>JARHVA010001650.1:277500-402500 GCA_037957365.1 Torreya grandis | reverse complement strand
TTGATTTATACATTTTAAGATGTTCTAGACACAACAAAATTATATATTTTATGATTTGAAGCTTCTTTCTATGATTTTTACATAAAATGTATTAAAATTGGTAATAGAAGGGTGTAAAATATACATTTTACGAATCTTAAATGTAAATACAACAAAGTCCCATAATCAAACATATTGTAATTAGGTTGTACTTGAGGGTGAAGGAAAAGCCCTATAAACCTTTCTATTATCTTCTTTTATTGTTCACTATGGTGAAGATTAACAGTCTCCAATTAGAAAATGAGTGATTCACTCTTAAAAACTATGAATAGAATATCATTATTAACTCTTTTATTTTTAATGACTTGTTGAAACTCGTTGAAAACCAACCCACAACTCCTAGTGAAGCAACTAAATTTATTGAATTCCACATATGTGATAAAAGAGAACTTGCACTATTGAAATCATATTATTCTATACAAGTTATCATCTATATTGAATCTATTAAAACTAAAGCATGAAAAGTGTGGAAATCACTAAAGGACTTACATGATAAATAATGTGCATACAATAAAATTGATATTATCATGAAACATCTAAACAATATACTAAAATTTGATGAAGATGTATCTAAATACATCTCATGAATGAAAACTTTGAAACAAGAGTAGTCTACTACAAGAGGAAAAATAAATGATGGCATGATCTTCTCAATCACATTGAATGGCCTAAATTTTATTTATACAAATTTTGTTGAAATGTTTTAGCTTAGTGATAATCTGAATAAAGTGAAAATTTATTTAATTTATGAATTGTTCACTCAACATCAGTGATAGTTTTCCAAGAAGAAGAGATAGCCTCCTGAATATGCCCACTACACAAAGGTATGGAAACACTAGATAACAAATAAAAATGCACACAAAATTATTTTGAAATAATCTCTAAAACATTCTACACAACACTCTCATCAATACTGTCTGAGACATTCACATGACCACTCTCATTATCATTCTTTATGACATTCTCTGAAATCCTCCAAATATAGACATCACCATAAGTATTATTTTAAGTCTAGTGGTTGTAACAATGATTTTTCATCTTTTGGTTATTGTAAATAGTGGAAAGAAGTAATATGTTATAAATGTTGTGGCATTGGCCATCTTGTTGATGTATTTCCTGCTTTATGTCCACACTCCACACAAAGAAAAAAGATTTAATAAAACTATATTGGTCATTCTAGTGGTACATCTCGTGGATGCTCTAGCTATTATAGTTGTTCTAACACTTCTTTTTATTAGGAGTAATCCTTCTTGTCCAAGGTCTATGGCCCTGATCAACCTGATGATCTATTATGAGTACATGGAGATTCACCCATATTGAGTGAGTTGTTGACTTAGAGATCAGGTTTTTATATAGTAGTAGTTTTGGCTTGGATTTTGTAGTTTTTAATATAGTTTTGGTTTTATTCACTTTATTAATATTATTGATACATAGAAGATGCAATTTTTTGGATATATTTTTTTTCATTCTTCTCACCTATCTGTTGATAGGAAAGAAGCTACTTCATGGCCATTGATTAGTCATAAGTGGTTTTATCAATGATTTTATATGTGAGACCTAATGTGGATCTATGTAGTTGATCAGGTCTTGATCATGTTCTACTCTAGTATGTTATAGAATGGTAAAAAAAAGATGAGTAGACCTTGACTATGTTCATCATTCTTGCCATAACTCATGGGCTGGGCTTTGGTATGGAGTGACATCAATTGATCAAGACCATGGTGTACAATGTGGTAATTTAAAGTGTGGATGAGACTATTGATTAATTAATATTCATAGCTTCAAATCATCTTCTTCTATATCCCTTTGTATCAAGGGGGTTTGTTGGGTCGATTGATCCACAATTTTTTTTCTTGGTTAGTTTTGTGTGTATAGGGGCATGAATCACTTTATGTGACAAATCTTCTAACTTAATCTTATGTTATTAGGTTAAGTTAAAAAATAAATATCAATTTTTAGTTTTAGTTGGTTAAATGTGTTGGTTGGTTATCATAACCAACTCTTGTAAGCTTATAAAATCTTATTTGAACTTGTAAATAAATAAATTATATTGAAAAATCATTTTGAATATATTCCTCCAATACAATGTTCCAATAGAAATTCCATGTGTACCTTATTTTTATTAGTTTTATTGGTTTTTATGGTATGTATGAGTATTATGAATTAATAATGTTTATTTATGTTTGGAGAATGCATATGATTTATGAAGAGTTATAATGAGTTAATGACTATTCTAAGTACCATTCTATATGTAGAGGTCATGATTTAAATTTAATTGAAACGATTAACTTACATTTAAATATATGAAGCTATGTTTTCTTAATAATCAATTGTATAATTTAAAAACAATTTCAACTAACTATAAAAATAATCATAATATTCAAGATCAATCTTATATAAATAATCAATTATATATGTAAAAATAATTCCAATTATCACTATAAAATTTAATCAAATTGCCTTTGTTTATATTCATAAAAACAAATGAATTTCTTTATATCTACATTAATTTTTTAAATTAACTATATAATCAATAAACTTACATTTAAATATGCATTTTAACACTATTTATAAGTAGAAATAATTTTTGTACATTAAAATTATTCTATCTAATTGTAAAATTTAACCAAATTGCCTTTGTTTATATAGTTGTAAAAAATACAATATAATTGTATTAAGATAACTCAATCAAACTCACTAATTATTCTTTTGTATGATTCCAACGTTTGATATATATTTTAGTGTGACCTTACATGGTCTAACCACATACATAAGTGTGAAAATATTTTCCTATTAGAATGCAGTGTGCAATCAAATTCCTAGCTAGAAAGCAATCCAACGAAATGCTAGGGGAAATATGGGTTTATAAAGGGCCCTATAAGAACCCTAAAAATAAGGTATTTATTTCATATTTCATTAATTATGTAAATTAAAATAAAAAATAATTAAAACAAGCATATGAATGAAGAAGGGCCATTTGCACATTCAAAATGCCTTAAAAAGAAAGGGTTTTATTTCATATTTCATTAATTATGTAAATCAAAATAAAAAATAATCAACTTATGCATATGAATTAAGAGGGGCCATTTTCACATTCAAAATGCCTTAAAAGAAAGGTATCATATCTCAATATTTATGTAAATCAAAATGAAAAATAATTAACTTAAGCATATGAATTAAGAGGGGCCATTTGCACATTCAAAATACCTTAAAAGACTCCACTTGATTATTTTATATTTTTTTCATTTATAGGTTGGGTTTATCATGTAAACCTATAGATTATGATAAAACCAATCATATTATAGTCTTTTTTCCTAAGAATATGCTAAATCATCAAACAAAAAACACACAAAGCCTCATAGAACGTGAATAATTATATCCAAATTAGGTTTAGAATCACAGTTGCAAATGTCTGAATGAGATGTGTATTCATGGACCATCATGATTATGACTTATGATAAGTGAGTAAATGTGTATGAGTCATTGGTATTCTTTGAAAAAATGTAGATAAAACACATGAAACCTAATGAGTTCACTTATAACAAATTTATTTCTACATGTGTTAAGCTATCATCTTTGGAAAAGGGTTTGGTGATACACACATATATAATGAGGGGATTCCAATACATTATGGCCTTGGCAAATACACTCATAGGCATGTATGAAAAAACATGTAGTATAGAGAAATCATGTGAGTTATTTGACAAAATGCCTAAATTAAATGTTGTGTCTTAGAATATGATTATTACTACTTATGAAAAGTAAGGTCTTACTAATGATGATTTATGTTTTTTTCATATGATGTAACACACAAGAATCAAACCCAATGATTTCACATTTATATGTATTTTTTTGGCATGCACCCGATTTGGATATCTAGAGTGAGGGGAGGAGATCCATGAAAAAATAGTTAGGGGAGGATTGAATTCTAATTCCTTTATAATGATATCCTTAATAGATATGTATGAAAAATTGGGGAACATAGAAAATACACATATTTGTTTTGAGAAAATTCATCAACCAGATCTAGTTTCATAGAATGCAATGGCTATAGGATATGCTCAAAATGGGCTTATTGATAAGGCATTGAAACTATTTTGATAAATGCCTCAAAGGGATATCTTCTCCTAGAAAAATATGATCATAATATATGTACATAATGGATTTGTTGATGAGAGCCTTAAAATATTTTAAGAAACACCTCAAATATATTTTTTCTCATGGATAACAGTGATTCCAAGACTCACATAGAATCGTTGTATTGGTGAGGTGATCACCTTCTTTGGGAAAATGATTTTTTTAGGTATGAGTCTAGATTCAAATGAATTTTTGAGTTTTATTCTAGAATGTGCCATATTGGAAGCTTTAGATTAGGGTAGGGATATTCATGAAAAAATAATTACAATTGGATTTCAATCAGATATATTTGTGTTGAATGCCTTGATAGACATGTATGATAAATTTATAAGAATACTAAAGGCATGGAAATTATTCAAAAAGGTGTAGTGGAGAGACTTAGCCTCATAAAATATGATGATCAAAGGGTTTTATAAAATTTAACCCTAAAATGGATCTAGATTGGTGTTATCCAGATTGTATTAAAGGGGTATATACAAATGAAATGGCATAAGGGTGATAATCAGATCTATAGTAGACCAAATATATGTTAATCTTAGATGTAAGCATATACTAAATATGTTATGGATAGATATTATAAATATGGAAATTAAAACTATGATAAATATATAAATGACAAAAAAGTGAAGTAATTACCTTGTTCTATTGATAGTGCAATTCTGGATCTAGAACATGCTAAAATTAGGTGGGAAGGAGATTCTAAAACAATCATTAGATTCTTGATTTGACACATTTGGCTCTCTAGATAGTAAGTTCATCCTGGGACAATTACATCGATGATATTATCTGTGTTCAATGCTAGTGTCCTATACAAAATATCTACTAAAATAGGATGTGATCACTTCGATGTTTCCATGTTATACTTCACCTTCACTTTGGTGCATTCAGAACTTGGTCATGGATAGTCACTACTCCTAAAAATGATAAAACCCTAGCTTTTCATATTCAATGTAACTTTGAAAAAAAATTGGGTTAGTTTGCACACAATGTCAAGATAACCCTAATGAATTTAATGTCAAATTGTTTTTCCTATATAGCCAATACTCCAATTAGGGCCTCAAACTAATGTAGTTATCATGTACATGTTGGCTTGCATGTGAATCATACAATGTGTAAAAATTAAGTACAATAGTGGCCTATCTTGTAAATTATAAAATTAGGCTCTTTGGATGCTCATTTATTAATTTAAAACTTTATATGTGTAGTACATATGATTGGTATGGAAAAATGAATAAATAGGGAAACTTTGATCAATCGAATTCTCTTTGAATGTTCTTTGGTCTTTTTCTAGGTATTTGTATGTGTTAGCTAGGTGAGGAATGAATGAGAGTTGATCTTATATTTATATCAATCCTTTTGGAGTAATAAGTTGAATTAAATAACTTAGGTTGGCCATTAGGATAAATTTCATTTGTAAATTGGATAGATTTTATTAGAACCCCACTGGGTTTAACCAGAATTATGAATTAAAAAAAATTAACTTTGTTAATTCAAAACCAAATTAATTTCAACTAAAATTAATATAATTGATCTTTAACTAAATGCATCTTAAATTCATACATTTAATTTGATTCATCTATTTAATGATAAATTATTAACAACAAGCTTAATTCTATAACCAACTCATTACATATTATAAATCAATAGAATTACAATCTCAACAAATTATTGAAAGTTTACACCATAAATTATAAAATAAGACAAACCAACTGTTGAATGATAAAATGTAATAATAGTACAATAATAAAATGTTATAGATTAATATATCAATATATGTTTATACAATGTTCTATGGAATAAATGAGTATCCATAAACTTACCAATATACAACATGTAATCATGAGTAAAATTCTCTATCACTTGACTAATGGAGGGGAGAGAGAAAATAACTAGAGTGATTTACCACACCAAGCAAGGACCATATATCCCCTACACAATTTCCCAAATAGGAAATGGCCCTCCTTTCATAGATGAGTATATGATAATGGTGAACATATCAAGAAGTCAACTAGAACCCATGTGTTGTTAGATAACCATCACATGCAACATATCATAAAGAATTCCATTCTAACATGATATCATGCAAACATGTATTTAAATCAAACAAGTGAAATGATAATGTTTAACTATAAACATTACATTTGTAAAAATTTTAATATAGTTTAAATATCATTCAAATCAATCATATTTACACACACAATTCAATGGGATTTCATTCATTATGTGTGTTATTGACTCTAATTAAGTGCGTGGAATCTTTTTCACATAATTAATTTCTTAATGTCATTAATACCATTAATAACTAAATAAATCATATACAAAAATCCATAGTTTCCCATATAGATCTCTATACTAATACCATAGTTTATATATACAAATAAATCATATACATGAATTAATCACATGTTTTATAATAACAATAACATAATAGTCCACTGTTTATATTTTTCCAAGTTTCAATAACAACCTAACATCCATTTCAAAATAAGGCTCTATTACCATGAATTTACTTATCAATTAATATTTACTATAATCAAGTTTTTAAAAGTTCATGTATAAATACCCTTTACATTTATTATAATTAAAGGAAAAAATAACAAGAATTTCACACAAAATTCAAAGTCTTTAAACAAATTCCATTAAGACATCTAATTTCCATTCAACATCATCTACCTATTTTTCAATCAATTATGACTAGTATAACCACAATATGATTCAATGTAATACATCACAAATCTCATATAAATTCCTTTGTTTACATTATATAAACATTTAAATTCCTATTAGGTGTTCTCATCCATCCTAATATTATGGTAATAGAAACAAACAAATAAGACTGGTGATAAATAAACACTATTGTTTTGTCCACTTAACCACGATAGGTTATCTGCATATACACCTATATTTATTATACACACACACACACACACATACATATGGATTATAAATATCTTAGCCACATGGCTAGCTATATATGAATTGTCATTGTTTTAATTGATTTATACTTACTATTTTTTATTGGAAAGAGGGAAAAGAAGAAACTAAGTACGGGTGTGGTTGAAAAAATTGATTGATAGTGTGCATGTTGAAATTAAAAGATTGTGAGGAGCTCGCCTTTAGCTTGGGATGATGACCTAAAGATAAGAAATCACTAAATAAAATTTATTTATGAGATAGATAGTTGAGTGGATTGCCTAGTGATATCTAGATCCTAAAAGTAAGGGCTTCTTTATGGGCTATCAATCCACACATTTAAAACAATTAAGTTTATAAAATAATAAGGTACTTGCATCAATAAATCAAAGATATTAAAATTGAATACAAGAGACACTTTCTTATAAAATAGACTATAAATGATTATATTAGAGATAAAATAATTAAACTAGTGCTAGAGGGTTGGGGTCTGCTTCAAAAAATCAAAAAGGGGTCTTTGAACAAGTAGGAACATAGAGAATTAGGTTTGATAGGGGGTATGTGGGTGAAATTAGCTTGTTGGTTTTTAATATAATAGTGATCATCAGTGGTTTGGCTAACTATCAATGATTAAGGTGACTATCAATGGTCAGTGTGATCATTGACAGTTGGACAGACCATCAATAATTGAGTCAACCATCGATGGTTACTATGTTTGGATTTGGGTTGGTAAAAAGGTTGGTTGATAAGATCTAAAAGATGGATTTTGAGAGATTAGTAAGAATTGGGCTGATTTTTAAACATAAATAAAATGAATGAATACTAATAAATAAGTATTTATGTTACCAAAAGTTGATTGGGTGGATGGTTGAGGTATTTGACCTATTGGTGAAATCTAGCTTGATTCTGACAAAGTAACAATACTTAAGAACTTGGTGGAGAGGTGATGGTAAATTAACTCTCCAATATGATTGTTGGATTACTAATGATGATTGACCTACAAGAAAAAAATCCTATATGCACAATCTCTTGATTATGATTATAGATTGATTTAACCTCTTTGTTCCTTTCTTCTTATAGGCAAAACAAGAGAGTTGTAACAACATGTAAACTAGGCTTCCTAATTATAACTCACATATGCAATGGTTCATAAGTAGTATTAGATAAGTTTTTTTAATAAAATCAAGGTGGGTGAGTTTGCATGTTAGTTGTTAAAGAGGTGGACCCTAACCATCGATGGTCAGGGTGACTGTTGGTAGTCAACCTAACCATCGATGGTTGAGGGTAAAGGGTAAAAAGTGGGTAAACACTAGGTTAAGCTAGTTTGGTTAAACTGACTGTGGGTTAGGTTTGGTTAAGGGTTAGAGGGTTATATGGTCTTAAGGGGGTCTTAAGGTTACTAAGGGGTATTTTGACACTTGAAATCATGGTGTGTGGATTTCTAGTGTCTACATTTTGCCCCTTTTTGTTATGTGGCCTGGAATCAATTAGCTATAAAATAAAAACCAATATTGGTCAAGGGTCTATTGATTACCCTAAGTATGGGAATATTTCACATCAAATTGGGAGGCAATGAGGTAAAGTATAATTGGTTACAATTTTGGTAAAGTGGGTGAAGGTGATAATGAAAATGAATGTTATGAATGTGTTTGAGGGGTTGGGAACTAATGTGCAAATAGGCATATGAAGTAAAATAAAAGGTATGATATCTAAGATCATGGAAAGACAAGGTTTCCATATTTTATAACAATAAAGGTTAGTGCTATAAATATAAGTGACCAATGTATCACATGACCATAGTTAGGCATAGTGGTTGGGTACACCTGTTAGCCTTCTAGATAAGGCTAGTGGTTCCATGGGTATCCAAGGTAGGAGGTACTCCCATGGGAAACAAAAATGAGTCAAGTGTCAAGGGTATCTAAGGTAAAAATTTCTCCCAAAAATACATAAGTGGGTCAGGTAAGTTTTAGGTGGTACAAGTTTAAAAGGTAGTCAACATGGTAGTGGTGTCACTACAGTCAAAGGACTAGGCAAAAGGTGTTGTAAAATGAATTCCAATTGGGCCAAAATGGACCAACAGTGATATGAGGAGTTTTGGTGGGAGAAGGGTAATCTCCATGGGTAGGTTTAGTTTTTTAAGAGAAGGTAATCTCTAAAAATATAACACTTAGGTGTATCTATCTAAAAAATTTAAAATGTGGTTTCTTGACTGTCGATGGTTAGGGGTCCCAAGATTGACTATCAATAGTCACCCTAACCATTGATGGTTAGGGGGAAACCCTAAAAGGTCAAAACATAAAAAGTGAAAATGAAAAGTCATTTTCACTTTTGCAAGTTGACTTCTACAATTTTCATACTCTAGGCAATTTGGCTACTTATGAGCGACAGTGGTGATGAGGGTTGACTGAGTGTTGAGCTAAATTAGTGTTTGTTGATTGGTTGGAGGCACATACTAAGGTGATCTCCTAGGACTGAGATGTAGGGTGGATGAGGATATGATTGAGGAACTAGATGTGTTCTTTGTCCTTGACATCAATTGAGGAACAAGGTATAGGGTGCTTTAAAATTGTTAGTTTTAGTTGAGTTTGCTATTATAAAGTTGAATTAGGTTACTGGGTAGGTTTTTTTGGTAGGTTTTTACATTTATTTAGGTTTTGGGTAAAATTAGGAAATATAGTATGTGAAAATTAAAATTAGGAGAGGATTTGGATTAGGGGTAGGGGTATGTAGTCTTTATATTAAATTTGGATGTTTTGATGATCGCATTAGGGTTCTAATACCACTAGGGCTACCATGTGAGGGATACAACCATATACACTTTATTGTGGGAATCATATGATGGAGGGGAGATTATTCACTGATGGGAGCTAGAGGAGGTGTGAGAGACATTGACTAGCTCTGATATGCATTATATGGTCTAGTTTTTAGGGATGTTGTGTGAAGGCCATATGTTGGTTTTCCAAGGTGGGCCCACTACACTCAACATACATTATCACTATAGAGATGGAGGTAGATTTATGGTAGGAAGGATGGTGAGATGGAGCTCATCCCCTTTGATATAGTTTGGAGGTAGTATAACCTAGTGTACGGGATCCCAGGTCCATTCTTGAGATATAAGAGGGAGGACATTGAGTTTTTATTACCTAAACCACAATGAAAGGAGGTGGTCCTAGATCATGAGGAACTACTTATTAGAGTAAGGGTTGATAATACTAGTTTTGTTTAGGTATTTTTAGCATGGTACCAAGCACTTTATGTGGTGGCTAATTTTGGGTGGGATGATGGGGGTTGATATTTTATGGATGTGGATCCAATTGGTTTACAAGCACAAGGATGTAGACCTGATAGGTAGGAAGGGGTAACACTTTATACCACATAATCATAGATTTCAATATTATAGGGATAGGTGGCCACATTTCAAGGATAGCTACTATGATAGGTGAGAGAGATTAGGCGAGGACCTCTCTAGATTTGGTGACCCAAGAGATGAACACCTTGAGATAGAGGGTAGGAGCCATGAAATCACCATCAGGAGGGCCACCAATTATTATCCCTATGGCATGGTGTTTGGCCATATTAGAAGAGCTAAGGTACTACAAGGCCATTTTTATAGCAAGTGGGGAAGCTATGGAGACTCCAGGTCATTGGGCTACTTTAGTGGGGAAAAAGATAGGCATCCTAAGAAGATGGGTACCAAATGGTAGTGATGCCTTGGGGGCATGATATGCTATGTTATGACATATAGATATAGATGTACATGATTTTGATATCGACCTGCACACCAAAGTAGCAAAATGTACATGCATTGAGAGAGAATATATACATTACCACATATATTATTTATTTTGATGACATGATGTATATTTGACTTATGAGCTATACATGTGATCTTTGCTTATGCTCATGTTCATGGTTTGACTTGCATTTGGTGTCTATTTCTTATTGTGTGATGTTTACATTGGTTATGGATTATGCTTATGCTATGGTTTTGTAGACACTGATATATGCTTAGATGGGCATGATATTTTTTTGGTTTATGGTTATGTTTCTTGATTGCTTATGAATGATAATTTTAAATGAGTATTTGGATTTCATTATATGTAGACATGTGGTGAAAAATGGTTGATCATTTTCATTGCTTATACATGTGATTATCATACTTGGTATGGTTATGCTTATGGTTAATGTTTATGCTTAGGGTTAATGTTTATGAGAAAACACATGAGTTGGTTTAATTAACAACACTATATGGAAGAATAAAGGACATAACCAAGAGACTAATTTTGTAATAGAAATATCAACTAGTCATGATAGGATAAGAAAAGGGCATGATGTTTCTTTTTTGACAAGGACTAGAATAAAACTAAAGTTGGATTGACTTAATGAACATAAGCCCTTTGAATGCTTCACATTAGAATTTATTAGTTGGTTAACAAGTGTCTTGACCACGTAATTTCAAGTAAGCTCAATAATCCCTTTCATATAGTGTAAAGGGGATAAGGGTGAAAAATGGGACCCTCTTGTGAGACTAGCATGCCTCTTCTATAGGTGACCAAAGAACTAGGATAAATAAGCCTATGCCAAAATTATGTAGATTGATCGATGGAAGAAGTCTACTTGTGAAATCCAATTGTGGCTCCTAACTTATTTTTATATTTAAGAGTTGATTAAAGCTTTCAAGATGAGTTTATTTTTACTATGATTTTGATGATTGATCTTTTGCTGATTACTATATATGGGAAGATGATCGATGCGAGAAGCTTTTAAGAAATTATTATGATTTTGATAAATACTTACTTAACCATCCTTTAAGGGAGTGGTATAAATTTATGTTCTTTGTTTAAGGCTTTATGATAGTTATCCTTCAAAGGATAGGTTTACCTTACATTTTTGCAATTTTAGATATGCTTATGCAACTATCCTTTGAGGGAGCAATCTACGAATTCTTAGGAATGACCCATGATTGCTATTAGTGTGGATTTTGCTTATTTATTTATTTGAATATTCTTGACATAGAATTTATTAGGATGGATTAGTGGCTTGACTTTATGAAGGTAAAATTAAAAGCACAAGAAGGTTAATCAGGTGTAAAAGAGGTTTAGGTGACAATGATCATGGGGATCTATCCTAAAAGGGGTGCAAAGTACCATGAGAACCATATCATGAGTATATACATGGTACCCATTATTAAATATTAGGCTATGAATATGATGGATAATCACATGATTCATATTTTAATTGGTTTCCCCTAAAATAGGGAGATTGAACATGGGTGGATAGGAAGGGATGAGCTTAAGTTAAACAAAAAGTGAACTTGATCCTTCTTAACAAATGAATGAATGCATATGTGAAACATTGAGGGGATCAAATTATGGGTGGCCTTCAAGAGAAGACAATTGGTAAGCTCTTAATCTATACTTGTGGGTTATGATATAGGTTTCCAGCTAATTGAAAACAAACTTGCCTTGCTTGCTTTTATCCATATTAGTGACATGTTGATTTTGCTTTAAGATGAGATCTTCAATAGTGAATTCTCATACTTTAAGGTTCTTATTATAGGTAAACTTTATGTGCTCTTGATAGACATGGAGATGGGTAAATTATTCTAAAGGATGCTCATCAATTAGCTCAAGTTGGGATAAATGGTGTTGATGATAATCATCCTTAGAAATGAGCTCTTGTAAATATATGTGAAGAGAAGGGATTCAAAATTTAAGAGGTAAGATAGTCTCTTCTCTAAACACAATTGAAAAAGGGGTAAAACTCATATGGGTTTGAATTCTAGTATGAAACACCCATAAAGTGAAGAGGATGTGAAAATGCCAATTCCAACTAGATACATTGACCATTTTAGTTATCATGCTATTAAGATTTTTGTTATGGGGTTATACCTATCCATTTACTTAGGGGTGATAGGGTGAGGATAATCTTAACTTAATATTGAATGTGTCACATAGACCTTAGACTTACTTGTTATTAAAGTATTTACCATTGTTGGTGATAATCTTATGAGGAACATTGAAGTAGAAGATGATATGATGGTTGATAAAGTCGATAATATTTCTTTCTTTAGTTGAGACTTGAGGAATAACCTCTACCCACGTGGTAAAATATTTGGTCACAGTGATGATAAAATGGTTTCATTATGAGGAATGATTGTTGATTTCACTAATAAGATCTAGACCCCACTATGAGAAGGGCTAAAAATTTGTGGAAACTCAAAGGATATGGCTAGGTGTGTGATGCAAATTGACATATTGTCGACGTTTGACACACTTTTTCACATAATTATAGTAGTCTTGCTTAAGGGTAGGCTAATAATAACCTAGATGAAGGATGAACTTAGCTACAACTAGGCTAATAAAGTGTCCCTCACAAATTCCATCATGCATTTCTTTGATAGCATGAGAGGCTTTACAACTATGCAGGCAACGGAAGAGGATGACATCAAAGCAACATGTATATATAATTCCTCCCATAATGGTATAACATGAGGTAATCTAAATAAACACTCTTTGAGCACTCTTAAGGAGGCCAAAAGAAACTATTCCAAGGTTAAAATAGTCTAAGGTTTACTGATACCAAAGGTTAGGTTGAGTCTCTTCAACATTGAAAATGGTGGGAGAGTTTGATTTGACATAGGAAAGTTGGGTGAGTCTATGGATAACAACATATAGCTTAAGGTCGAAAGGTGTAGATAATATCTAAAAGGCAAGTTAAGCCATTGTGTCAACAAACTTATTAGTAGATTATGGGGTTGATTAGATGTGGTAGTGCTCAAATAATGCTAATATTTCATCAACTAGTTTCTTGTACTATTACAAGACATCATTCTTACATTGGTAAGATCTATTGATTTGATTGACCACAAGTTGGGAGTCACCAAAGATGTTGATTATTTTGAATCCTAAGGCTAAGGTAGTCTAAAGGCCTATCACTAGGGCTTCATACTTAGCCATATTTTTGGTACATTTAAAATCAATATTGAAGGACAAAGGTAGAGGTTCACTATCAAAGGGGATAAGGATGATACATGCTCCCCCACCACATTAAAATTTTGATCCATCAAAGAACATGGTGACTTGATTGGTGAAATTTGCTTGAGAGAGGGCCGTAATGGACTCGTCAAAGAACTCAAGAGGAGGGGGTTGGTGTCTCTTAATGGTACTTCAGTGAATTGGTCAACAATGACTTACCCTTTAATGGAATTTTGATAAAGGAACTCAAGGTCAAATTCTATTAAGATCATGATCCACTTAGCCATATGCTAGTTTTGGTATGGTTTGGAATGTATGTACTTGAGTGGGTCAGTGTTGTTTATGACATAGGTTTTATGGTTAAGAAGGTAGTGATGAAATGTGGTGGCCAAAAAAACTAAAGATAATTAAAGTTTATCAGTATGGGTATATCGAGTCTCATACTCCATAAACATGTAACTAATGTAGTAGATAGCTTACTCTCTATGTTACTCATCTTGGTGACCCAACATTGCCCCTAGGGAATGGTCAGTGGTAGAGATATAAAGGTAGAAAGGTTGGTAATCCTTGGGATGGGTGAGGACAAATGGAGACAAAAGGTCCTCTTTGATTGACTCAAATACCTTTTGGTAATCTATATTCCACTTAAAAGAGACATCCTTTTTAGAAGGTAGTGGAAAGGTTAGCATCGATCTGATAGTTGGGAATGAAACAATGAATGGATTAATGTCTTCCCTATAGGCAATGGAGTTACTTAAGGTTAGTTAGAGGAAACATGTTTATGATTGATTTTATTTTGGTGGGATAAAATTCAATTCCATGAAGGGAGATAATAAAACCAAGAGGCTTTCCTAATAAAATCCCAAAAATGCATTTGTTAAGTTTAAGGTAGACATGGTAATGGATGAAGAATTTAAAGATGATCTTAAGAATAAAAAAGTGATCCTTCTAGAGTTTGGATTTTTTGAGAAGGTCATCCACATAGTCCTTGAAAATCCTATGGATGAGGTCATGGAAGATATAGGTCATGGCATGTTGGTAGGTGGCACCAACATTCTTTAACCTAAAAGGCATGACTCTATAGTAGAATGTTCCCCATGGGGTGGTAAAGGTAGTTTTATGATGATCTTTGAGAGAAATTAAGATATGATTGTAAGCTAAGAACTTGTTCATGAGAGATAACTTCTTGTAGCTGGCTATAAAATTAATAAGCTAGTCAATGCTTCACAGAGGAAAGTCATCCTTGGGGTAGGCAAGGTTGAGGTCATGAAAGTCCACAAAAATGTGTATTCCCCCTATGGTTTTAGTGATATTTACAACATTTGAGACCCATTAAGGGTAGTGAATGGGTTGAATAAAGTTGATAGATAGAAGATACTGGAGATTTTCTTTGATAAGAAGGGATATGTAAGGATGCATGCATCAAATATTTTGCTTGACAAGCTTAGTGTCATGGTGAGTGACTATCTTATGGGTGGAAATGGTGGGGTCAATTCTAGGCATGTCATTGCAAGACCAAATAAAGGCTATGATGTGTCTTGGAGGAAAGAGGGGAAGTCCCAAAGTTCCTTAACATTCAATGATTGGTTGATTTTGATAATGTAGGGGTTATCTGGAGTACCCAAGTTGATATCAGTAGTGGATTTGTTGAACATGGTCAATGTCTCAAGAGGAAGGGATTTGTGGATTCAAGTATCTAGATCACCAATATAGGTGAGAATAAAATCATCATCTTAAAATAAAAGAATGTTGATGGTAGGGGAGTCTTCTCCTATAATCTAAGGATGGGTCAAAGGGATGGTTATGGCCACCCCTCCTGATAAGTTAGGGGTCCAAGGTAGATCATGTTGATTGGAAAAATGTTAGGCATGATGATGTCATCATCTTCATGTGCAAGTGGAGGTGAGGTTAGTGAGGAAGGGGCATCTTATTCAATAAAGGTAACGATAGGTTATTTATATTTATTATTATTAGTTAAGATGAAACCAAGTCCATGATTCTCATATAGATTCCTAGTTTTGATGGTGACCAATTCATGTGGGCTATGTTTATACTACCCAAGACCAAAGCCTTTCCAAGCACACCGATGGAGGCATATTTTGGAAAATCTTGGTTTATCTAGGTAATAAAAATTGGTGGTGAATGGTCAGGGTGGAAGAGAGGTGGTAGAAGCACCGAGGGATTTGTCAAGTCCCCCATAGATAAAATGGGTCTGATGATGGGGAGGTCTGAAGCGAATAATAGTCCTAACATTGGGGTCATATCTTGACTGGTTGGTAAGTTTCCCATACACATGAGTAGGGAAAGAATCAAGTGCTAAAAGGTGATACTCCCCCAAAAAAAGGTGATGGAAGGTGGATTTCGAAAGGTCTATGGTGGGGATTTGGTGTGAAGGTATAGAGGAACTAGTTGATGACTCATGTGTGGAATGGGATATGATATCCCCTTTGGTGGCTTAAGGTTGGGTTTTAGCTATTGATGGTGTGTTAGATGGGGGTATGAGGACATTATTAGGGTGATAGGTCATGTTGCATTCCAGAAAAGGACTTGGTTTCACTTGGATGGTGATGACCTAGCCTTCATGCTCAAACTTAATGCAATGATGGAGGGTAAAGTGAACACTATACATGGAATGAATTCAAGGTCATCCCAACAAAACATTATATTGGAATTCACCTTCTATAAAATATAAAAGTTTGGGGATTTGTGGGGTCCTAAATGGATATGAAGGATGATAGTTCCCAAAGTAGTGGCCATGGTATCATTGAAAGAATGAAGGATGGATAGATATTTGGACATGAAATTATCTAAGAAGTTGAGTTGGTTGTAGGTGTGAGAGGAGATGATGTTAATGATAGCTCCCCCATCAATCATGACCCACTTGATGTTAGTTTAGTTGATGTAATCAGTAATAAAGAGAGGGAGATATGGGTATTGAGGGTGGATGGAAGGTATTTCCAAATCCTTAAAGGTAATAAGGTTGGAAATTTTAAGGGTACCAACAAAGGCTTCTAGAGGTTAGAGGTCCTTGAGTTGGACCTCAATGGATTGAAAAGCCTCTATTAGTACTTGGTGGTGATGGGAAGAGGTGGAGATCAACTCATTCAATCTCATCCTCACTAAGGTTTGGTGAAGTTATTTAAGGATAAATCTCTTGATAGACTTTAAGGGGTTAGACTGAGAGGTACCTAAGATAGACACCTTGGGTTTAGTCAAGGATGGAGATAGTTGGGTGTAGGTTGGTTTGGAGTTTGAGGATGGGTACATATAAGGAATGGACACCTTAACCTTCCCATTATCTTTCTATTATGATTTTGTTACCACTTTGATAGTATGGATAGAAGGAGAGGTTGAGGTAGTAGATAGCTAAGACTTGTTTTCACTCTTAGGTGAGAGTGGAGAAGTAGGTAAGAATTAGGTAGGTATATTTGATGGTTGGATTGGTATGGGGCCCATATGAAGTTCATTTGTTAATAAATCATCCTCATCATAGAGTTTGTGGATAACATCTTGAAGAGCCTTGTAGTTCTCTATGCCATCGCTAGGTGTCCTATGATAAGAACACATGTGGTGGTCATTATACCAAATGAGTTTGGAAGCAAAAGGGTCAAAAAGTTTGATGGGAGGTAAGACTAAATAAGAAGTCCATAATAACCTATGGATAATTGTCAAGTAGGACTTGGATAAAGGTGGTGAAAGTGTAGCAATATTTGCTTTGATGGTTAAAGTAGGAGGTTGTTTGGAGATAGGTTTGGTGATAGGTGTTTTAGGTAGGGTCGTACACTTGGTTGATGACCTCTATTTAAGTAAGAAGGTTAATGAGGTAGAGGTTAAGGGTTGTAAGGTAGGTATCTTAGGTATTATTGGCATGGTGAAAAGAGGTGAATAAAAGAGAAACTATGAAAGTGTAACCAAAAGAGGTGGTGGGGTTCTAGTAGAGGTGATTGGATTCTTGCCTAAGGTAAAGGGATGAGGCCCAAGAATTGAGGGTAAGGTTAAGGGAGGTAAAATTCAAGCCTTTTGGTATTTTTGTGGTTTTACCTATTTGGTTACTTTGGTTTGGTATTTGGTTATTGGTTCTAGTAAGACAAGATCCACCTTCATTGAAGGATGACTAAGGTTTGGTGTGGATAAGGTGCCAAGGTTATTTGTTGGTTTGGTCAATTTGGTTTTAGAAGGTGATTTTATTTCTTAGGATTTAGGTTTCTTGGATTGTTGAGGGATTGTTGGATTAGTAAAGGTTGTTATTGGTTTGTTTGGTAGGGTAGAAGTTTAGATAGTGGTAGTGGTGGTTTGGTCTACTAAAGGTATGGTTGGAGGTTCTTGCTCGATGATATAAGGTAAGACTAATTATTTCTATAATGTGGCTCAGTCTATGTTAGGGTTGGAGATAAATTCCAATTTTTGCACTAGCCTAGAGAATGTTTTTTAAGTTGGTTTGATTCTCTGAATAGTGGAACTAAAAGATAAGTCCCTAGGTGAAGACATAGGGATGATAACCTCATACTCTTCCTCAATAAAAGGGTTCAAGGTTGAGATAGGTGGTTCCTTAGTGGGAGGAGTAGACATGGTCATTTTCTCCTTAGGAATTAGTTTTTAAGGGGGACTACTTTAATTGGTAGTTAAAGGTGAAGGTGAGGTGGTGATGGTTGGTTGTTCTAGTATATTAGTTTAAAATGAGGCTAGTGGTTCTACTACCTCAATAAGTGGAGGTAGAGAGGATAGTATTTCCTTGGTTTAAGTGTCTGAAGGAAGGGGAAGTAAGTCCACTAACTCAATAGATGGTAGAGAATTATAAGATTGGGTATTAGGTGGTTTGGTAATGAGTGCATTAAGGACCATGTTAATTGTATGGGTATTATGAGAACACTCGATGTTGTTTCTCTCATTCTTGGTGGGAGCATGGTTTGGGAAGGGTTGCCTAAATTTGTCAAGGGCTTGGTTTGATGATGCATTAGGGTTGTCCAATGTGAGCTCCCCCTTGTCAATGATTAGATAAAGCTCTTGAAGGTGTTGCACTTATTGACATCATGTCCCATCACTCAATAGAAGGTACATAGATCATTCTCATTGTACCAACTCAGTGTAGGGTGAGAAGAGTCAAACTATTGAGGAGGTTTGATAGGAGGAAGTTTAATGATATTAGATTTCAATAACTTCTCCAAGATAGAAGTATAGGATTCTCCAAGTGGAGTGAATTATTTTTAGTTATTCTAGGTTTGGCCCCTCATGTTTTGATTTGAGGAACTAGAGGAATTAGATTGGTTGGCAGAAGGTGGCGGAGTGGCTTTAAGGATAGGCACATTAAAAATTCCCTTATTCTTGGTATTGGTGTTGGACTAGTTATTTGTCTTAGAAGAAGAGGTCTCATTGGTTTTGTAGGTTGAGTTCTTGTTTTTGAGTTTTAGCTTTCCTTCATTAACGACTCTATTTTATAACTTATGCACCATGGTAAAAGCTTCATTGAAGGTTTATAATCTTTTGAAACATAGTAGATAGGATATATGCTTAGAACATGCCTAAGCAAAGAGCTCTATGAGTTTGAGTTGAGGCAAGGAAAAGGAAAACTGGTTAATCAGGATTCTTAAATGAGCCACAAAATCAGAAATAGATTCATCCTTAAACTATTGAATAGAGTAGAGGGCGGTGATAGAAAATTTATTTGAGATATTGATCAAAACATTATCCAAAAATATTGGAGCTAGTTGGGTGAAAGAGAAAAGGGAGTGCTTAGGTATGACACTATACTAATCCAATATCAGACTGGCTAGAGACATGGTGAAGGTGTAGAGAATAAGGGCATCATCATAGGTGATGAGATAACAAGCATGCCTAAATTTCCTAAGGTGATGTTGGGAATCCTCTTTAGTTTTAAATTTAGAGAACTTGGGAAGTTACTATTGGGGAGGATATGGCCTAATAGGTACAGATGGATGGATGGGCTCATTACAGATTTGGTCATATGACAAGATGTTATGAGCACTAAAAATGGATGACTCTAAGGTGGTCATATTTTCCATAAGCATCTTCAGTAAGTCCACTTGGGGTTGAGCACTTGGAAGGTTGTAATATGTATACTGTTGTAGTGGTTGGGAGACATGCTGATAATGGGTAAAAGGTTGGGAGGTTGCCACAAATTGGTAAGTGGATGCCAATGGTTGGGTGGAAGATACATAATGGTAGGTAGATGTAGGTGTTTGGATAGTGGGTACATGCCCTTGTAGATTAGGGATGTAGCCAAAGGTTGGTCTAAGGGGTGCTTGTTAGGAGTGGTAGTTGGGTTGGTGATGAATGGAAGGGTGGTGACCCTTGTACTAATTGGTGTCAAGGTAGAGGGTATGGACACCACAATGATTTAAAGTAGAGTAGTGATCAATGGATTGTAGGTAGTTAAAGGAAGGTTTGTGGTGTTATAGGTAGGCACTTATATTATGGAGTGGTTGGTAGGAGTGGAAGGTATAAGGGAAGTAGTAGTTTGGGTTGGCTAGTTTTTTATGGTAGTCTCAAAGGGGTTGTTGGTTGATGAGGAGGCTTGGCTAGTTAATACCTGAGTTGTGATTGTGGAAATGGAGGTACTCCACATGAGGTCGAGAGGCATGCCATAAGACAAATCTATGGGTGGGGTTGAAGTTGGGATATGGTAATACATGGTTTTAAGATAATTTTGTAAAGCTACAAGATTGATATCTAGGAAAGTGGAAAAATATGCATATCCTTGAGGAACCTACCAAGGGAAATTAGGACTTCTAAAGGGGTGAGGAGAGTCTGATATCTTGGAAACATAGTCCATAGATGAATAGGTAGAAGAGGTAGGTTGTATTGGTGATGAGTTTTGCTCTAAAAGGTCTCTTCATTACTAGCAAGTGAGAACCATACAAGAAAGGGGAGATAGAAATTAAAAAAAAACCTCACTAATAAAATAAACAGAAGATAAAAAAATGATCAAATAAATCAAATCACACTATAAAACATAGGTTAAGCCCTAGAGTTTGAATTAATCTCACTTTTGGCTTATGCCTTAAGAAGACATGTAACTAAAATTGGTTTGTAGAATAGGTACTAGAGAGGAAATCTAAGGTTGTTTTCAGGTTGTGTTTAGGTGCTAAAAAGGAATATATATTGGAATCAATACATGGCTTGGTATTGGAGAATACCCCCTCACTTCACACACTATAATGAAAAGGGTGTTGGGTGCTTATCTAATATATATTGATATCTAGAGATTATACTCAACCAAAGAGTTGAGTTAGTTCTCACCTTGGTAATGACCTCCAAGTGGGATTACTAGGAAAGTGTAAGGTTACTACTAAGTGATGAAATCCTAGTCAGGCCTTATCTCAAGTTTGTTTGATGTTTAATTGGTGAAAGTGGTTTGGTTTAGTGTGTGCAAAAAGAGTGAATATATGATATATTCCTTTGCCTTTTAAGCTATGTGAACTAAAATTTCAAGCAGTTGATGTATGCAATTAATTTTAAGCCCAAAAAAAACTTTTAATTTTGTTGATGAGGATATAATAGAGAGAGAATGCAAGTAAACAAGAACCCAAGTAAAGACATAAGGGTCCCACTGGGTAAGCTATAATGTTTCATTAAATTTTTACTTATTATTACAAAGAGGGAAAATAAGAAACTAAGTATGGGTGTGGTTGAAAAACATGATTGATAGTGAATGCTTTGAAATTAGAAGATTATGAATTTCTCTTCTTTGGCTTGGGAGGATGACCTACAGATAAGAAATCACTAAAACAAATTTGTTTGTTAGACATATAGTTGAGTGGATTACCTAGTGATAGCTAGATCCTAGAAGCAAGGGCTTCATTAGGGGATGTCAATCCACATGTTTAAAATAATTAAGTTTATAAAATAGAAATAAAATTACTTGCATCAATAAATCAAAGATTCTAAAATTGAATACAAGAGACACTTTCTTAGAAAATATACTAGAAATGATTAAATTAGTGCTAAACTAATTAATACTAGTGCTAGAAGGTTGAGGTATGATTCAAAAAATTAGAAAAGGGTCTTTGAATGAGTAGGAACATAGAGAATTAGGTTTGATTGGGGCTAGGTGGGTGAAATTAGCTTGATGGTTTTCACTGCAATAGTGATCATTGATAGTTAAGGTGATTGTCGATAGTTAGGGTGACCATCGATGGTTGAACTGACCATCGATGGTTGAACAGACCATCGGTAGTTAAGTCAACCGTCAATGATTACTATGTCTAGATTTGGGTTGGTAAAAATGTTGGTTGATGAGATCTAAAAGATGGATTTTGAGAGATGGGTAAGACTTGGTTTGATTAGAAAATGGAAATAAAGTGAATGAGTACTGAGAAGCAAGTATTGTCTTACTAGAAGTCAATTGGGTAGATGGTTGATGTAGTTTATATGTTGGTGGAATCTAACTTGATTTTGATAAATTAATGGTACCTGAGAAATTGGTGGAGAGGTAGTAGAAAATTGACTCTCTGATATGATTTTTGGATTACTAATGATGATTGACCTGCAAAAAGAAACTCCTAAATGTACAAGATCTTGATCATGGTTACATATCGATTTCACCTCTTTACTCTTCTCTTCTTATAGGAAAAGCATGAGAGTTAAAATAACACATGAATTGGGATTCTTAATTATAAATCACACATGCAATGGCTCATAATAGGAATTAGTTGAGTTATTTTTTAAAAATCAAGTTGGGTGAGTTTTCAAGTTAATTTGTAAGGAGGTAGACCCTAACCATTGATGATCAAGGTGACTTTCAGTGGTCAACATGATTGTAGGTGATTCAGGGTAAAGGGTAAAAAGTGGTTAAATTCTAGGTTAAGTCAATTTGTCAAACTAACTATGGGTTAGGTTTGATTAAGGGATAGAGGGTTAAATGGTCCTAAGGGGGTCTTAAGGTTGCTAAGGGGTATTTTGACACTTAGAATCATGGTGTACATATTTTTGGTGTCTACAGCGATATGTATATATATATGTCTATGTATAATTCATAGGTTATATATATATATATATATATATATATATACATACATACATATGGCTGTAGACACCAAAAATATGTACACCATGATTCTGAGTATATATATATATATATATATATATATGTGACCTATGAATTATACATAGACATATAATATATATATATATATATATATATATATATATATATATATATATAATCTATGAATTATACATAGACACACACACACACACACAAATATATATATATATATATATATATATATACATACATACATACATATGGCTGTAGACACCAAATATATATATATATATATATATATATATATATATATATATATATATATATATTTGGTGTCTACAGCCATATGTATGTATGTATGTATATATATGTATATATATATATATATATATGAGTTTACTCTTCATACCGAGTTCTTAACTTATGAAAACATTATCTTTATGTATAATCAAAGATAGCATACAATTCTATACTAAAATTTACAAATAATTCTTTTAAAAATTAATGATCTCAACTTATAACATTGAACCATCGTACCTAAATTTAATGCTTATGGAAGTATTAAAACCATTAATCACATGGTCACTTTAACACAAATTATATGAACAACTGAAATATATTTCATATATGCAACCAAACAACACTTTTTTTCCTTATGAATTAAATGACCCAATAA
This sequence comes from Torreya grandis, assembly GCA_037957365.1. NCBI lineage: Eukaryota > Viridiplantae > Streptophyta > Pinopsida > Cupressales > Taxaceae > Torreya > Torreya grandis. The sequence goes on along the minus strand of JARHVA010001650.1, from coordinate 378,754 downwards.
GAATGCATTAAGGCATAGAAACACCAACTACATCTACCCTAAATTGTACCATATGGTACACTAAATCCATGAAAACCATTCAATACTATGTTATTTATAACCCCAAAAAATACTAAAATAGTTCAAACACAACCATGTTAAGAGTATGCCAAGGTTGAATTTAGTACCTCAACATGAATTCAACCACTATGTTATACATGCATGTTATCCCATTTAAAAATTTAAGCCATATATAGACAATTAAAAATATATAAAACCACTAAGATAAGGTAAGAACCTATAAAATGATAAAAAATAGGGTAAATTAAACACAAAAACACTTATCCCTATTTATTTATACTAATGTATATGTGTGAGGACAAATGGAAAACTACATGCATATGCTAGTGTTCTATGGCTAAGATGTTACCATAGTTTACAAATTAAATAAATGTAATCATTTACCATATAAACAAACACAAACACTTACCATATAAAAAACATAGTCATTTACCATATAAACAAAATAAGTAAACATAGTCGTGTATATCTAGATAGTCAAAATAACCATATTCATTTATAATACCCTACATAATTATGTTTTTTTAATAACCACCTCGAATCAATGATTTGATTATGTGGATAGATGGATTTGTTAACATAGGATTATAATAAGGGGAGATTAATATAGTGTAAGTATATGAAATCAAAATCCAAAATAACACACTAATGAACTAACATCTCAAGCCTATCTCGAGGGGGGAACATAATAACAAAAGTAAGATGAAAACACAACTAAAACATAAAAGACAAATACTTTTACCTTCCTTGTGTCTCCAAGATGGCTTGTTAAAGTGGTTTACTCAGCTTGTGCTCAATGAGTTTTCATCAAAGGAGGCTTGGCTTTCTCCTTTTTTACTTGACACCTTTGGCTTGTGGATCAAAAATTGGGCATGATAAAACTATACTAAATGGATTTTGAACACATTTAATCATTATAACTTTGGCTTGAGAGAGCTTGAAATTATGAGTGTGAGGTCTTCTATTTTATATTTTATTAAATGATCACAATGAACCTGAACCATCCATCTCAAGATGAATATGTGTGGCTAAGAATCAATTTAATTTTAAAAAGATTAAAATTGATAAATTCCCTCATAAATATTTGTGATAGAGAGGCATTAAAGAGGCATGGGAGGGCTTAATCAGATATTTTATGCATTTATAGCTTAGAGATGTCTTCCTAAAAAATGATGTCACTTGATGATGCAAAAAATCATAACCAATTTACAAAAATAAATATTCAGAAATATCCATGAAATTCTTAATTAGTAGCACGATTCAAATTATTTAGATTTAAGAATGACTAGTCAATTTTAGTGCAAATCTTGGCAATGGGTGCATAAATTAATCAAATTGGTCAAAATGTCATATTATTGGATTGAAATTTGTCTGGATTAGAATTATAAGGTTATGTAGATGCATTGGATCTATTATCCCATTTACGATATTGCTAACACAAAATAACAAGGGTACGTGTCTTGTTTAATAAATTTGGTAGAAAAGAGCAATCTAGAGAGCACCTAGGTGCAAAATGTCATTTTGACTCGAAATGATCTAATCAAAGTTAGCCATCTCATAAATTTCATTGCCCCATTTAGTGAAACTCTAGACAAAATTGACACTTATATATGATAAATTCACATCATTTAGCATGTTTAGTAATTTTAAGCCAATTTGTGAACATAGGATTGTAATAAGGGGAGATTAGTATAGTGTAAGTCTATGAAATCAAAATCCAAAATAACACACTAATGAACTAACACCTTAAGCCTATCTCAAGGAGGGATCATAATAAAAAATCTAAGATGAAAACACAACTAAAACATAAAAGACAAATCCTTTTACCTTCTTTGTGTCTCCAAGATGGCTTGTTGAAGTGGTTTTCTTGACTTGTGCTCAATGAGTCTTGATCAAAGGAGGCTTGGCTATCTCCTTTCCTCTTTGGCACCTTTGGCTTGTGATGGATTTAGATTTTGGATCAATAATTGGGTATGATAACACTATACTAAATGTATTTTTAACTCATTTAAGAATTAGAACTTTGGCTTAAGAGAGCTTGAAATTATGAGTGTGAGGCCTTCTATTTATAAATTTTCTTAAATGATTAAAATGAACCTAAATAGTCAATCTCAAGATGTGTGGCTAAGAATCCATTAATTTTTGGAGGCTAAAATAAATAAATGCCCTCATAAATATTTTGGATAGAAAGGTGTTAAAGAGGCATGGGAGGGATTAATCAAATATTTTATGTATTTATGGCCTAAGGATGTATTCCCAAAAAATGATGTCATTTGATGATGCAAAAAATCATAATCAATTTCCAAAAAGAAATATTTAAAAATATCCATGGAATTATTAATTAGGATCATGATTAAAATTAATTATCTTTAAGCATGATTAGTCAATTTTGGTGCAAATCTTGGCAATGGGTGCAAAAATTAATCAAATTGGTTAAAATGTTGTATTATTAGCTTGAAATTTGATTGGACTAGAATTGGAAGGTGATGTTAGATGCATTGGATCCATTATCCCATTTAGGATGTTTCCAACATAAAATAACGAGGGCACATATCTTGTGTGATAAATTTAGTAGAAAAGAGTAATCCAAAACACCTAGGTGTGAAAATGTCATTTTAAATCAAAATGATCTGATCAAAGTTAGCTATATCATAAATCACATTGCCCCATTTTGTTATATTCTAGCCAAAATTGGCACTTATATGACAAATTCTTAGCATTTATTATGTTTAGTATTTTTAAGCCAAATTATGATATTGATTAAATTTGGTCAAAACCCTAGTTAGAGGTTATTGGTGGCCACTTTTAAGTGTCTATAGTTTTTCACTATTTAAGAAGGCAGTGTAAGCTATAGGCATATTAACGTCTTCTCAAAGAATGAAAAGGTCTTGTATGCCTACAAATTCAATGATAATGAATGAAATATATGATTCCCCCTCAAGGGAATAGTTACCATAAGGAGGTTGTTAAATGATCCCTCAAAAAGAAAAAAGTGAGATAAGGGGACCAAACATATGAAGATGATGGGGTGAGAACATAATGATTTTGAAAAAGCAATCAAAATCACTAAGAATACAAGTTGAATGGTGTACAATGTTTTGTGTAAAAAAGATTATAAGTAATGTACCCTAATAGTGGTAATGTGGTATGATAACACAATGATTTTCCCAAAGGTGATTATAATCATTGAGAATATGGAGCTACCCTAGTTAGGACAAATAAACATGATAATAACATGCCCTTGTTGGGCAAAAGAAAGTAAATTTGGTGACAACACAATGATTTTCCTAAATTTGGTTATAATCATTGATAAATGTAGGTGGGATGGTGGGCAATGATTTTCCCATAGGTGGTTATGATCATTGGAATTTGATTATGGAAAACATGATTAACTGGTTGATGATGATGATAACTTGATACAAAGGGTAATGATGAATTGTAACAACCTACTAGTAGGGAGATGTTCATCCAAAATAACAAAGGTTGAAATTATATCATGGTTAATTAATCTATTTGGGATATGATTAGGATGCCATTAATGTTGGTGTTGAGGAGATATTGATACCACCATTGTTGATTAAGCTTTTTGAAGCTGATTTTTTTGTAGCACTTGATGGTAAGAATCATGATAGAACACTATTAGGAATGGACCAAAATGTGCATAAAGATTGACTCCCATAATCCAATATTTAAGGGAAAATAATGCACCAATGATAAAAACTATGATGATATTGTAAACATATGAATATGGATGGATTCAAGTACAAGTACACAAGGAATCACATAATGAACACATATAGAGTGAATCAAGAATATAGTGCTAAAACCAAACAAATAAACACATAAATAATAAATAAATGTACAAGCAAAGAAACAAATAAAAGTTAGTAATAATGTTAGTATAAATAATGTGATGAACATTACCCTTAGGCAAGTGGATGTTGCCTACATAGTTCCATGGATGTAACATTCAACAAAAACATTAGGCCAAATGTAGTTTTCCCATGAAATAGGAAGAAAATGATAATTGATGAATAATAAACATAATGGATGTGATATCAGAATAGGAATGGTCTTCCAAAGCAACTAGTGCATGGGAGAAAAGGCCAAAAAGGATGGGACAATTAAGTGACAAGTGATTTACTTGTGACTTAGTAAGGGTTGCTAGAATCTTTAAGGCAAAGAAGTAGTCAATGTTGTTTTTTCTAAATGATTTTATAAATGTTTTTGGAATTTTTGAATATCTCAACTCAATCAAGAATGATGAGATATTAAAGGTTTCAATTTCAAAAAATAATGAGATCATTGCTTAGGATACTCACAAAATGGTGAGAGCGTGGCTTAGGTTGCATATAAAATGGCAAAAGCATGGCTTAGATTTCTCACAAAATAGTGAGAGCATGGTCTAGGTTGTTTGAAAAATGGTGAGATCATGGATTAGGGTGACTAAGTTAACCTCAACAAGTATCAAGTTCTACCTACATAGTCCTAGGATGAGACCTCAAATCACTATAGTTTCACCTTATAGTAGAGGAATATGACTAGTGTAGTAGATAATTCAAATAAAATAGGCAAAATTGGTATGATGGTAGAATATGACATAAGGAAAGGATAGTTGGTATGCTCAAGGCATAATAAACAAGTGTTTCCCCTTATTTTCTCATAGGTGGTTATAGCTAAGATATAACAACATAGGTTAATGATACTAATTTTTCAATAGGTGGTTATAATTAGTAACAAGATTGGTGGGATAAAACAAAGCAAGAAATAAAAGATGCAACTACCAAACTACTATTTTACTATTCCAAAATAATACCTCTATCTATAATGTTTAAAATAACTAGTGAAAGTGAAAGTGAATCATAATCCCTTTCCTAAAGACATGAATGGAACCAAGCTCATAGGGTTGGGTGGGGAGGGAAAAATATCTTCATTGATGGGAAGGGTATGGTAGAATGGTTAAGTGATAGGGAAAGTAATAGGGTGGTAATTGGATAAGATGGTAAATAATAATGATAAAATGGTAAAAATTGAAATAGTCCTTATAGATAATACACCAAATCACTCAAGAATAGTACCGCTTGAGGTGGATAATGTTCATCATCTCATCAATTTCATTTCTATCTAGTGTGGCGAGCTTGTATGCTCATGTTCCATAGTTTTCTTTAATGATGAAAGGACCAACAAAGTTGTGTTTGAACTTTACCTTATGATTATTTTTGTCTATGGTATTATTTTTGTTCTCTTTAAGGATAAGACCACCAAGTTCAAATTATTTATGCTTCATGTGCCGATTATAGTGGCCTTAGAGTCAGTTATGATAAGCTTGTAAATTACTGAGTGTGATTGTGTACTTCTCATCAAGTAACTCTATCTCTTACATGCGAGCTACTCAATAGTCATTTTCATCCAATACATGTTTGAAAAAGATGCATAGAGAAGGCAACTCGACCTCAATGGGAAGAATGGCCTCATTGCCATAAACAAGTGAGTATGAAGTGACCCCTATGGGGGTACTGTGATTAGTGTGTTATGCCCAAAGGGTGAAGAATATTTGAAGGTACAAATTGAGGCTAACATCATTAAAAATATTTTTTAGGATGTTTATAATGGTTTTGGTTGATGCTTTGGCTTGGTCATTACCTTGTGGGTAATATGCCATGGAAAAATGTTGTTTGATTTTATACTCGGTATATAGATTTTCAACATCCTTGTTCTTGAATGATCCTCTATTATCAGATATAATGTTGAAAGGGAAACCATAGCGATAGATGAGATGGTTAAAAATGAACTTGGAAATTTGATTTCCAATCATGTAAGTGAAAGGTATAGCTTTAACCCACTTAGTGAAATATTTGGCAGTGGTAAGGATATGTTTATGGCTATTGGATGAGGTGGGATTGATCTTCCCAATAAGGTCAAGGCCCCATGTAGAAAATGGCCATGGTGTCAACATTAGTTTCAGAGTCTTTGTTGGGGCATGAATCAAATTGACACTTGTCACACTTATTCACTTATCTAGCTATAACTACATCCATTGTGGGCCAATAATAACTAATACACAAGATTTTTGGATAAGATTGTTCTGCTAGTGTGGGCTCTATATGATCCTTCATGAACTTCCTGTAATACTAGTGTAGTTTCTACTAAAGTTACATAATGAATAAAATTTCTATCAAAACTATGGTATTAAAAGTTTTATTTGAGTACGGTATAAAAATTGGTTTGGTGGATGTAGGATTTGGATTTTTTGTGGGATAGGTCAGGTGGTAAAACATGTTCATGAAGGTAGTTTTATAGGTCTGAATACCAAATAGAGCTAGGAATAATAATATCACAAATCATCACGATGGTTAAAGGTTCATGAGATGGTGCTAGTAAATTCTTGATGAGGAATTGATAATCTCTAGCTATGTCTATTTGTCAAATTAGAGATATAATAATAGCCATAACATCTATAGTTATGTTACTTTCCCTTGGTATATGCTTAAACTTAATGTTATAAATCTGTTGCTTGAGAGTGTTGACCATGGCCTTATATGGTACCATCTTTTTATATTTTGTCTAAAAGTGGTCTATAACTTAAATGATGATTACATAATAATCACCATAAACCTTTAGATGAGATGTGTTCCACTATATCACTTATCAAAGTCATGCAACAAGTGCTTCATATTCAGCCATATTGCTAGTACAAGGAAAGCTGGTCCTAAATGATTTAGGGATTAGATCCCCTATGGTGTAATAAATAAAATGCCTACCCCCAATCCATGTGTTATGCATGATCCATAAAAATTTAACTTCCAATTCTTATCTTTGAAATGTGTGTCAATGATGGTCATTATGGATTCATCAAAAAATTAGAATGTCAATGGCTCTATATCAGCAAGGGGTGCTTCAACAAGCTGATCTACAAGAACCTGCCCCTTAATGGATTTCTAGTTGACATACTCTATCTCAAATTTAATTAGAAGAATGATCAATTTGGCCATGTAGCCTTGTAAATATATTTTAAATAGTAGATACTTGAGCAGATCTACTTTTGAAATAACCATGGTTTTATTGTTTAACATGTAATGGTGTAGTTTTTGAGCTATGAAGACCATATCTAAACAAGCTTTCCCTATGGGTTTATAATTATGTTCATATAAAAATAGTGTAAGGATTAAATAGTACATGACGTGCTCTTTTCCATTATCATCATGTTGATCCAAAAGTGCCCCTATGGCATTGAAAGTAGTGGATAAATACAACAAGAATGACTTTCCTGACATAGGAGGCAATAAAATAGGTGGATTCACTAGATAGTCTTTTAGCTATTGAAAAGTTAGCTGACAATGATCATCTTAGTGTAATGTGAATCCCTTCTTAATAAGATGTGTAAAAATATGACATTTGTTATACAATTGTGATATGAATCATCGAATAGACTAGATCTTGCCATGTAAACTATGAAGTTGCTTCAAATTAGTCAGTGGTGGTATCATTGTTATGGATTAGACTTTGGATGGATTGAATTAAATGCCTCAGTGAGACATAATGAATCCAAGAAATTTACTTGAAGTAAACCCAAGGACACACTTATAAGGATTAAGTTTGAATTTGTACTCATACAGTCTTTCAAATATTTCGCATAACATTACTAGATGATCGACCCTAGTTTGTGATTTGCTAAGAATGTCATCGACATAATATTAAACAATGTCATGCATCATATCATGAAATATGATGGTCATGGAACTTTGATAAGTGGCCCCTACATTTTTAAGACCAAATAACATAACCTGATAATAGAATGTTCCCCATGGAGTGGTGAATGTTGCTTTGTGTTAGCCTTTTGGTGCTATCCTAATCTGGTTATACCCTAAAAATCCATCCATTAATGAAATAATATCATAACCCACTATGGATTAGACTATCATGTCAATGTTTGGAAATGGAAAATTGTCCTTGGGGAAAGATTTGTCTATATATCAAAAATTAGTAGAAATCCACTCTGAATATTTAATCAACTGAATACATCTTGTTTCCAAGAGTTTTTACAACTCTTTCTTCACTAATATAGCAATGCAAGGATGCACCTTATGCAACTTTTGTTTTACTAGTTTTACATCAAGATTTACCATAAGGTGGTGCATAACCAAGGTAGGGTCCAAACCTAGATTAATAGAATAGGCCCATGTAAATATGCTAATAAATTCCCTCAAAAGGGTTGTGAGGAATTCACACTCCTTAGTAAGGGATGTGCCTAGCTTGATCGACTTTGGGTCATCTAAACACCTGATTTTCACCTTTTTTGTGTCCTCCACTAGATGGGTTGAACCATCTTCAAGGATAATGGGCAAATATTTGAAATGATTGGAAACATTAGATTACTCTATTAGGATTGGTTCTTTGAGTTCCCCTCGGCATGATGAATCAGATTCCCCCAATGGGAGGTTTGGCCATGTAAAAAAAAAACTATTGTATACTCTTGAATGATTTAATCAAAATATTAATATTTTTCAAAAATGAACCTAGATGCACACATAATTTCATCATTGGTGGTCTCTTGAGTTATACTTGAAGAAAGTTGAACACCTCCATCTAATGTCACCTATAACAAGTTTTCACCACAAGGCTGGCCTTTTTCTTTACTTTTTCCTAGTACAAAAGTGACTTAAATAGGTTTTCACTTTGGGACCGTAATGTTTTAATTATTTGATTTTGGCTAAGGGTGTTCATTCACTTTCTAAAATAGGCTTCAGGATCCAATTTGATTGATAACCCTAATTTATGGTCCACTAACGAAACATTGTCTCTAAGGCCTAGAAAATAACAAAAAGCCTCATCATTTTGAAACTCATCAATTGACACATTGGATTATTTTTGGTCCCAATCTATCAGGTGGGGATAATATAATGGTAGCGGGTTTTGATGAATGATTGGTCTAAGGGTATAAATGGAATAAGGGTTAAATAAGTTGGTCTCAGCTAGGTGATTAGAAAGGCTATGATCAAACTTGGCTTCACTACCATCATCATCATCATTAGTTAATAGTGATGAAACATGATTAAGATACATGGGGTCACCTCTAGGTGGTTTAAATACAAGTCTATATGGCCCTTTATAAATGGTCATGGAAATTAGCTCAAGTGTTCCTTGTTGATTTGTTTCAAGGCCTCCTCCTTCATAGTGCTAATTCTTTATGACCTTATTAGGAATATGATACTTTGCATTCTCATAAAAATTGGCTTACTTATCATTATACAACCATGATTCATCTCATTTAAGAGGTTCCTATTTTAGGCCAGACACTGATATAAATGTGATGGGTCCTAGAATATAGTTTTTACCTTTGCCCTTTAATTTCCATTTTGGACAAAGTGACCTAGCTGTAGGTCTTCCAAATGTCTTTGGGTTATGTGGAAGGTTTATAATACGAAAGATATCATGGGTCACATACTCTCTTGGGCCCTTAGGTAAGATGATATAATGATTGGATATCTTAGGAGGTGGCATGCATGAAAGGAAATCAAGGGTATTAGGATAAATGCAATTATCCTCTGGCAAATTAAGGAGTATTGCCTTTCCCTTATTCTACTTGGAAACTAGATTCATGTTGAAATGATAGTTATAGATCTTAAACTTGGCCTCTAGGTATTTGCAATGCTCTTATGGATACAAATTTACTAGTATACAAACTTCCATTGCTGAGTGGGAAAACTTGATACATTGGTGCAATGTTGATGGGATGGCATGAATTTCATGTAACCAAGGTGTTCCCAGAAGCATATTGTATGAAAAATTGAGATATAACACATGATGAAGTGTATCATGGGTCAAGGCCCCAAGGATAACTAGTAAATAGATGGTTCTTTATGATTCTTATTCTTCATTGTTGTAGGATTCGATGGTTATAATTTTGACTTGAAGATCTACCATCATGTACTCAATAAAATTGATGATATTTAAAAACACTATGTTTAGACATGATCCATTGTCTATAAGGACACATTTCACTTTGTGATGCTTTATGCAACTTCAATATATAATGGGTTGTTATTTAGTGGGCTAAGGGATGACATATCACTTTGGTTGAAAGTGACTAATTAGGATAGAGATAGGTGTCTAACCAAAGCTTTGAATTAATCAAGAGATATGTCACTTGACATATAAAAGACACTAGCACATATCTCCATTTTCGATTTGTTGTTGGTGATTCTATTAATTCTTTGGTTTGGCCTTGGTTGTTGAAATTGTTATTGTTAGAGTTGCACTGGTCATTGTTGTTATTGATGTTGTTGTTGCTATAGTTGGTTTTTATGCTATGGAAAAGGGTTCTGAAAGATTATAAGGTTATGATTGGAAGTGGAAGCACCACCATCAAATTTTATCTCCCCTTTCTCCAATATATTCTAAATTAAATGTTTGATTTTTACATAATGTTACAAACTATGCCCATTAATCCGATGATATTCATAAAATTTATTTTGGTGGTACCAATCAGGATAAATAATGCCCTTAGGATAATATTTTAGTATACGCTAGCTAACCAAATTAGTAGTAGCAAGTTTACAAAAAATAAATTCAATAGGTCTTCCAAGGTCACTAAAAACATGATGAGTAGGCACTGTTATCCTTGGAGGATGCACTTGTAATGGCAAAGGTTTTTGCATTTGTTATGTGGGCCTAGGCTATTGTGTTTCTACATTTGCTAAAAAGGTTATGATTTAGGATAATTTGCATATACTGTGTGGGCTGATTAGATGGTGTTTTCACTATTTGTACATGTCTCAACTTTGTTCCTCTATTTATAATAATATTATTTTTATGGATGAATTGTTTTGGTCTATCATTGTTATTGGCCTATGCTGGTTGTGATACTTGCACCTGGACTTGATGTTGGTTTCAGCCATTTCCTTGATTGGTACCTTAATTATAATTTGATGAAATAAGCTTAATGATCCATTTGTTAATAAGGTTTTGCTCAATTAACAAACACTTATCAATGATCTCTTTAAAGGTATGCACACACGACAAATCCAGATGATAGGATATCTCACTATGTAAATTTTTGGTGAACATAATGGATAAATATTTGTCTGGTAAATTGTGAGTAAATTAGATTATAAGGGATATCCATCACTTTAGATAACTTAAAAAACTATCATCAACCTTTTTCTTTGTTTGCATCAAGTTGACCAATGAAATACCATGCTCAAGATTATATGAAAAGTGCTGCATAAACTTATCTGAATGATCATCAGGATTTGATACATAATTCTTGGGAAAATTTAAAACCCATCAAAGGATTGTCCTAATAGACTCTTTGGGAAAAACAACAAAAGGTATATGTCACTATATGCCACAAGTTGGCACACAACAAAGAACTCAGTCAAATGAGCCTTGGGGTCACCTTTCCCCTTGTATTTGTCAAATTTAGATGGTTCATATCTTGGAGGAAATGGTATCTGTAAGTACTCCATGTTAAATGGATAATAAAACACATCATCCAACTTTAAATTTTTGGTTTGTTTCCTAGCTTGGATATTAGCAATCACATTCTTCATCTATTGTAACTCTTGGGTTAGGAAATTAGAGGGAACATTGGTTTGAGGTGGAATATTAGCCTGGGTAGATGGTTAAGTGGTCCTAAGTGGATCACTTTGACCAAGTTATGATGGAGGTGTTTTTTGGGATATATTGGTTTGGTTGGGGAATGGACCTAAAATGTGTATGCATGGATTAGGGTTTGATTGTTTAAATTGCACATACTATGGTGCTATATTCTAGTTCATATTGGGTATATTGGTTGGATTTTGGGTATTTTGAGTTTGGGATGGAAGAATAAGTTTTATTATGCCTATTGAGGTTGAATAGGGACCTATTTTTAACTAATCAAACCTTTCTATTGAGGGGGACTTGTGAACCAAGACCTTATATTTGAATTAGTAGCAGGTTCTACATAGAAGGCAAAGGTTTCCTGATCTGTACTTGAGGAACATTAGAACCTCTTTGTTCTATGAATATGAGTTGGGAAGTGGATGCATATTAGATATTCTACATTTGTTACTAACTAATAGTCATATGATGTTGATTATACATTATTTGGCTTTGAATTGGTATATTGGTCTACCAAGACAGAGGTATGTTCACTACTACTTGGTGAGGTGGATCATTGTTTACCCCTTGTTGAGGTGGTAATATGTTATAGCTTTGATGTGTTGGTATTTTTGATTATGCATGTTATTATGGAACATTCCTTGTTATGTATTAAGGAGGAGTAGGATTCATCACATTCTATTGTTGAGGCGTGATATTGGTTGTTAGTTGGCTACCTAACCATGTTGGTTGAGTAATAGAAGAATTAGTTGGTTGAGGATTAGTGGTAGTAATTGGTTGAGGTTAGGATCTAGAAACTCTTTCTACCTAATTTAGTAAGACTACTCATGGTGTTAACTAAAGGTACACTTATTTGCATATTAGTTTTTTGTGTACTTACACCACTTTGGTTTGCTCTAGATATTGTTTGCACATTGTCCACTACATTTTGCTTAGTATTCTATGTAGAAGTAGAAGACACTTCATCAGTGATAGGCATATGAAATAAGTTATCAACTGAAGTGTTCTACGTAAATGGGTCTAGACCCTAGTTTTCTTGACTAATCAATTTTATTAAAACTCCTGTTGAAGGAGCTAAGTCAATAAGAGGCCTATTTGGCATGGTCATATTATTAAAATTATGCACTAGGTTTAAGTAATTTTGGTATGTTATCTACATCTATATAAATTGATCCTCCATGAGCTATTTTACTTTGAAAAAAAAAACTAGGGTCTTGATATGTCATTGGGACTAAAGCAATAGGGTTTTTAGAAGAAGCCTATTGATTATACAATATGTTGTGAGACATTTTTACTAGACTTGAGAAATTCTCATGGGGAAAGTCCATCAAAAACTTAGCCCCTACTTCTATAGCTCTAGCTAAAATCTAATTTTTGTTTTTAAATAAGTATCACTCAAATATATAAGGATCATACGTATATGGTGTAGTCACATAGTATGGCTATTGAGGAAATGATTCTTCAACTATGGGTATCAAAACTAGGTATTGCTCTATTTGTGCTTGATCTTGCTTTGAGTATGGAGGCATGTTAACCATATAATGAGCTAAGGAGTCTTGGTTTTGTGTACCTATTTGAGTGATATAAGATGGATAAGGATTTGTCTCATAAGTAACATTATCTGCATAGGGATCTTTAACCATTTCTTCTTGTGCGACTACATTACTAAATCTTGGATTGTATAAGAGGCCATTATGGGTGTAGGAAGACATGTTGAGATCTATAGTAACTATTTTGTGACCAAAATGAATAGAGTTATACAAATTATAAAAAAGTGATGTCTAAAAAGAGGTTCAAATTTGGTCTAACTTAGGCAAAAGGATGGATATGTACATCTAAAAATATAGATGTAATGATTTATGATAAAACAAGCTAATGTCAAATGTCCAATGTTACACGTCTCACATAAAAAGGTCAAGTAGATGGATAGAAAATTAAAATGCTAGATTCTTGGATCAAAGTGTTTAAAACAAGTATAATCTAGGAGCAATAAAGGTTGTTAGGTACTTTTAAGAAACACATCATCAAAATCTACACTCAAAAAAGGCATGTGCTAGGACTTTTGGACAAACATTGTCAAAAGCTAGACTTGAAATAAAGATTAATATTTAATATAATTTTTTTGAAACACTTCTAAGAAAAACTAGGCATTTGAATACTAGACATAAAATTCATCAATAACTATGAGTTATGAAACAAAAGGAACTTGGAGATAGTTTATTTTCTCCCAAATAATAGCATAAACTAGACTCTTTTTACCGATAAACTAGACAAAGGTGAATAGTGTAACTACAATAGATAAAGACTAATAAAGTACAATCAAATTTGTTAAATTTTGGAAAAAAATGGACTCTATGCAAATAGTCCTATGAAACAAGTTCTAAAATAATTTGAGTAGTGTATCAATGCTAAAATGCTTAAAAGGTGTGACAAATGTTTGTTTCAAGACTCTAAGGAAAAATGGTTTAACATGAGTTCAGTAGCATAACACTAGTCTCCTCAATTCAAATCACAAACACACACAAAATTTGACAAATCTCTAAGGTAAAAGTGTGGTATCAACTGAAATCAAGAAAAACGTAAAATAGGAAAGGTAGTGCAAAAGCTAGCCTAGGAATCAAAGAATGAGTGATACACAAGATGACTTGAGTCCTACCAAATTATGATAATAATTATGAGTCTAAAAATGTCCCTCAATTCAAATTGGAAATTGAACCCAAGTTCCCTCAAGTTTAGTGAAAATGGTAAACCCACTCAACACATAAACCTTATGAAATTATAAAGGTGAAATTTTGAATTTAAATTATCAATGGACTTTAATAAAATTGGGTAAATGGTATAGACACAAATAGGCAGCATAATCATGCCAAAATGGAAGATATGACACAAAGTTTATGATAAATTTTTGAACAAGGAAAAGGATGATTTTCACTAGGGTAGTATAAGGTCTCCTTATTCAAGAAATATGGTGGACAATGTGTTTGGTTTAAGGTTTTTGTTAACAATCAAGTTTTGACTCCAAACAATACCAAGTAATCTAAGACAAAGACAAAAAACAACTAAGTAATCATCTTAAGCCCTAAACTAACAAGTGTGGTAAAGTAGGGTTAACTAAACAAATATTTTTTTGAACATTTTTAGATGGATAAAATGCATATGAATTTTACATTAGCATACAAACTAAGAAACATGTCAATTGGGTCTACATCATATGGCTTGTTGTAAAAAGATCTTTCCCTTTTTATAACCACTACATTTGTTGCTTGCTCAGTGCAGTGCAATGTCCAACATACTAAAACATCTTGGGCTTAGCCTCTACTAACAAAGATGGTTTAACCATTAAAACCATTATCTTAGTGAGAGGATTCTAATTTATATACCCCCCTATGGATAGGGGTTGAAGACAATGTTGGGAGATGAATTCTTGGGTCAAGGATTCCCTATAGAACTTATAAGAGGTAATGAAGTCCCCCTCATAATACAAGATGCAATAAAATAAAAAAAATAATTAAAAGAGCTTTATGGTTGTTTCTAGATCACCTAAGCCATGTGGGTATTTGGGAGAGCCTTCACAACATCTCTTTTATGCCTTTTTACTAAGACAATTTGTAATGAATATGGCAATTTGGATCCCATAAGTTCCCTATTGAGGATGGAGGGAGAACATACACACACACCTTCTTTTTTTCTCAAAAAAATATAACTAATCAAATAATGATTAAAAAATTTAAAAAAAATTTAAGTGAGTTTAATTTTAAAATACTAAATGAAAGGTTTGGTGGTGTTCTTTAGCCCTCTGGCTTTAAGTTGCATAACTTTTGAATAAAAAGCATAAAAACATTCAAATAAATATCTAAGTGTTTCTAAAAGCATCAGATGAAATTTCCTAATACTTTTTAAGCACCTAAAAAGAGGTTTAAAAAGATACAATTAAGCATGATTTGGAATTTTTCAAGTAGGCCTTGTAAGGAAATGGTCAATTTATTGTTTAGTTTAGAATCTCTTTTGTGAATGAAACAAGCACACTTTAAAAAGCATGTTCTTGGGTTTGGATGACCTATCAACCTAGAGACAAAACCTCAAGAAATCAAATGTGTTAGATTATATTTGATTATCAAAAATCTCAATAAAACTTTTAAGGCAAGGATTAGACAAATAAAATATAACTCAATGAAACCAAGAAACTATAATTAGAAACATTAAAAAGGTTCAAACTTCAATTTCAATATTTTGTGAAAAATATATGCCACTTGAAGATAATCTAATAGCATATTCTAAAAAATTAGAAGAAAACACGTGGTTTAAAAAAATAATCTTAAAAAATAGATTTTGTATGACCCCAAATGAAGCTCCGTAAAATGGCTTATTTAGCTTGTTATCTCAGGTCACAAGTTATTAGGCGTAGTGGCAACCTGTAGTGAGTCCTTATGCTTGTGATGGATTTGGCTTGTGGATCAATAATTGGGCATGATAGCACTATACTAAATGGATTTTGAACTCATTTAACCATTATAACTTTGGCTTGAGAGAGCTTAAAATTATGAGTGTGAGGCCTTATATTTATAGATTTTATTGAATAATCAGAATGAACCTAAACCATCCATCTCAAGATGAAGATGTGTGGTTAATAATCCATTCAATTTTTGAGGCTAAAATCAATAAATTCCCTCATAAATATTTGGGATAGAGAGGAATTAAAGAAGCATGGGAGGGCTTAATCAGATATTTTATGCATTTATGGCCTAGGGATGTCTTCCTAAAAAATTATGTTACTTGATGATGCAAAAACTCATAATTAATTTACAAAAATGAATATTCACAAAGCTCTATGGAATTATTAATTAGGATAATGATTTTAATTAACTAACTTTAAGCATGATTAGTCAATTTTGGTGAAAATCTTGGTAATGGGTGCACAAATTAATCAAATTGGTCAAAATATTATATCATTGGCTCCAAATTGGACTTGATTCTAATTGGAAGGCAATGTTAGATGTGTTAGATCTATTATCCCATTTAGGATGTTTCCAACATAAAATAATAAGAGCATGTGTATTGTGCAAGAAATTTGGTAGAAAAGAGTAATCTAGAGCACACAGGTGTGAAATTTTCATTTTGACTTGAAGTGATCTGATCAAATTTAGTTATCTCATAAATTGCATTATCCCATTTAGTGATACTCTGGCCAAAATCAACACTTATATATGGCAAAATCACATCATTTAGCATGTTTAGTATTTTCAAGCCAAATTGTGTTATTTAATAGAAATTGGTCAAAATCCTGGTTAGAAGTCATTGGTAGCCACTTTTAGGTGTTTACAGTTATAGTATAAACAAATTTAAAATAGCATTATAGTAACTATATTAAAACACTTAATAATAAACCAAGATTAACATCAACATAGCTATTTAGGGCAATTTAACTAACAAATACTACATCATTAATATGACACTGATGAAGATTATAGAGCTCACATTTGCCAAAATTTTCCTCTTTTTCATCTATTCCTTTTGATCAACCACTACTTGCCTCTTCTTTGAAAATCCATACATATTTTATCATGTCCTCTATCATTTACATGCCACCAAAAATCTGTACCTTCATGGTGAATCCTTCTCCATCATTAAATCTCAAGAAAGACTTGCCATAAAAACCAAAATCTCCTAACATGACCAACATCTCATCATCTCAACCCAAACACAACACAATCATCATGTAACCTACGAAAAACTTCCACAGTCAAACCCTAAGTTCTCCCCACTTCACATGTATTGAATCATAAAAAACATAATGATAGCTTTTCCCAAATTTAGGGTTAACAACAAATGTCAAACGACATAATAATTAATTAATAATTCAAATTATAAAAAAATGACATTGAAAAATACAAAATTTTATGTTTAATTTAACCTCCTTTTTAGTGTTACAAACAATACTACCATTGATACCCCAAAAATATCATTAACATATTAATTAGGTTTTTTTAATGTTTAAATAATCAACTTGATTTAATAAACTACAAATAGTAATTTATATCCATGCCAATCATAATATTTTTTTGATGTTAATATTTTTTATTGATTGTTTATTGGTACTCGATAGAGTAAGGAGTTTACTATGGAAAGTTAATCATTCAGTCAAAAATGCACATACTAAATTCATCTAAAAGATAATTATAACTATAATATTTTACAATGGCATAAAAAATCACACTTATAAATAACACTCATAACTACAACATATTAATATTAGCATTTAATCATGGATCAAATTGAGTCAACATTATCAAACATGAAACAACTAAATGCAATTGAGATTAGACCAAAAATGTAACCAAATAATCATAAACAACATGAATTTAATTGTACTATGTGGTGTGTGTAAGGTTCCTTATCTAATATCTCTATCCCTAACATAGTCATTTACTACACCCTCTCTGATGATACTCTCCCTCCATATGTGTCTAGATAGTGGACTATCTCCTACATCTACATCAATAAATACAAATGAAAATTTTCATGTATTAATAATAACCAATAAAATCATGCTAAAGCATGCTAGTACTTAATAAACATGATAATATACATATAAAACTTATGTACAACCAACCAATAGCAATGAGTCATGTAATAATCATTCTATATATTTATACATTAATATAAATTAAAATAATTTACTAAAATAGTAAATCAATCATTATTAAACACATTAATATCAGTTTAATAAGCAAATCAAGTTTAGTGAGGAAATTAGGATGTAACATTCTTCCCCCTAAAATTGGTCATCATCTTGATGACACTTATTTGAAACCATAGTTCCAAAATTAAACATCAGATAGAGGTAAATCAAACAACATCAGTAAATACTAAACAAATAAATGTGTAAATAACCTATAGAACTAATCATAGTCCTCCCAAGTAGAACTATCATCAAAATATTAGTCCCACTGGACCTTGCACTATGACACCTCCTTATTATACAAATTAATTTTTCATGTGTCAATTATTTTGACTAGTTCTACTGTGAATACTTTGAGATCTATAACCTTAAAACTTTCCAATAAAATACAAGAGAAGGATCAAATACATACTTTTTAAGATAAGATACATGGAAAACATTATGTAAGAGATCTAAAGTTGGTGGAAAATTAACCCTATGCACTACATGATTGATCACCTCCAAGACGTCAAAAGGTCTGACATATCTCAGTGATAAATCCACTTATTTAATAAATTTAATCAATCTCTTTTGAGGCTTAACATGCATAAATACTTTATTACCAAAAAAAACTATCTTATTGTCCTTTTCAAATCAACATAATTTTTTTTGGTCTATCATTGGCTTCAACCAATGTTTGCCTTATTGATATGACTTGTTCTTCCATTTCCACAAGCATTTCAGGACTAAATACTACCATGTCTTCAAGATTGTCCCAACTAATTAGTGTTTGACATATCCTTCCATACAAAGCCTCAAATGAATCCATCTTTAACATTGATTGGTAAGAGTTATTATAAGAAAACTTTACTAGTGGAAGATACTCCTCCCACTTGTATTGTTGATCCATGCAATACATTCAATCAACATCTTTTAGAATGTGGTTTACCCTCTTTGTTTGTCCATCTATTTATGGATGATATGTAGTACTAAAATTCAATTGTGTACCCAAAGCTAAATTTAGAGTCAACTAAAAACTAGAGATCATTCTTAGATCTTGATCAGAAATGATTTTCTCTAGAAAACCATGTAATTGATACACCTCTTTAAAAAATATATTTGCAAGAATAGTTGTATCATCCATCATATTACCTACTATGAAGTGAGCTATCTTGGTTAGTTTTTCAACTACTATCAAGATCATGTTATGCCAATTTGGTGATAATGATAAACCTCAGACAAAGTCCATACTAATTACTTGCCACTTCCATTCTGATATATCATGAGGATATAAAAATATTTTTAAATGCACACATTCAACTTTCACATGATTACAATCTAATCATAAATAAACAAAATCTGTTGCATCCTTTTCAATTCCCTTATATAAATAGAGAAGTCTTAGCTCAACCATGAGCATAGTCACTCTAGGATGACTTGAATAAGGGGCATTGTATAATTATTTTAACACTGTACTTCTCAATTTCTCTTTATCAGGTACATAAATTCTACCATTGTACCTCAAAAATCCACCATCCTCTAAATTAAATACTTTAAATTTAGGATTCTAAGCATCCTCTAGCAAATCTTTATTAATCTACTTAAAGATTTTATCTCTAGTAGAGAATTTAATTACCTAATCATAGAAATTACTTTAGATAGTACCCAAAATTGCTATGTACCTTCTGTGACTAAGGGAATCTACAACTCTATTTTACTTACCCTTGATGTAGCTCAAATCAAAATCATAGTTAGATAATAACTCTATCCATTATCTCTAATGAGCATTCAGGTTTGATTGAGTGAAGATATATTTGATCCTCAAATTATTAGTCTTGAACTCAAATGACTTCCCCAATAGATAATGCTTCCAAAATTGTAAGGCATCCACTATTACAACAATCTCTACATCATGTGGGGCATAATTTTACTCATATGGATTTAGCTTCTTGGACACATATGTAACACCTAAATCATCTTTCATAATAAATCCTCTAAGAACATCCCCAATTGCATTTGTAATCATTGATAACTAGCCACTAGGATTGGGAACTCTTAGAATAGGTGATGAAGTAAGCCTCCTTTTTAACTCTTGAAAGGATTTTTCACACTTATCTAACTAGACAAAAATCTAATTCATTTTCCAAATAGAGGTAATTGGTTTATCTATTTTTGATAAATTTGAAACAAATTTCCTATAATAACCTAACAATCCCATAAAACTTATCACTTCATACACATGTTTAGGTGTTTGCTACCCCATTATGGATCTTATCTTAACTAGATCAAATAAAATCCCATCTGTGGAGATAATGCTCCCCGAGTATTGTAATTTCATCTAGAAAAAAACACACCTTGACAACTTACCTTACAATTTGTGCTTCCACAATACTACAAAACCAACTCTAAATGTTGTAGATGTTCTTACTCATTATTGAAATAAATGAGGATATCATCTAGAAAAACTAAATTAAAATGATCTAGATAATCCCTAAACACACTATTGATGAGATTCATTAATGCTATTAGAGCATTTGTTAACTTAAAATGAAGCACTGTAAATTCATAGTGTCCATACTGAGTTCTAAACGTTGTTTTGGGAATATATTCTTCTTAGACTATTAGTTGGTGATACCTTGCTCAGAGATTTATCTTAGAGAAAATTGTTTTGTCATGCATTTGATCAAAAATATCATCAATTTGAGGCAACAAATATCTATGCTTGATTGTTTTATTATTCAACATCTAATAATCAATACACAGGAAAAGAGTACCATCTTTATTCCTAACAAAAACCACTAGTGCACCCCATGCCGACACACTCAGTCAAATTAACCCCTTAGATAAAGATTAGTATAGTTGATATTTTAACTCAATAAATTATATAGTCATCATCCTATCCGGTGCTTTGGATTGTGGTTCTGAACTAGGTATTATGTTTATCAAGAAATCAAACTCCCACTTAGGTGGTAAGCTAAAAAATTCCTCTAGAAACACATCTTGCTAGTTCCTAAGGAAAGGATAATCCTCAATGGAATATTTCTTAGGTTTCTCCATTTCATTTATTTTAATTATAAATGCCTGACATCATTTATTATGACATTTTTAAAGATAAATTGTAAAAATATGCCTAAGTTTTAAATCCCTTTTCTCACCTTGAATCTAAGTTTGATTCCCAAAATCATCCTGACATTATACCTTCTTGAGATAATAATATAACTCTTATTTATGATTAACAATACAATTTACCCCTAGTATCACATCATATAATCCTAGTGGTGTTTCATAAGGATCTACTATCGATGTGAATTCAAACAATTCAATCTTAGCTTCTATTAAGCACCTATTAAAGTTGACCTTAGACTCATTCCCATATTACACTAACCATGTTTTTTCCATTATACTATATTTTATAGACAACTTATTTAGAATTAGAGGAGAAATAAAACATTTTGTAGCTCTAGTGTTAATCAGAATAGAAATAGGATGAACAAAAATATTACTTGTAACCTCAATAGGTGAGATTAAAAAATCAACCTGGTGATTATGAATAACCACATGGATTCTCTATTGAAAGGTACCTTATTAATAGTACCCTTAGCTATACCTTATGCATTTATTTGAGTACATTACTGGCATAGTTATCACCCTCATAAATGAAACATCTATCGGGTGTTCCTTTCTTTCAAACTATTGGTTTCCCTTGAAACCAACCTTAAAAGCATCTTCCATTTTCTTGCTACCTAAGAAGTTACTAAATTTAGATTTATGATTCATAAATTGGTTTCTAGAATTTATGTTCCTTTTCCATTTCTTATTTTTAATATTGGGTTTGGAACCTCCAAAATTATTCTTGAACTTTTCTCTGACCTGTGCAAGAGACTTCAGCTTTATCTCCTACTTTACTTCCTTCTCAAAGACCTAATCCATTGTAGATGGCCCATGTACATCTACCTCATATCCTATTTGGGTTTTTAATTCCATAATGAACTTATGAATGTGAAAGATTTTATCTACCTGATATTGAGGAACATATTCTAGGAGCTTAGTGATTTGTTCCAAAAATTCATTCACTAAAAGATCTCCTTTTTTTAGATTATGGAAATCTATCATATTTTGGTCAAAATATAGTTGGAGGAACCATCATAATATAAACATAACCATGAATTAATCCCATGTGGTGGTAGTATATTTGATGTTCATATCAAGCTTCTTATTTACCCAACATGTTGTTACTTCTCCAACAAGATGATATGCTCCCCAAACTACCTTGGTGACTTCTAAGTAATTATAGAACTTAAAGTAATCTATTTATATCAACCAAGCTGACACACCATCCCCCAACATAGTTCCATTGAATGCAGGAGGATTAACTTTCTTCATGTCTCATGCAATTTGTAAAGTTACACGAGTCCTCACATCCTATGGCACCTCTTTATGCCTATGATCTTGTTAAGCTTCTTGATGAAAAGGGTGCTCTTCTAGGTCTTCCTGGTTGACTTCCTTATTATGTCCATAAAATTACTTATTTGAGGTCATGATTTGGTCCCTAGTTTCATGCATGGCTACAAGGATATGATCCAATTTCATAGCTTGCTCTATGACAAACTAATTTGGATGTACTAGATGGTTTGTAGTTGAAGTACCCTCAACTCCAAGTCTATTGTGAACCATTATAAATTCTATTAATATGAGGATACAAATATTTTAGTGGAGCCATTAAGCCCTAGATTTTGAGTGTTAGCTCTGATAACACAATGTTAAAACCCCACTGGTTTTACTAGAATTAGGTAAATTTTTTAAATTTTATCTTCACTAATTCAAAACCAGATTAAAATCAACTAAGGTTAATATACTTGATGTTTAACTAAATGGATATGAAATTAATACATTTAATTTGATTCATTTAGTTAATTATCAATTAATAACAACAAGATAAATTCCCTAACTAACTCATTACATATTAGAAATCAACATACTTATAATCTCAACCAATTGCTAAAAGTTTACACCATAAATTATACAACAAGACCAACCAATTGCTAAATGATAAAATGTAATAATCATACAATAATATAATTTTATACATAAATATATCAACATAAATTTATACAATGTTACAAAAAACAAATGAGTATTAATAAACTCGCCAATAAATAATATGTAATCATGAGTAAAAGTCTCTATCAGTTGACTAATGGAGGGGAGGGAGAGCATCATCAAAGTACTTTTACACACCAACCATAGAACATAGATCGTATGCATAATCACCTAACTAACAAATGACCCTCCTTTGACAGATGATAAGATGATAATGATGAAAGTATTGAGAAGTCAACTAGAACCATATGTTGTAAGATAACCATCACATGTAGTATATCATAAAGAATTCCATTCTAACATGATATCGTGAAAACATGCATTTAAATTAAAAAGGTGAAATGATAAAGTTTAACTATAAACATTACTTTGGCCAAAGTTTTCATATAGTTTAAATATCACTTAGATTAATTGTATTCACACACATAAATCAGTTAGATTTCATTCATTCTATGTATTATTGACTCTAAGTAAGTGTGTTAAATTCTTTTCACATAATTAATTTATTAGTGTCATTAATACAAGAATTTAATTAATAAATCATATACAATAATTGATAATTTCCCATATAGATACATATACTAATACCACACTATATATAAACAAAGAAATCATACATGAATTAATCATATGTTTTATAATAACAAAATAGCAACCCATTAGTTATATTTTTCCAAGTTCCAATAACAACCTAACATCCATTTCAAAATAAGGCTCTAATACTAGGAATTTACTTACCAAGCAATATTTATGATAATCAAATTGATACAAGTTCATGTGTAATTACCCTTTACATGTATTATAATGAAAGTAATTAACATTAGGAAATTCACACAAAATTCCAAGTTTAAAAAATTCCATTAGCACATCTAATTTTCATTCAACATTTTCTACCTATTTTTGATTCAATTATGACTGGTATAACCACATTATGATTTAATGAAATACATCACAGATCTCATATAAATTACTTTGTTTACATTAAACAAACAACTATATTCCTACCAGATTTTATTGACCATCCTAATATTATGATCATAACAATAAATGAATAAGACTAGTGATAAATAAACACTACTATTTTGTACACTTAACCATGATAGGTTATCTACATTACACCTATATATCTTATATGTCCGTATATATATATATATATGGATTGTAAAGATCTCAGCCACATGGATAACTATATAAAAAAGGTGTATGTGTGTGTGTTTGTGTGTGTGTGTGTGTGTGTGTGTGTGTGTGTGTGTGTGTGTGTGTGTGTGTGTGTGTGTGTGTGTGTGTGTGTGTGTGTGTGTGTGTGTGTGTGTGTGTGTGTGTGTGTGTGTGTGTGTGTGTGTGTGTGTGTGTGTGTGTGTGTGTGTGTGTGTGTGTGTGTGTGTGTGTGTGTGTGTGTGTGTGTGTGTGTGTGTGTGTGTGTGTGTGTGTGTGTGTGTGTGTGTGTGTGTTTGAGTTTACCCTTCATACTAAGTTCTTAACTTAATAAAATGTTGACCTTATGTATAATCAATGATAGGGTACAAGTCTATACTCAAATTTACAAACATAATTCTTATAAAACTTACTCATCTCAACTTATAAAATTAAACTATTGTTCCTAAATTTTATGCCTATAAATGTATTAAAACTATTAATCACATGGTTACTTTCACAAAAATTATATGAATAGCCGAAACATAATTCAAATATGCACCAAAACAACACTTATTTTCCTTATAAATCAAATGACCCAATAAGAATGCATTAAGGCATAGAAACACCAAATGCATCTACCTTGAAGTGTACCATATGGTACAATAAGTGCATGAAAACCATTCAACACTATGTTATTTATAACCCTATGGCCTACTAAAATAGTTCAAAAATAACCATGTTAAGTGTATGTCGAGGTTCAATTTGGTCCCTCAACATGAATTAGACCCAAGAATTATACATTCATGTTGTCCCATTTAATAATTTAATCCATAACTAGTCAATTAAAAATATCTAAAGTGACTGAGACAAGGTAAAAACCTATAGAATGATAAAATGGTTGTATGGTCTCAATAAGTATCCATAGCCAATACACACTAGAAAATAGGGTAAATTCAACACAAAAACCCTTGTCCCTATTTATTTATATTTTTGTATATGTGTGAGACAAATGGAAACCTACAAGAATCTTCTAGTGTTCTATAGCTAAATAGTTACCATAGTTTATAAGATAAATAAACACAACCATTTACCATATAAACAAACACAACCTTTTACCATGCAAACACATACGTTTGCCATATAAACAAAATAAGAAAACACAATAGTGTATATATAGATAGCCACAAAAACTATGTTCATTTCCATTACCCTCAATAAATATGTTCATTTTATAACCACCTCAAATTAGTGATTCAATTTTGTGGATAGGTTTAACCTTCCACAAGGTTGAATCCCTAATTTTGTTATATTATAAACAAATTTAAAATAACATTATAGTAAGTATACTAAAGCATTTAACAATAACCCAAGATTAACATCAACATAACTATATATGGTAATTTAAATAATAAACCCTACCTCGTTAATATGCCACTAATGAATAATATACACCTTATATTCACCAAATATTCCTATTTTCCTCTATTCATTTTTTTCAACCATATCTTGCCTCTTCTTAAAAAACCCATACATATTTTATCATATCCTTTACCATCTGTATGCCACCATAAACACATAAAAACATGGTGAACCCTTTTTCGTCATTAAATTTTAATAAAGACTCACCTTAAACACCAAAATTTCCTAGCATGACCTACATCTCACCATCTCAACCTAAGTACAACACAATCATCATGAAATCTCCACAAAACTTCCATAATCAAACCCTAATTTCCCCCACTTCACATGGATCAACTTGTCAAAAACATAATGATATATTTCCCCAAATTTAGGGTTGATAACCAAATGTCAAATAATATAATTAGTTAATAATTTGAATTATAAAAATAATGTCATTAAATAATACAAAAGTTTATATTTAATTTAACCCATTTTTTGGTGTTACAACCAATACTACCATGGATACCCAAAAAATCTCATTCAACTATTAATTAGGGGTTTTTAATGTTTAAATAATTAACTTTATTTAATAAACTAAAAATAGTAATCTTTATCCATGCTAATCATAATCATTTTATGATGATAAGCTTCTCTATTGATTGTTTACAGGTACTCAACAGAGTAAGAAATTTGCTATGGAAAGTCAATCATCAAGTCAATAATATAGACAATATAGTCATCTAAAAGACAATTATAACTATAATATTTTTTAATGGCATAAAACATTACAATCATAAAGAACACTCACAACTATAATATATTACTATTAGCATCTAATCATGGATAAAAAATAATCAACATTATAAAACATGAAAGAAATAAATGAAGCTAAGGTTAGATCAAACATGTAACCAGCTACTCATAAAAACCATACATTTAACTATAATACATGGTATGTGCAAGGTTCTTTGTAAAATCTCTATATCCCTAACATATTCATCTATTTAACCCTCTCTGATGATACTCTACCTCTATATCTATCTAGAGAGTGGATTATCTCTTTTATCCAACTCAACAAACATAAACAATAGTTAGTCTACATCAATGATAACTAATAAAATGATACAAAAGTATACTATTACTGAATAAGCATGATTAATATACATATGAAACTTATATATCACCAACTAATAAGCAATGAGTCATAAAATAATCATTATATGTCTATACATACATCAACATAAATGAAAATAATTTGAAACACTAGTAAACTAACTATAATTAACCAAATTAATATAAATTTAATGAGAAAATCAAGCTTAGTGAGATAATTGAGATGTAACAAATTTAGGGCATTGGACACTTGTGTCAAGATAGGATAATATTGTTAATGCTACTATTTGACCCAAACTTTAGTGTACATAGAATAGGATTTAAAACTTGTAGAGATGGAAGATAAGTACAATTTAAGCATTCTGGGTAAGATATAAGACTTGGGTCATCAACATAAGATTGGTCAAACTAAGAGATATAGGCCAAGGGGCATAAAGATAGAGCATATGTGAGACTTTTAGAAGTAGGAAAGGTAAATAACTAAGAAGGAAAACCAAGGTCTAAGTTTTCCAAATGTATAAGACTTAGGTGATATATAATCATAAATTATCATCTACACCCCCCTTAATCTAATAATGAAATTATTTGTTTAAAGGAAATGAATTCCTACTTAGGTGTGTATGCACACCTTATCTTTGTGTGTGCCCAACTTGAGTGTTTTATTGGTGACTTACCTCTAACCAAGAGAATGTTATAGTATAAAACCAATGCATATAATCTTTGTTTAAAGTTATTAAATTATATTTAAATTCAAAGATTAAGGTTTAGGAGTACACTTATGTGTTGATGTAATCGTCTTTCTTCTTGGTAAGTTGTTTTGAAAATGATGTACCATTGTAAGGATATAAAACCTACAATTAGGATAAATATAGATAAATATTTGAAGTTCTTATATAAGAGAGAGAGAGAGAGAGAGAGAGAGAGAGAGAGAGAGAGAGAGAGAGAGAGAGAGAGAGAGAGAGAGAGAGAGAGAGAGAGAGAGAGAGAGAGAGAGAGAGAGAGAGAGAGAGAGAGAGAGAGAGAGAGAGGCACATGATCCCAAATTTTAATTAAATTTTAGTTTTCATATGGTAGTTAAGATCAGGTCAACCCTACAACCTAATCATACTTATAACCTAGTGAGTTTGGATGATCAAGTCCAATATAATTTTTTTGAAACATTGAGTGATTTGATCACCTTAAACATACAAAAAGGTGAACCAATTGCTACAATATATTTCCTAAATAAAAGTATGTACAAGTCTATAAGGTATAAGTACAAAAAACTTCATGATATGTTAACAATCCATAAAAGAGTTTTAAAATCTAAACTAATTTAAATTTTTTAATATTAGGCATATGTTGTATATAATATTCACCTTAAGTATGCCTCATGTTGAAATTATGTATAAAAATAGTACCAATCTATATAATTCTACCATAACTATGAATCTAAGTCATTTAACTATGTGCTTTGCCAATTCAAATAACTATGCAATGTGGAGGACATGCTTCCAAATAATTCCCCTAATATATATCGATAAGTCTAAAAACTAATATAAGTACCAATGTGGAGGAAATGTTTCCAAAACATGACCCACTATAAAATGGATACATTTAATACTAAATAGGTGAGGGGAACATGCTTCCAAAACATGTCCCCCACTGAATTTGAGAACTATGAATGTGTGGAATCCATGCCTATATGAAATTCCCCCATTTAATATTTCAAATAATATAAGTACCAATGTTATAAATTAGTATGAATGAAATGCTTCTAAAATATCCCCCCACTATAATTTTGAAATTCATATAAGTACTACATAATAAATGAGTTTGGAAAACATGTTTCCAAAGTATGCCCCCCACTAAATTTGAGAATTGTGAAATCCATGGCTATATGAAATAAACTAGTTTAATATAATAAATTTATTTAATTACCATATACAAAATGATTGTATAGAACATGCTTCCAAAGCATTCCCCCACTCATTCAGGTAATAGTAAATGTGTGGAGACCATGCCTATATGACATGCCCCCATAGAATAAAAAATTTGTGCCAAGTGCGGAAAATATATCTCTATGACATGACCCAACTAATATACACCCCTTTGAGGTGAGGTAAAAATAGGAACTGGTTGTTACCTCACCTCAAAAGGATAAGACAAATGTATACTCTATAAATGTAACCATTTAGCATATAGAAGGAACATGTATAGGTAAATATGGCATTAAAGCATATAGGACCAATGTGATCATATGTAGGTTTAAGATGCATGATGAATATCATGGAAACATCTAGATACTAATAGTACAAGATTAAGAAGAAAAAAAGCACACACACAAGAGCATTCAAAATCAATTCAAAATATAATGGTCCAAGGATACCAAAAGTAAGAGGTATATTTAAATGCCACATAATCGAAGGGACATGACTTAGTAAAATGTACATAAAATCAAGGAGGACATATATCAAATGTCCATACAAAAAATAATGACATATGAAAATGTCCATGAAATCATACATAGGCATGAGGGATGTAATAAAAGGAGCACATTCAAATGCTTGAAAAATGAATACAAGACACTGAATGAATTTCATAAATTAAAGCATAAGTAACCAACATACACATGCCATAGTAACCCATACATCTAATGTGTTAGGAAAAAAATGTCAAGTATAAAACATATCAAATACCTTATGTAAGATATAGTCATGGATACTAAGAATGATATGTAAGCTCAAACATGATAATTTAACCATATAACCCATGTGTATCAGGATCAATGAAGTGGATGCCCTTAATGCCCATATGACATGAGTAGAGGGAAAGTCCAACATCCAAAATAAAAATTTATCATGTATCTGTGTATGCATGTATCATTCTCAAGTAGAAGTGTGACACATATGTGTATGTAGATGAATTGAGTATGTCATCCATCAATATAGGAGTAAAACATGGATGCCAAGGAGCCAATAGAACATGTAAGTTTTGAAAGTGTTTTTGGAGCTTTGAATGTTTTTAATTTTTTATTTTCTTTCAATGTTTGAATAGGAAAGATCATCCTATGATGTCATCCAATGGGTTCATAGATATCTCCCTAATTTTGAACCTTACAACCTTAATTTAGATCTTTTACATTGTTTTCATCATGATTGGATAGGTTGAAAAGGGACATAACATGTTCTTCCTCAAGTTTTACATGTGTAGTAGAATATGTAATACTATCATTTGAAATATGTATTAATGTGAGTTCATGAAGAAAGGAAATACCTTACTGATTTGTATCAATTTTTTATTCCATTTGGTGTAGCCAAAGAGTTCCTATTGTAAATTCATATGGATATGTGGTAGGTGTAAGCCAAACCCATGTTTAAATTAATTTAGGACCACAAACAATTGGTAATGTTATGTTTCCTAAGGAGTCTTTCCAACCTCCTTTATTTTATAAGTTTGTTATATTGAAGCCAATATATTGTAATAATATTACATTGTAAGTAGTTTTTTATTGTTTAGGATCAATATGGTTATGCCAAAAATAAGAACCACACATGTATAAGGTAATTGTTAAATCTTATTGATGTAGATTATTTTTATCTTATTCATTTTGAGATTCTTGCTTAAGATGTGGACCTTAGATTGGCCCCATGTTGAGTAACATTTGTGAAATAGTCATATATATATATTAGGAATACCACTAATTTTTATTCATAATGTTCCTTTGGTAATATATCTCCATCCTTTATGCGAGGGATAAATATTTTGTATTTGGAGGGAGATATGTTAGGTTTTCTGAATGAGTAATTATGAAGGAAGCATATCTTTGCACATCATTATGTAAATGGGTAAATGATTCATATTTTTTATGTAATGTCATTTTATTTAATAGGTAAATAAGACATATACTAAAGATAAATTGTAATTCCAAGTTTGAGGGTCTAAATTCTAGCTCATATGATGTGCTTTTGAATTGAATAGGTATAATCTTGAAGGGAATCATCATCACATTGCTTGAAATTATGAAAATGTTGTAATTTAAGTTTTGGAAACTTATTTATATTTAAATCCATGAATAATTAATATTCTAATTGTAATAAAATGATTAAGGAACCCTTTGGTAAACTATATAACCAATTTTGAGCCTCATCAGAAATACTCATTTGGAAAACTTTTAGAAATAGTTTGTCATCTTGCACCCATTGACCAAAATAATGTACAAATCTAATAATTTGATTGAATGGGTCTTTGTGTCTCAAAAATAGAGGTAAATTTTGTAACTTCAAATAGTAGGGATAAGTATATTCAAGTATACATTGCACAAGAGGTTGATTATTGAATGGGGTAACATGTGCATAATCATTATGGCAAGCCATTTTGATTTGGAGCATATAAACTATATTTTGAAGGTCCCCAATAGTGGTAATCATAGACATTAAATATTATATGGGTATAGAGGTGTTTTTCATAGGTGTTATCATTTGTTTCAACCTGCCATCTATTTTGAATCTAGGCATATGAATATCATCATCCTTATGTATAACAAGTGCAAGTTCATGATCACTAAATTTAGGACATTTTGGTAATGGTATGAGATCTTTGAACTTTGGTAAATTTGGTATATAATTTGGATAGCTTGTATCATTTTATTAATTTTAATTTGGTAAGGGTATAAAATTTTTATCTTTGGCAAAGTTTGGTAAGGACACCTTTTTTGTTATGGAACTTATTTTAAATGATGGTAGGAAAAAACCATCACCCTTGAATAAAAGTGATATTTTTTGGGAATGTATAAATGTTTGGGGATTTCATAAATTTTCTTGAAGATATGTCACATTTATTATTTGTTTGAACATCAATCATAATATCTTTATGTAGTTGTCAAAAATTTTGATGATCAAATGAAGGAACCTCTTGGTCATATGTACCCACTTTTCTGGTAAAATGTACATGTGTAGTTGTCCTAAATGGTTGGTGACTCATGGATGTTTTTGAAACTCCAAACCAATGAATATTTATATTTTTATGTTTAATAGATATAGGGTGGTTTATACATTGCTCATGTTTGCCCAATCCTTGGCTATGGTATCCACACTTTTGAAAGTATCACAATCAAAAGTCATATAATGGTGGTATAGGAAATGTGGTGAAAGGATTTTCATATTAATTAAGATGAATGAAATCATATCTTGAAGTGGTGGAGTATGAACCTGATTATAGGGATAAAAACTATTATCATTTAAGGCTTTTATATTACATGCTTTAACATTTGGAAGAATGAAAGAGTAGTCAATTTGAATTCCTTCCTTGAGGGATAATTGGATAGTTTCATAATCATAATCATCAAAGCAATCAATGTTATCCATGAGAAAAGATACAAAGTAAATAAATATTAGGAATAAGAAGGTAATACGAATCCCAAAGGTTATGGTTAGGGTTTTGATGTTCAAAGATCAGGTTAATTAAATGTTTAACCCTAAAATGGATCTAGATTAGTGTTATATATATATTTATGAAATGGGCATATAAAAATGAAATGACATGAGGGTGATAATAAATTCTATATCAAACCAATTATATGATAAACTTAGATGTAAATATACACTAAATTTATTATGTTGAGATAGTCTAAATATAGAAAGTACAATTATGCTAAATATAGAAATGACAAAGAATTCAAGTACTTAGTTTATTTTGATGCTAATTGAGTTATAGATATGAAACAAGATAAAAGTAAATGGGAAGTAGATTATAGAACAATCATTAGATTCTAGATTTGATGCCTCTAGCTCTCTAGATAGTAATGCCATCCTAGGATAGTTGCGTCGACACTATTATCTAGGTTTGACAATAGTTTCCTATAAAAAATATTTGCTAAGGTGTTTCCAGGTTCTACTTCACCTTTGCTCTAGTGCATTCAAATCTTAGTCATGGACACTCACTACTTATGAAATTATAAAACCCTAGATTTCCATCTTTAAGTGACCTTGGAGAAAAATGGGTTAGTGGACACATGGTTTCGAGTTAACCCCAATCATCCCACTATCAAAGGATGATTCCTACATAGTTAATACTCAAAAAGGGCCTCAAGTTGATGTAGTTATCCCCTATGTGATAAATTATGTGTGAATCATAAAATGTATGAAAATCAAGTACAAAAGTGACTGTATGCACATAAAAATTATACAAAGCTACATTGATAATAAAAATCTAATGATGATGCAATTACCTCTTATTTTTTAATCCATAAGGAAATATCTAGCTTTAATCCCCTCTATGTTTACACATTCCTCTTTTGACCTCTTTTGACCCCCTTGATGATGACCTTCCTTGTTATGTCTTCATTATTTTAAAAAATAACCATGAATATCAAAACCATTGCCTAATGTGACATAACTATTGCATTTAGTTACAAAACTACCCCTCAGTTTCCACAAATTCCATGATGGTTATGTAAAGTAAGAGGCAATTTCATCATACAAGGTGTTTATACATTAAATTAGGGGTGGTTTAGTTATCCTATAGGGAGTTTTTGATAAAATAAGTAGAGGTTATACAAATGTCCCCTCATAAAGAAGTAGTTATATCATAGTGTAAATGCCTTCCAAAATTAGCTCCCATAACTCTTGTTTTCATGTGTTTTTCATAATTAGCTTCATGTTTCTTATTCATAACACTTGTATTCACTTCCAAACATGTCAAACTCAAAGTATTATAATTTTAGCCTTCTTCAGTTCATCAAAAGTTGAACTCACTATCAAACTTAATTGAAATCTCCCTTACAAACTCCTTTGTCTTCTTACAAGTAGGCCAATTTATGTCTAATTTTAGATCCCAAAATTACCAATTAGAGATTGTTATTAAGAATAATTTTTAGCCAAAAAAATTGTAAAATTTTAAGAGATTCATCCCTTAACATTTTTAATTAGAGTACATAGTTACAAATGAAGAAGTGTCATTGGTGAGAGTAACACAGACCTTGTAAGACAAGACATTAGACAACCTCATTTCAACTACTCTTCTCTTTGTGGATTATGTATTCTCTCATTTTTATATTTTGTTTTCAAGAGTTTGTGCATCCCTTAGATATTTTCATAAATTTACATAATAACATATAGAGCTAACATGCTAAGGATTCTTCTAACAAAATTCTGCTTGCATTTCAACTAATTTATTCTAGAATCAGGTTGGGGCTATTTTAATTTATAATATTTTTTATTTGCTAGAATATATATTTAATATAGTTTGTTATTATATTTAAAACATAATTATTTTTGAGTTATGATTGGATTTAATAGATTAGTTTCTTTTCAAATTAACAACACCTCTTGTCAATAATTCCAAAAAATAGATCTTAGTAAACCTTCAATTCATTTCTAGCCAAGACAACATTTCTTCATTCAATATTTAAACAAACTTATTTCACTTAAAATAATCATGTGATTAAACACAAAAACATAGTCAACTGTAGGTGAAAGTATGA
The DNA here is from genome assembly GCA_037957365.1 of Torreya grandis. Taxonomy (NCBI): domain Eukaryota; kingdom Viridiplantae; phylum Streptophyta; class Pinopsida; order Cupressales; family Taxaceae; genus Torreya; species Torreya grandis. The sequence goes on along the minus strand of JARHVA010001650.1, from coordinate 344,219 downwards.
AGGTTATGGACTGATGATTTTGTTTGTTTAAAGGGTTAAAAGCATTGTAATTTATCTCATTCAAAAAAAAAAATGGAACTTATATATATTTCATCCTACAAATTCTTTAAAAAAACATTGTTTGTAGCAAGTTATAAAGGTTAAACAACTAAACCCAGTTTGATCACAAAGAAGGATAATATAAAGTGTTTAATTGATGCTATTTTAGATTATATATCTTATAATATTACTTATTTATAATATATTTAATTCATGCATTTAGTCCATGTCACATAAACCAATCAAAAATAAACAAAAACATTGTATCCAGTTTGCACGTAAATAGATCTAGGAGAAATCAACATCTTGCATAGTAGTATAAGTTTCTTCCCTCTCTCATTTTTAAGCATCATAAATATTGAAAGAGATAATAAAAAAAATTGATTTTAGTTATTTTAAGTTCCATTATTATTTACTTTCCATACTTTATTTTTAACAAGTATTCATTTGTTAAAAACCTAAAAGAGCCCAAAAATAATCAACAATAAAATCCTTATCATTTAGGCAAGCAACTACCTAAAAAAAGAACCTTACCATTTGTGAAATAAAGAATATCAAATAAAAATACTTACCCATATGTACAAGCAAGCATATCCTATAAAATCCTTGATATTCATGTAAGTAATAGCATCACATCAAAAGCCTTGGCCATATGTGTAAATAAACATATCCTACATAAGACTTGACTTTAATGCAATAAATAAATATCTAAGCCTTGATTAAACATTATAGTAAGAATAATTTTCAAGCCATTGAATGAACAATCTCGTGTGCTTTTCCTTGATTTTTTCCTAGTCTGATTTGGATGACCCTTCTCGAGATACTAGGTCTTGTCCAACATGACCTATTCCCTAGAATTAGAGTACCTAGATCCAACATTATCACACAATTTGATATTAGTATTGATTTGAGACATGAGGTATTTAGATCCACTCTAGTTCCCCACCTCATCATAGATTCATTATCTAATTTATAAGAACAAGATCATATCCCTAATCCACCTATCATTGTTCTCCAATAGAAAAATTGATGTCAACACAATATTATCCAAGATCAGTTACCCATCCATTCCATTATTTTTATCTTAGGGTCTATAACTATATTATATCATTCACACTTAGTAGATGAAATTGGATAGGCAAAGTCAACCCAACATAGTAGGTCTTCTCCTGCAAGTCATTCAACCTAATATCCCTCATTTCTTTAATCCTATCATTGACCAAAAAACTCCACCTTATTTTGATATTAGAGATTGAAGGGACCTAGAGATATATCTCTACATAGATTGATACTCTCAATGAGAATTTGGATGATAAATAGGTCTTCTCATTTCATAATTATAATCCATTAGTTCCCTATCCCAAATCCCATAGCACTCAACAACCAACCAAACCCCTAGTCATTCCATTACATCAAATGCCTTAGTCACACCTCAGGGTTTTAAGGGCATAAATTAGCATGTGTTAATTTATGTACATACAAATTGGTGAACCTAATTTTAATTACATCATACTTTATGCATCCTCTTTTAATTTTCCTTCTGCTTTTATTTTAATTTATTCATTCTCTTTTTCCACTTATTCTGTGGGTATCCATATACCCAGAGAATATGTGTAGACAAGACATTGGCATATCCATTGGAGTAGAGGGATATAGGATAATATATTTTGTCTATAAAAAACCATCATTGATGAGTTATAATAACCTAACCTTCAACATTAACATAGAACACTAATCCTATGACTATTCCCTTCCTAGCATTTAGGCAAAGAGTGGGGTTATCATTCAATAGATATGTGATGTATAAGAAATCACAAGTAACAACCCAAACTCTAACACCATCACTATTATAAATAGACACCCAGTCACTCCTCATATGGCCACTAGAACATCTATTAACTTGTAATAACTAGACACAAAAAATGTCACCAAATATGATCAATATTTATGAAGGATATATCATTTAGAAGATGAGGTGATTTGTATAAAATTTGTTGCACATCCTCCCAGTAGGAATGAAGACACCTCTAACCCACTTATGACCACCACCAATGCTACTCTTAGGGATCCTATCCCAAACTAACCCCATCATATGGCCTCATATTAATCATTTACCCTCCCTACACTAGAGGCCTAGGGCTCCAATACCAACATAAGGTCAAATCAATGCATTATCACCTTGATGGGTCATATCTATGACCTAAAAAACAATAAACAAGCTCTAAACCAAGGGATAGGTTAAAAACTACTTATGCCAACTAATCCCTCATCCTTACCCATTATAACGTCAACTCACCCCATATCACAACAATAAACTTATACACTCCCACCATTACATGAGTAAATATTATAGTAGAACCACATTTATCATCAACCTATTAGAGAAAATCTCACCCATGGGGTTTAACCAACCTTGATGCCTGAAAATATTATTCATATTACCAACTACCCAATTAAACTCTAGTTGGAGGTGTATACACATATGCTCCACTAGTAACAAAAAATATAGTAGAAAACAATCTATCATTCCCTATGCCTCTAGGTTACACACCTCTCATAAATAATTACCCTACAAATATGGGATATGTCCTAACCCACACCTCAACAATATAGGCATAAAAAACCCATATATCATCATAAAAAATCCAATATACTTTTCCACAATAAGATGATTCCCTTTGAGTCTCATAATGTCCCCTCATACTTCCATATGAATTCAAAGTCCACTCAACTAGACAATTATTCCTTGGCCTACTCCATGTCACCCTATAAATTTTTGTCCACACCTCTTGGTATTTATTAGTCCAACTGATACACTACCCCACCTTCTCCTACTAGTGTCACCATAGTAGTAATTTATTTTAACATGGGAACCTGCATTAAATACCTTAAATAACTTATTACTGCTAACATATAAGGATTATTTCTCCCATGTCCCCTACCATATCTTCCCAAATTTATAGGAGAAGGGGATCCTATGCACAAGTAAAAGTGTATTCCACCATGATTAGAGATCCTCCCTTGGGATGGGTTATTAGCAAAGATCTTCTTTGAGACACTTGAAGGGATAGCACTTGATTGTACTACCACCTCCTCGAAGGGTCCATACACTCTTTTTTTATAATTCATGGTTGAATTCATCAAATATTTTGATATGAAAAAAATCCTAAAGACTTGAATTTTAAAGTAATTGCATATCAAACAAGAATACAATGAAAAAACTGCCCATTTTATCACAAGATGGTGGAAGGCCCTATATTATTCTACTAGTGTACCAAACATGGACCAATGAGAGTTATGCAATATTTTCATCAATTTCATTAACAAATAAATGAGGGAATATGTCCAAAATTTACCATACTAATCATATGAGGATGCCCTAAAAATTCTACTCCATATTGATCAAGAAGTTATCAATAGTGGATGATGAACTTATGAAACCAATGCACATATCATCACTCAAAATAATGGGGGATCATAAAATATGAAAAAATATTGAATGACATGAATAAAAAAAGTCCAAATATCCTAAATATTAATAGGAACACTACTACCAATGGTATCACCAACCAAGCCAAGAAACAAAATCCTAAAAATAATGGTCAATACCCAGCTTCAAAAACTACTAACACTAACACTAACAATGTAGGAGGTAAGAATCAAAGTCCTCCTCCTACCACCCATATTGTTGATTTAAATCAAACACCACCTCATAATTCATAGTATTAAAACCACAATCAAAATAAGTAATAGTCAAAAAATTAATATCCCTAGTTCCAAAACTAAAACTATTACCCACACAACAACTAATGAGGATTTGGGTGACAAGGGTAGAATATGAGACCTAGGGATTAAGAACCCAATGTCTACTACCTCTTCCATGGAGTCATAGGCCATGAAATTCAAGGTTATCAAAACTATAAAAAATTTATACAAAGACTCCCTGAGGATCAAAGGTAGACATTTGTAGTTATGTTCTTAGGAGGTTCACACATAAACACCCAATCCCTTATGAGTAGTTTTATCACTCCCCAAAACAAAAACTTAAAAATTTACCATAATGTTTTCCCTAACCACAAAACACACCTTGATTAGGGTAAAGAATAAGATAATAATTTAGGTCACCCTATTCAACACAACCAATTTGTGGCAATAATAAATCATGACACTGAATCTTCTACTTTTGGGGTGCCAAACACCAATGTGGCCCCTTAGTTAGGAGTTCAAGGAAAAACTTATATGATAAAATTTATGTAATTAGAGGTTAGAATTGAAGTAGACATTGTAGCTCATACTATAATGGGTCAAACTATCATTTAACCTAATGTCCACATGGTTGGAATATCAAAAAAATAGGATGCCCTACCTAATGACCCCTGCCTCTTATGGATGATAAACATACCCTACATTATTATGGAGCCAATTTCTACCTAGGTGATAGGGTAGGGGTCATTCTAATTTACCCTAAGAGGTAAGTCATGCATTTTTTATTAAAACTATATTTCAAATTTATAAACAATAGAGCCAAATATGAAACCTTATTGCTCAATATGCTCATTGTAAAACATCTAGGTATCCATAACTTAAAGATCTAATGGGATTCAAAACTAATCAAAAATCAAGTTTCTAAAGTCCACTAAACAAAAACTAAACACCTCTAATTTTAAAATACAACGGTTGTCAAGGTTATCAAATTTTTTTATTTTATCTCTATGTAAGTATTCCCTAGATAAAGTAACCAACTTGTTGATTCTATGGTTACCTCATCATCACATTTCATCCCCCATTCGGTAATCCCAAAATTGGATTTTATAGTATTAGTTAGGATAAAGCCTCTCATAAGTAAGGTCATTAACAATCAAACAATCACCCACATCAATTAATATGAAGATCCTCTTGTCCTCGATCTAGCTGATAATGATGAGGCTACCCTAAGTTACAACAAGATTAAAATGAACTCCCTTATTTTAATCATAAAAGGAGTTTCTCATTTACCTGCTAGCCTAACTCAGCCATTATGACTAAGTTTGATGAATCCTAGTGTTTTATGTAAGATTACATCTCCTCTGATGATGAGTATTACATTTTTAATATAGAAGACATAGATCCTTACCTTCCCCTACATTTTGACATATTCAAAGAGGGAAACACATCCCTCATTGTGGAAACTATTGGAATTAATATTGGGACATAAGAAAACTATAGGCTCCTCAAGATACAATCTTCGCTTTTCAAATAAGAAGTGGAGGATCACAAACAAATCCTCATGGATATTTCTAAGGCCTTTGATTTCTCTTACTCTAACATGATAGACATTAATCCTGATGTAGTTGTCTATAACATTATTAAAATGTCTAATGCAAAACCCATTAAATAAAATATTAGACCTATTAAGCCTAAGGTCACATTATTGGTAAAGGACAAGGTTATTAACATCCTAAAAGTGAATTTCATTAACCTTATGGATGACTCCAAATGGATATATAACATCATCCCCATCCTCAAAAAGAATGATAGGATTTGAATATGTATTGTTTTTTGAGATATCAATAAGGCATGCTTGAAATATGACTTCCCCCTCCCATCTATTGACATCATTATAGATGCCACCACATGATATGAGTTTTTATCATTCATGGATGGTTTTTTTGGATACAACTAGATCTTTATATCTAATGAAGATTAAAGTAAAAATCCATTCACCATACTCTGGGGAAACTTATGCTATGTTCTAATTCCTTTCAAACTAAATAATGTCTGGGCAACATATCAAAAGGCCAAGACTCACATCTTCCATGACCTCAATCATAGAATAGTGGAAGTCTACATAGATGACTCGATTTGAAAATTAAGGTGGTACAAAGACCACCTAGGCGTATTACATATTATCCTTACATGATTGATCAAATATGGAATTACCCTCAACCCAGTAAAATGCATGTTCAAAGTCTCTAGTGGGAAACTTTTAGGATACATCATTTCCAAATGGGGGATAGATATTGATCCTCCCAAAATAAGGGTTATCTTATAAATGAACCCTCTTATAGATGAATTTGACATCAAGACATTTTTAGTAAAATTAGGAGCTATCTATTGGTTTGTCCCTAACCTTGCCTACACTATTTATCCCATCAATGATCTACTCAAAATGATAATTGGCTTAACTTAGATGAATGATTATCAGGAAGCATTTGACATAATAAAATACTTTCTCCTATCCCTTCCAACACTCATGGAACCAAAGATATACAAATCTCTCTTACTCTACATAAGGGAAATGAATGTTTCTCTCATACATATGTTGGCTTAAGAAGATGACATCACTAAGGAGTTCATAATTTATTTCATTAGCCAAAACCTTATCGATTATGAGACATGATACACTCAGGCATTGAAAGAGTGCTTAAAAATAATGTTTTCAACATACAATGGTGGCACTATATTCTTAATAAAAAAACAAGAGTTTTTGTAAGATCCCAATCCTTATAAACTTTCATAACCCAACCATTCCTCTCTTTAAAGGCCAATCATTTCATCACACTATCGAATGAGTTTAAATTGATTTATATCAACCAAAATTCCATTAAGAGGAAAAACATCATAGATTGGTTGGATGCATCCCTACTAGAGGTTAACACCCTCATGGATACCAATTTTATTGATGAATTAATATGCCATAAAGAAAAATATACATCATTTCCTCTCCTTACATTATCAATTACCTTATTGACTGAACTTACCCTGAGGATGTCAATTCATAATAGAGGAGATGTCTTTATGTTATCACATCCAAGTACATCATCTTAGACATAGTCCTTTATTATAATAATTGTAATGGTGTCTTAATCTAGTGTGTTAACTAAGAAGATTAAAAAAAAGTCATCTTTAATTATCACATCAATGTGTGATGGACAATTTGGTGGCCACGTGACCACTCCTAAGGTCTACAAGATGGGATATTTTTAGCTCACCATAGAACACAACACTATCAAGTATGTATGAATTTTTTTCACATGAGATACATGTACCCCTAGGGAATTATAACCCATCATAACTCTATGGTCCTTTTCCACTTGGGGCATAGACTTAGTAGGTAAACTCTCTCATTCTTCTTCAAATGGATCCCATTTCAACATCACAACAACTGAATACTTTATTATGTAAGAAGAGGTAATTCCACTAATAATTGTGATATGATATATTATTTTAAATTTCATTCTCAACCATATCCTTTTTCAATTATAGATCCTAAAATTCCTCATTACCAACAATGGATCTCCCTTCAAGAACCTTGAGGTTCCTGAAATATGTGATAAATTTAACATATCACACCACTTAGATTCCATATATTATCCACAAGATAATAGTCAAATTAAGGCTACAAAAAAGAGCCTAAAGTCAATCTTAGTTAAGACTATCAAGGAATACAAATGGGATTATAATTTGTAGCTCTATCCAATGCTCTAGGCTTATAGAACAATTATTAAAATACTCACAAGATAAACCCATTATTAATTAGTATTTGTGTCTGAATCTATTCAACCCTTATAAGTATAAATACCTAGCCTTTGTGTCTCTATATAATGCATCATTTAAGAAGAATAATATATAGAAGGGCATCTAGCCACATTATAACTTTTAGATGAGCATAAGATAATAGCCACCAATAATCACATTACCTACACCAACCACATGTGTAGGTAATACAAAAAGAGCATCCATGAGTGTCCAATTCATGTTGGATACCTTATCCTTAGAATTAAAATTTAGATTGAAAAAAAAGGATAGGGTCAAAAATTTAGACCAAATTGGCTAGGCCCTGACCCAGCAATAAAATATTTCAATAATAGAGACTATCGATCATGCACTTTAGAGGGCAATGAGTTTAGTGTGCATGTAAAATATTTACATATAAAATGTTTATATGTATATTTATTTTATAACACCCCATTTTCACCTAAATTACATTTATGTATGTCACATATCCACCATCATAGTAAAAACATTATTTTGTGATTATTTAGTTGGTCAGTTTGCACAATATGAAGATTTTTGAAATGCAACACATGACATTCACCCTATTCTCATAGTTATTCACCACCTAAAAATAAGTTTGTTATAAAATTATTTGTCCCAATTTTTATGAGTAGTTTAAACCTCTTTCCATACATATTCTTGCATAACTTATAAAAATGTTAGGCTACAGTGCCTTCAAAAAATAGAACATTAACATGCTTAGATATAAGTGACTCTGTTTGCCTACCTTGGGCCTTAGTGATGATCCCTTGCATCCTAATAGTTACATGTAACAAATTTTTAGGGGTAATAACCTCACAAAAAAAATAGAGAGAGAGAGAGATAAAATGAAAAGTATATATAGACACTCCTTTGAAAGTTGAAAGATTATGCAAATAGAAAAGTCAAAATCATGCATCTCTTGCCTTTTGTTAACATTTGATGTTGAGCCCTCACATGTTAATTATTGTGTGGGGTTGGAATCAGGGATATATGCCCTTAATATCCTACATATGGTATTTGATGATGAGCCCATGTATCTTCTTGATCACATGAGATTAGGTCTACGAGGTCCCATAGAGAAATATTAGTTAAATGTAGAAGCAATATTAAAATAAAACAGAGTGTTTACAAAAAAAGTTATTCAGAAAGGTTTATATATATGTTTATATTAAAATAAGGTGAAATTTTCTCACTAACCATGAGTATCAAAATTGTCACCTAAGGTGACATAACTACCATATCCAATTGCGAAATTGCCCCTCAATTTCCATAATCGCTATGATAGTTATGTAAAATGAGAGGCCATTTATCCATATAGGGTGGTTATGCATTAAATTAATCATATTTTAGTTATATTATAAGGTGGTTTTAACAAAATAATAAGTGTTTATACAAATATCCCTATATAAAGTAGTAGTTATGTCATAATGGAAATGCCTCCCAAAATTAGCTCATGTAACTCCTATTTTCATGTGTTTTTCATAATTACTTCATGTTTCTTATTCCTAACACTTGTACTCCATTTAAATCATTCCTATATCACTATATTATAATTTTATCCTTATTAAATTCATCTCAATTTGTACTCATTGTCATACTTTGTTGAACCCTCCCATGCAAACTCCTTTCTCTTCTTATAAGAAGGCCAATTTTGGCTTGATTTTAGATCTAAAAATTACCATTATATATTTTTATAGATAAGATTTTTTATCCACTTCATTTATATAATTTATAATATATTCATTCCCTATCATTTTTGAGTCAACGACAGAGTTACAAATGAATAAGTATCATTGGTAAGAGTAACACAGACCTTGCAAACCAAGACATTAGCCAACCTTAGCTCAATTGCTCTTATTTTTATGGATTGTGTATTCTCCCATTTTATATATTATTATAAATTTTGTGTATCCCTCAATATATATTTTTATAAGTTTACACAAGAACATACAGAGCTAGAATGCTGACGATTCTTCTATAAACACACTAGTTGCACTTTAATTGATTTATTATAGAATCAAGTTAGGGTTATTTTGATTTCCAATATTTTTTATTTTTTAGATAAGATTTAATATACATTTTTATTATGTTTAAATTATTTTCTATTTTAAAATAGAAAATAAGAATTTTTTTTACTGAAATAGATCTACCTCTTTCATTTATCTTTGCTACTAAAACCAAAATTCATTTTGATTTATGCTTGCATTCAATAGATTAGTATTCTTTCAAATTAATAATAAATATTTTAAATCATTAAAAAATTAAATCTTAGTAAATATTCAATTCATTTCCATCCAAGGAGAATTTTCTTCATTCAAGATCTAGAAAAACTTCTTGCACTTAAAACAATCATGTGGGTAAACACATAAACATAGGCAACTATAGGTGAATGTATAAATGTTATGGATTGATGATTTTTTTTTTAAAGGTTAAAATAATTTTAATTTATATCTTATAAAACATAAAATTAGAACTGATATCTTTTGTTTTCATGCTACCAGTTCATTAGAAAAAGATTGTTTATAGCAAGTTAATAAGGTTGAGAAGCTAAACGTAGTTTGCTTACAATGAAGGTTAATAGAAAGTATTTAATTGATTCGGTTTTATATTATATATATTATCATATTAATTTTGAAAATTATATTTAATTCCTAAATTTAGTCCATGTCACATAAACTAATTAAAAAAAAAACAAAACATTGCATCTAGTTTGCATGAAAATAAATCTAAGATAAATCAACATCTTGCATAGTAGTATAAGTTTCTTCCCTATCTCATTTGTATGCATCCAAAATATTGAAAAGAATAATAAAATGAGTTTTGATTTAATTTATTTTCATTTATTTTATTATTTACTTTACACACTTTGTTTTCAACAAGTATTCATTTGTTAAAAAGCTAGAAAAGCCCCAAAACAATCAACAACACAATCCTTGTTATGAAAGAAACTAAACAACAAAAAATCCTTTCCATTCATGAAAGTAATCACATCACATCAAAATCATTTACTATATATGCAAGCAAACATATCCTAAAAAAAATTTTCCATTTGTGCATGTAATCACATCATATCAAAAGCCTTTCCCATCCATGTAAGTAAACATATCCTAAAAAATCCTTGTCATTTGTGCAATAAATACATATCAAAGTCTTGAGTCAACATTAAAAAAAGCATACTTTGAAATCAATTGATTGAAAAATCTCATATATGTTTCTCTGGATTTCACCTAGTCTCTTTTGAATGACCTTTCCCAAGACACCAAATCTTGTCCAACACACCTTATTCCCTATAATTAGAGAACCTAGTCCCAAAATTATCACCTAATCTAACCTTAGTATTGAGTTGAGATGTGAGGTATTTCTATCCACTCTAATTCCCCACTCATCATAGAGTAAATTAATTTAGAATAATAAGAGTGCATCCCTAATCCACTTATCATTATTCTCTAATAGAATAAGGGAAATCAACACAAAATTATCCAAGTTTAGTGACCTATCCATCCCATTATTTTATCCTTAGGTTTAGCCTCATCTTATATAATTCACAATTAGTGGATGAAATTGGCTAAGGAGATTTAACCTGATAGAGTTATATTCTCCCATAAGTCATTCAGTCTATTCTCTCTTATTTCCCTAATCCTATCATTGACCTAAAACTCCACCTTCTTATGATATCAATGACTGAAGTGCCTTTAATCTCTATGTAAAGATAGATCTATGATCTCAATGAGAATAAAAATAATACTGAGGTCTTCTAGTTCCATCAAAACAATCCATTACTATAACCTATCCCAAATCCCATCCCACTCAATAACTAGCCAAATCCTTGGTCATTCCATTACATTAACTACCTCAACTAGACCTTTAGGATTTGAGTGCATAGATTAGCATGTGATATTTTGTATGAATACAATGACCTAAATTATAACATGGAAAATCATGATCTTGGCCTACTCATTTAATAATTCATACTTGTAGATGTTTAGTCCCTATGACTAGTATGGAAATATGAATAAATAAGAAATATTTAGTCAATGGAATGCTCTTTGAATGCTCTTTAGTATTATTATAGGTATTCATATGTGCTATCTATGTGAATAATGAATGAGGGTTGATATTGTATTTATATCAATCCCTTTAGAATAATAACTTGCATTAAATCACTTAGGTTGACCATTAGGATATGTTTCATGTCTAAATTGGATAACTTTAGGGTACTTGCCACTTGATTCAAGATAGGAAAATAATGTCAACACTACTATCTAACCTATAAGCTATTATCAAGGGATTAAAAGAATATGAACATGTTTAAAACTTGTAGATATGGAAGATAAGTACATTTTAAGCATTCTAGGAAAGATATAAGACCTAGGCCATTAACATAAGACTAGTTAGACTAAGAGATATAGGCCAAGGGGCACAAAGATAGAGAAAATGTGATACTTGCAAAAGTAGGAAAAGTAAAGAACTAAGAGGAATAAACAAGGTCTAATTTTTCAAAGTATACAAGACTAAGGTGATATATAATCATAAAATATTGTCTACATCTATGAATGGTTGTGGCAAGGAGGTATTTAATCTATTTGAACAAATGGAGAAATTTGGCATGAATCCAGATAAAATAACCTTTATCAGTGTCTTGTCTACTTGTAATCATGTAGACATGCTAGATGAAGGTTACCAATAATTCAAATACATGACTAATCATTTTCATATAATAATCTCAATGGATGATTATATATTATTAGGTGTGGAGCCTAATTGTCTTCGACAATTAGAGGTTAACATTTTGATGTTATTTTAGTTAGGTTTTGGATCCCATTCTTTGTATCCATGATGGAGTGTGGGGTTTCAAAGGGGGAACTCCCTTGTAGGGTATAGGGGGGATGACCCCCTCGATTAGGGGTCTAGGGGCTGTGAGCCCTAGTCAGGGTTAAAGGGTAACACCCTCGAAGTGAAATTTTTATCAAAATTGCCTTATAAAATTATAATTTCATAGTCAATCTAGGCCATTGATTAAAAGTTTCTATATCTGATGGTATAGGTTATGTTTAGGTGTTTTTCACCCTAAAATGTATTATTACATGGTTGAGATGGAAAAAAAATAGATTGCACATAGAGAGGAGGCAGAAATAGGTAGAGAGGTGTAACAGGGTTTGTTGTAGGATTTATTTCTCCCTTGTATTGCTGGAAATAATATACTAGACAAGTTTGGTGGATGTATCCCATCTTGGGTCAACCATGTTAAATCTAGTGTCTCCTATTTTATGCATGTTTATGATTATTTTCTATATTTTTGATTTCTTTGATTCATAGTTTCTCTTGTATGAAATTTGGGGATAAATATGTGTTTTATTTTATCCTAACATATATGCATGGTTAACATTCTTGGTCATGATACTCATCTAGATGAAGCACACAACTTTATTAATAAATTAAATAAAACCTGATGTTATTTATTATTCTTTTAGAATGCAAAATTATGTAGAATTAACTAAGTACATATTTGAACGTATTTTTTACCTTGACTCAAATAATACAACACCTTATGTTCTACCTTAAAATATTTATGCTATAAGTGGTTTGATGTTTGGTACATGTTAGAGGATTTTGGCAATGGTTGATGGGTTTGGATTTACACCTACCACTTGCATTTAATTTAATATATCTAAGGATTTATGAATAACTTCATTTTGTGTGTATTTAATAGTCATTATAGTACATGAAACCACATCCTAGCAAGGCATTTCTCTAAAAATACTTAATACCTCATCAAACACACCATTTTTTTGCATTTCATGTGATCATTGCAATCAATTAGAATGCATTTAATTAAGGCATTTTATCAACCATTACATGTGTTTTATATGTTTCCAATTTTTTCATACATGTATATTATGACATTCATAATTACATCTGATGAAAATCCATTTTTCATTATTTTTTGATGTATCTCTATATCTTGTTCCAAAATTCCCATTTTGTCATGAGTTAGGAGATTATTGTCAAATACTACATAGTTTGACCCTCTAAATCCACATTTTGCATATTCATCCTATCAAACACATTAAAAATAATTTTTTTAACAAGAATCAAATTTTAACTATAATTTTATTGATCTTCATACCTTGTTCCCAATCTCTTATTTGGGGTGATATAATAGTGGAATTTATTGTTGGGTTTGTCTTGCACCTACCAGTTTCATTTATTTAAAAAAATCAAAAGGTTTGTCAACAAGCCGATACTGTGCACATCCACAATGATCACCTTCATGATACCACTTTACATTGATGCATTTTGTGAAGGAATTAACTTGCCTTCAACATGATTTTATAGTTATGCATATATTTGTCATCATATTCATAAATACATCATTAAAAACCCATTTTCAATTATATTTTATGAATGTTCATACATTATTCCAAAGCTTCAATATTGGCACACTTTTGGAGGATGTTGGAAAAGGTCATTGAGTTTTGTTTCACACCTGCTTAACATATTTGATTAAAAATTTCCAAGCCTTTATAAATAGACCCATTTTTTACAAATCTTAAAATTATCACATTCCATGAGATAACATTTCATAATTAATCGGAAATTCTTGTTTCTACACCCATAATTCTCATAGGATCATAATATTAACTATTGAAAAATCCTATTTAAAAAAAAAAATTATGCACAAAAACACACTTTAATTAAGATAAAATAATAAAATACCCAACATACTTTGGCTATACTTAGTCATAGCTCAACAATTTCATAGTTAGTAATTCTAGTGTTCAAGAGGTGGTCACGTACCTTTTATCTCATTAAAAAAAATTGTTACTAGAATAACATTTGAGTAGGGACAATATCCTATTGCAAGAAAGTTTCCTCCTTTTAGGGCATGCATTTAAAAATATCCTGTCTGTATTTCTCTTGTCACTCTTTATAATGACTCACAACATTGAATAAAATCCAAATGATTATGTGGTCTTGTTAGTAACGTGCTTTCTCAACTTTTCATTGTTTTCATCACTCTTTTAAAACCTTTTAATGCCACCCAGAAAGTAGGGGAGGTTCATAAGATTTAACAATTCATAAATGAACATATAAAATCTCTGGATAAAGAACAAATTCACATTTATTTTATAAAAAGGAGCATAAACAAACTATTAAAAAGTTAGGGAAGTAATTGAAACAAATCCAAATATTTCATAAAATTACATGACTTGTGGCAACATATATTATTGCATAATTTAAGAATGCCTTTAATTTTAATTAAAATTATTTATTATGAAAATAAATAAAGGTAAAAATACACCTTGAATCAAATAAAATTAAGGGAACCACTTAGGGATAAGAACAAGTTATAGGTTAAAACATTTTCAAGTTGTCTATTTTATTAAAGTTTTTATATTTAGAGTAAAGACCTTATCTTATGCATGGAATGCAACTGACCCTATTATAACCACTTGCACTTATGGGAATATGATGAAATAAAACACAAAGAAATTGATGGAATGTTTGGGATCATAGGTGGGCATCTTTACTAAAATAAACTTATGTCATCCTTTTGTTCTAAGTAGACCACCACATTGAGAAATTGTAGTCATGCTTTAGGTCATAGCAGGAAGAAAACACAAATATTGAGAAAAGGCATATGGAAATGTCACCAATAAATTATTGTATATGATTATATATCACAAAATCATAATAATATGGATTCATACACTCACCCCAACCATTTAAAAATATGTGTTGCAATAAAACCTCGTGATGTTCTAGCAGGGATCACTTGCAAGTATGGGTCATTATCGGTTTTACTTTGGCTAAATTTGATCTATAAAAAAGAAAAAATTGTCATGAAATGTATGAAATAAATAATTAAAACTATTCATAAACTGAAATAATAAATTTTATTAAAAAATAGAAATAAATTACTTCAAAATATTTGAAAACTTCTCAACATATACTATGTGGTAAGTGGACAAAGCAAAACCACTGGAGTATAATTCAATTCATATAGTGATAAAACTATTATAAATGTAATCAAAACTACAATTTAACCAATAAATCAATCTATGTGAATTCTCAAATATTTACTATGGTGTCTCATAATTATTTGGTCAATTAATTGGCTCATAACAAATGGTCAAAGATTCACATTTTAATATCTATCTAATATAAAACATCAATCTAGATCCAACTCAAAGATGTAAAAGAGGATATACTCTATGAAAAATAAAGGATAGTGTATTCATAACTATTTGATTTTAGGTGCATAAATGAATGGTTTCTATTGGTGATATAAAATATGATAAAACATAGTACTTATTTAAAGAGTTAAAAAATGGCTTTATGAAGAGAAGAATCTAGTGAACTATAAACTACAATCTCATATCACATATTAAAAATTACATTTATAGTGATGGATTCAAAACCATTTAATTCAAACCTAATAAATTTTATATAATAGGTTTGTTTATGAGGCCCCTCAACTCTTTTGAGAAACATCTTAAAGTAATGTGTTCTCATGGATGATAGTGATTGGAGGATTCACAAAAAATAGCCATAATGATGAGGAAATCAAATTGTTTGGGAAAATTATTTTTTAGGTATTAGATAAAATTAAAATACCTTTTTGAGTGTTCTTCAAACATGTACCAACTTAGTATATTTATATCATGGTAGGCAGATCCATGAAAAAATAATTACAATTGGATTTTAGTTGAGATATATTTGTGTTGAATACTTAGATAGACATTTATACTAAATGTGGCATCATACTAAAGGCATGTAAATTATTTGAAAATATGCATTTGAGATACTTGGATTTATGAAATTTTATGATTAGAGGTTTTTATAAACATGGTTATGGCAAGGAGGTACATAAGCTATTTGAACAAATGAAGAACTCTGGCATGAACCCAGATAAAATAACCCTTTTTAGTGTCTTTTTTTCATGTAGTTGGGAAAATATGGTGGTTGAAAGATAATATCACTTAAAATAAATGAATAATAATTTTAGCATCACACCTTTAATGGATAATTATACCTACATGGTTTAAATTCATGGTTGTGTTGGTAATCTACATGAAGAACACAACTTTATTAAAAAATTACAAATAAAACTTGAGACTATAGTGTAGAAATATTTACTTGATGATTGTAAAATACAAAATTATGTATAATTAGTAGAGGAAATATCTAAACACATTTTTGATATAGACTCAAATAATACAATTCCTTATGTTCTTTCAAACATTTATGTTGCAAGTGGAAATGGGTTGATATTAAAAAGTTATAGAAAAGGAAGAAAGATAGAGGCATGAAAAAGACACATAGATTTAGTTGAATTTAGGTTAATAAATAATTCATGGTTTCCTTAGAGGGGATAGGTAATGTAGACATCTAGTTCTTAATACCATTGTGTTAAAATTGTCAATCGTACTCAAAATTTGTGAAAACACACAATTTGAGCCAAAATCAGTTAAATGCACAAAATGGTTCGAGCTTGTTGTATGAAAGTGCCAATTTAGTCTAATTTATCCCTAAATTGGGAAATAAATTTTATGTTATTATTAAATTTTCTCAAATCATTTCGAATTAAAATGATGAAAGTGCAATTTGACACTTTGAATCACTCTTTTCTTCTAATTGAAAAGCACATGACATGTGCATGATTTATTTTGTGTCAACAATGTCTTAAATTAGGTATTGGTTCATACAAAACTAAAATTTTCTTCTAATTCCACTACAATAAAATTATGACCTAGTAATATGACATTCTAACTAGTTTGATTAATAGTGTGCAACCAATTTCCAAAGAATTACATAAAAATTAATTAATCTCACTTAGGTAAATTAATCCAAAACAAGTTCTTAAGTGGAAAACACATGGAAGTTATTGAATATATTTTAGTTGGAAATTTATTCTTAATATCTAAATCATCAAAAGATATCATTTATTGAGTGGCATCCATAAGATATAAATGCAAAAAATATTAGGTTTAAGGCCTCCCATGCCTCTTTAATGCCCATTCCTTCCAAAAATTTATGAGGATATTTATGGATTGATTATAAAAAATTGGAATAATTCATGGCCACACATCTTTATCTCATGATGGATGGTCATGGTTGATCCTGTTTAATCTTAAAAATCTATAAATAGAATGGCCAAGACCACCATTTTTAAGCTTCAAGTGTGTAAACTTATTATGCATTATTCTCTCCATAAACTTTCTTTGTGTGGTGTTTATTATGACTAATTTTAAATAGGATATCTTCAATATATTCATAACATTGATTAAATATCATGAGCCTAGTTTCATTGGTGTACTTGAGATGATGGAGGAGCTTTGCCTTGTATCATTGCTAAAGACTTGAGCACCAAATAGAAGATAAAATCACATTTTCAACCACATTTGGGTTATGGGATGGTCTTGGGAAGGTATTATGTATGATATATTTCAATCATTATTAATTTACATTTGCAAAATCCCATCAAAGGAGTTGTCTTAGCTATTTATGTTCTGCATTTTTCTTGAGTTTTCTTGACTAATGATTGATCTAAACATCTTTGGATTCCATCTCTACATTTTGGCATGATCAGTGGGACCATGCATCCCATTAAAATAAGGAGAACACTTTCACATTCTTAGAAAATCTAAAAAGTGTTTAAAATACTTAAAAATAAAAATTTTATCATTATTTTCCAATGTTTTGATCTTTTATTGACACAGAATTTACGCAGTGACTAGTATCAATTTTATGTAGCCAACATCAATCCTATTTTATTAGAATTAGTCCTAGTGTAGGGCATAACATAACATAAAAATTACATTTTTGAGCTTTCTTCAAAATTACAAGTTATCATTTTAGATTTTTAAGTCTATGTCTCAACATTATTTGCATCATCCAGAGATTTGCTTGAGATTTTATACTAACCTTGGGATAACAAAAAAATTTGTCAAAAATTTTTTTGCCTAAGGGTTCATAAGTAACTGGTATCAATTTTTAGACTGGTATTGGTTCATTTATGACCTTTATTAGTCTTATTGTAATCGACATCGGTCACTGTTGACCGATGTCAATCTTTATGTAATAAATAATAGAAAATTTGAGAGCAAGTTTTGAAATCTTACTTGTTTCATTAATGATTGTTCTTAAAAGTAGAAGGAAACCCTCTAACATTTACAAGAAATATACTTGGAAAATTTCTAAATTTAATCTTGATTAAGTCTTGAACTTCCCCTTTAGTGTTTAAAAGTAACCTAGATGTTTTTAAGTTAAGTTGTTTTGTGAATGTTTTTCAAAGATTGCAACTAAGGCCAAGGGGCTAAAATAACTTCATTAAACACTCCACTTTTGGTGCATATAATTTACACTCACTTAAAAGTTTTTTGTTATATGAAATATCATTTATCAATTTTTTTTGTGGAAAATGAAGAGTGCATATATGCTCTCTTCCTGTCTCCTTTAGGGAACTTTGGGTGATCAAAAGCACATTTTATTTACAATTTGTGCATTTGAACAAGGCATGAAAATAATGTTGTCAAGGATCTCCCCAAAACCCATATGGTTTGGGTGATCTAAAAATAACCTCTAAAATATTTTCACTTAGATCATTTCTTTTATGTAACTTGGCTTGTGAAGGGGAATTCATAGCTTCTTCACAAGTTCTTTAAGAAAAATTTGACCTAGGGTTTCATCTCTTGACATTATTTCAACCCCTTTCTATGAATGAGTATATAAATTAGGGAACATATACTATGATTACCAAGGGGTTGAGTGACTGATCTCTCTAATCATAATGAAAACCTGAATTAGGTTTAGTTAACTAGGGGATTCCACTAATTAGTACATGAATGGAATCATTATGCAAAGGAATAGATCTTTACATAGTAAGTTAAATGGTATAAACTCAATTGATATGAGACATCTCTAGTATTAATCACACTTGGGACCATCTATATGGTCTAAAATTTATGTTTTAGAATAACCCCACTTGTCATGGATATATTATTGTTTCAGGGTGAGTATCTTGAAGGTCCATGTCACCATATAATCTCTTGGGAGAAGGGGGGCTGTAAAAACCCTACTACTTAATGAAATTTTATTTTTTTGTTAACAATTAAAATCCTCCCAAGAACATGTATATAGAAGGATTTTAGTAATACAATGCAATATTGTTAGTTTAGGGCTTAAGATGATTTAATTAGTTGTATTTGGTCTTTTCCATTACTTGCTTGGTCTTGATTTGAGTTTAAAATTTGTTTGTAAAAAAACACATCAACCAAAAAAATTTATCGTCCACCATTTTATTTGAACAAGAAGGTGTTATGATGACCAAATCCAAATCAGCTTTTGCCTTATTCAAATCCTCATTTGAGACATTGTGTTTGTATCATCTAAACAATACTATTATGATACCCATTTGAGTCTAAACCAATTTCTAAAAATATTTAAGTCCTTCACTTTTTAACTCAAATTTAGAATCTCACCTTCATAAGTTCTAGGCCAAGGTGTTAATTGGTTTACCATTTGCACTTGGTTTGAGTTAACTTGGGTATGATTTGCTATTTGGATTGAAGGTTATTTATGGACTCATTATCATTCAGTAATTATGAGCTTAGGTCATATAGTGTATCACTCACACTCTAAGTTATAGAGAACATTTTATTCTACCATATTATTACCATGTGGCAACATTGTGCTTCTTGTTTGGTTTTAATTTTTACTTAGGAATTAGTGCATGTTTTCACATCTTGAGTTTCATAGTTCACATTATTACTTTCCTCATAAAAAAGACTCTCTTTTAATTTTCTATTATAAACTCATTGAATTTGATCTATCTTTTATGATATTGACATATCTCAAAACCTATGTTTGGTGTACTAGTTTACACTATACGTATTTAGGTTATCATAACCTCTTCTAATTTAATGATTTCAACCCACAAAATTTGAGTAATTTTGTGAACCATTTCTTCTAATTGTGTGGTACTATGCCACCCTCTATTATAGTCTCTTTTAACATGTCATTTGTTTGGATAAAATCAAAACATATCCTTGTTAACATTTTCAAACACATTACAAATTTTATCAAATGTAGAGAGCAACCTTATAGACATGATGTAAAGGTACACTTGTAGTCAAGTTCCTTATGATCCTAAATATGAGGAGGAAGAATTTTATGATGGGAAAGACAATTCTATGGTATTTAAGGACATTCCCATGACTTTAAGATCTTAACAAGATTATTTTGAACATCAACCCCTAGAGGATAAAGATGAATCACACCTAAGGTTGATTAAATCAAGTGCTAGATTACCATCACACTTTCCTATGGAACAATTGCATACCTTGGTCAGGGTATAATAACAATAGTAAGAACAATCCCTCCCTATTGCAAAAATTAATGTTGATTCTTATAGGAAAGGAAAGGAAGTGCTCATAAAGTTAACACCTAATGATCATGTTGTTGTTACCAAGATCAAAAAGATAAGTTAATGGTGTGCAGACCAACTTATCATAGACTTTATTGACTCTCTAGTTTCCACTTCTATACATAATGATGCTTCCAAGTAATAAGGTAATGTAGTTGAACCAATACAATAAATGTTAGTTAAAAACACACTTACGATGGATCAAGATGTCTCAATTGAACAATATAAGTCTCAAGAGTTTCCATAACATGATTCAATAGACATAGAGCATATATTTTTTAATCATCAAGAACCTCTTGTTCCTTCATAGAATCAAGAACAAAAACATTTAGTATGTATTGAAAAAATTGTTTAATATAATTTATCTAGTTAATCTTAACCAATACATACTTTAGTGAATAGACCACAGACTCCCCAAAATCAGTAGAACAATTATTCAAGGTAACCAACTTTAAGGAATGTTAATCAACCCAGGAATCAAAAGCTTACTTACTTAACTCAAGGATTGAGCCAAAATAAAGTTATAGATCATAGGGTGTATATCCATAACAAATATACACAATAGGGGCACATACCAAACCAATAGAATTATATTCCACCAAAAAATCCACCAAACATGCAAGAGTGGAATTTGATGAAATAAATTATGTTGTGATCAGAGATAGGAAACAAAATCAAGAAGTACAAATTTCATAAGATATGTCCATATCCATTCAATTTGATTATTCTCCAAGTCCCCTTTGTACTTCATTTTTAGGCTCCCAAATTTGACAAAGACAAAGGAAAGGGTGACCCTTGTGAGCACATTCAAGTATTTTTTATGTTATTCCAAGAGGTAGCTTACAACAACATTTATTTGCTTCACTTGTTTCCATGAAGTTTAGTAGGAAAAACTTTAGAATGGATTCTTAAGTTACCCAAGAGATTGGTTGTGGATTGGAATGATCTATCTAAAAATTTCATCAACTATTTCTTGTACAACATTGAACATGAATTGACCATTGTTGACTTGTGCAAAGCCAAACAATAAGATGGAGAATGCTTTGTAATATATTTACAGTGATGGAGAGCATTAGCTAGGTGCTTTCAACATAATTTGATAGACAAATAGTTGGAGGACATTTTTACATAGAACCTACATCCTAAGGTGGTACACAATTTATGTCTTGCTTGCACAAATTTTTTTAAAGAAATTATAGACAAGGGTGTGTAGATTGAGAAGGAACTTATTGCTAAGGGCCTTATCAAGATTTATTCATAGGGTCAAATATACAATCAAACCCAATCTCCCAGTCAAACTATTACAATAGATAAGCCCAAGTGATTTAATAAGAACAAAAACATGGTTAGAAATAGAGTAACTAATGCAAGACATGTACAAATGTTGTAGGATATACCAACTTCAAATGTGAAATTAGCTCCACCTAATTCACATAACACATTGTAAAGAGTCCCTCTATGAAGGGTATTCAATAACAACTTCATAGTCTTCAGCAAACTAGGAGAGACTATTGAAATAGTGTTTCAAAAGTTCATAGTAGCTAATTTAATTGTATGGCCTATACCAAGGCCATTTCCTAAAGATAAACCCAAACTTGACTAGTATCGGGCAAATAAATTTTTTAACTTCCATCATAT
The DNA here is from genome assembly GCA_037957365.1 of Torreya grandis. Taxonomy (NCBI): domain Eukaryota; kingdom Viridiplantae; phylum Streptophyta; class Pinopsida; order Cupressales; family Taxaceae; genus Torreya; species Torreya grandis. The sequence goes on along the minus strand of JARHVA010001650.1, from coordinate 321,595 downwards.
TATTAGTCATGGTGATTTTTATTGTGTTTATTTTTAACACCTTATTAAAGATTTGATTGAGAGTGGTGAAGTTGATATCAATCTTGTTCCACAAGACACTAATCAGGATATGGGAATCTAAAAAGATACATTTCATCAATGTAATAAAAAACTACCAAGGAATAATGAGAATAGAGGACATAATCAATGACAAAATTAGAATCAAGGTCAAAATCGTGATCAACACGATCATAATCAGGATCATAATACCCATGCTAATAACCTAGGTTACAAAAACATGCCTTAAGACTATAATAACATCATGAGATGCATTTTTGAAAACCACATTATCACTATCACTATTAAATCTCATGAATTATCCTGTACTTCTCAAAGTATTGGACCCATTATTATAAGGTCAACACCCTCTTTCTCAAGTAATACCACATTGATTTCATGAAATTCTATTGAAGGTCCATTTGCATGGGTTATCATTTTGGGACCCCATCTATCCTCTAATTATAATGGCTCCACATCGACTTGAAATTGTTCAAATGTAACTAGATGCCTGCGATTCACTATCTAAGTCCCTTTGCCTTCATCTTCTAGTTATACTAGTTCCTTTCCACATCTAGATTGTGAAATCACAACTAGATGCTCATGAGCTACTCTTTATGGCCATTTTACCTCTTCTTCCAACTCTAAATCTAAGGTGAACATTTTTCCATCAGATCTAAAGACAAACATTGTGCCAGCCAAGGCTAAACCATCTTTTCCTACTATTGAAAACAATTATAGTCTATCTAACTAACTAAGTAAAACCCCTATGTATATTTATATTTTAAATCTCTTGCATATGTGTGAAGTCTATATAACTATTTTGAATGACATTTTACAATAATCCACTAAATCCTTACATATTAATCTTGAACAGTTCCAAACATTTGTAGGCTATTTGTCTTCATTATGACAGCTCAAATTTGATCAAAAATACATGTATAATCTTGGTCTAAGACATAATAACCCCTTGTATATCAAGGTAGTAATTGAAAATAATAAAATCAAGTGGGTTATTATAGACAATGGTTAAGGGCTAAACATAGTGTCCCTCAAACTAGATAGAGATTGGGCTACACTGTGAAGGATATTTAGCTAGAGAAGATCACCACAAAAGTCTTATGATAATTTTAAGAGGGAATATTTTGGTACAATTTATTTATCAATCATTATTGGTTCTATTTCCTATCACACTTTGTTACATATTATGGACATTGAGTTGCCTTATAACATACTTCTTGGTCATCCTTGGATTCATAAAGTACAGGATGATCCATCTACCTTGCATTAGTGCTTTAAGTTTCCTCACAATGGGATCATGGTCACCATTCCTACTAATCTACAACCTTATTAGTATTGTGATAATTTAAAGGTTGAATATCATAATTATAACTATTGTCTTGGTTCTGAATTCAATATAAAGAAGAACAAGGAAATAGTTTCACATCCAACAAAAACCAATTATATCAACCCTAATGACTTTGATTCCACTTTGATCGATCCATTTCCTACACCTCTTGAAAAATAGGTTATTATAGAAGATGTAGGCATTTATATGAAAAATCTTAAGGATGCCTTTCATGTTGTTAAGTTTTTGAAGTCTCCCAAAACACTTGGTAAACCTAAATTTTCCAAAAGACCTAAAAGACCCAACTTGATCTAGCAATAAAAGAAAGAAACAAAGAAACCACCAATGGTATTTGTACCTACTGCTTTTCCAAAATAGGATCAAGAGGCTTTCACTGAAGGATATTGGTTATATTTTGATGACATTGTTGATTGATTTTAGAATCCAAAATATCCTATCCCTAATAAGATCATGGATAATTTTTATTATACAGGAAGAGGCTTTGGCCCATAAGTGCAAGAAATCATAGAACCTTTATTAGTTGGTATACCTAATTTAAATCATAGTCTCAGATTTATACAACTTGGGGGTGACCTCATGACTTTTGATAGTGATTTTTATAAATCAACTAGAGATAAAACTCCCAGTGGTGAGATATCATCCCATTATAGCATTTTTCATCATCTTTATGACATGGTTTATTTGATTCTAATTCAATTATGACCATAATACATCATTATTCCCTTTGCCTTTGCCATCCTAAATTGATTTATTTGTAAAAATAAAATTTTATCATACACCTTGATGAATTTGAGAATGAATAATCAATTGTAGAGTATATGAGCCTCAGAGTTGGATTCACATTGATAATCATAAGCAAAGCTTTGATTTTTATTTGGATCCTTCTACCTAATTTAGAGAGTAGGCAAATTTTTTTGGTCATTACAAAAATAAAAAACCAATATCTTTAGGTGAAAACCTCTTTGAGGTGCTCATTGGTCAGGGAAAAAGTAAAGATAAAGACAAGCCATTGAGTGAAAACTTGTTTCAGGCACTCTTGGATGGGAAAGTTTTTTCATCCCCAAAGGATTCTCAAGGTCTGTCAAGTCCTAGCTCTATATCTAGTACTAGCATCACGTGAGAATAGTAACAAGTCTTTGATCATCTTGTTATTGAATTTCTTGATATTTTTTCTAGTTGTCCATTACTTGATTTAGTAGATTAAAATTTGTCACATTATCTAGAGCTTTTGGAAGAATAATAAGAAAATGTAGTAGAACACGCTGATCATGATCACACATTGCATACTATTCTTAGATATGGTTCTACACTCTTTGTGGGAAAAACTATTAAAGTGAACTTGGGAATATATGAAGATCCAAAAATTGTTTACCTTGGAGCTTCCCTCATTGAAGCAGAGTGAGAGCACATTATATCCATTTTGATGGATTTCATTGATATTTTTACATGGACATATTTAGACATGTTATTCTTAGACCCTCATTTCCCTCATTTGGTTTTGCATTGCCTTGTTGTTCATCTATATGCTAAACTATTCAAATATAAATTGAGGAAGATGCATCCATGCATTGCTTTATTAATAAAAGTATAATTAAAGAAATTACTAGAAACAAGCTTCATTAGACCACTAGAATATTTTGAATGGATATCAAATATAGTTCCAGTAGGTAAAAATCCATAGGGTATACATGTTTTTATTGATTTTAGAGATATCAGAAAAGAATGCCCCAAATATGACTTTCCTATACCCAATGTCGACATGATTATTTATCCACTACTATGTATGAGATGATATCCCCCATGGATGGATTTTATGGATACAATCAACTCAAGATAGCCCAATAAGACCAACACAAGATTGTGTTCACCACTCTCTAGGGGACATTCTATTATTAAGTCATGCCATTTATCTTGAAGAATGCTAGATCCACTTATCAATGTGCTATGACTGCCATCTTCCATGACATGATGCACAATATTGTTGAGGACCATGTTGTTGACATCATATAAAAATTAAGAACATGTGTTGGACATCTAGACATTCTATGAAAAATATTTGAGAGACTTTGTAAATATAAGGTCCATTTAAATCCTTAGAAGTGTGTCTTTGGTAGCACTTTAGGAAACTTTATAGGGTTTATTATATCACAAAGAGGGATCAAAGTTGACCGTGCTAAGGTTAAGGCCATTACTAAAATGCATCAACCTTCAAATCTTGAATAATTATGAAGCCTATAAGGAAAGATTCTATTTATTCATAGGTTCATTTCTCAATTGACAAATAAGTGCCACCAATTTACTCATCTCTTGAATAAAGTGATCATGTTTCCATGGGGTGAATATTGTCAATTAGAATTTGTAAAGCTCATAACATATTTGGCCAACTCACCAGTTTTGAGACAACCAACACCTGGACAACCACTAATTCTTTACATTTCAACAACTAAATATGCACTAAGGTACATTTTTCCCAATGTGATGATCAAGGCAAAGAACATGCATTTTATTATTTAAGCCACACACTGGTGGATTATGAACACAATCATACACCTATTGAGAATGCATATTTAGATATGGTGTTCACTTCCTAAAAGATGTGACATTATATGCTAAACAACAAAACCATTGTTATTGCTAAATTGGATCCTCTCAAGTTTTTATTATCCAAAGTAGCTCTCATAGGATGCATGACCAAGTGGGTCATGCTCTTAATTGAATTTGATATTGAGTATTAGAATTAGAAAGCTATCAAAGGGAAGGTTATTATTGATCAACTTGAAGAGGCCCCTATTATAGAAACTCAACCACTTAGATTTGCCTTTTTAGATGATTCTATTATGAAAATGGAAGAAGTATGACATGAACATGAACAATGGAAATTATATTTGTATGGATCATTCACTTTGCATAGATATAGATCCAACATGTTATTGATTACACAATAGGGGGATTTAATTCCCAAAGCATTTCATATCAATTTTCATTGTACCAACAATATGGTTGAGTATGAGGAACTTATTGAAAGAATTCATCTTATAGTGTAGTGGTATATCCATCACTTAATGGTCTAAGGTGATTCCCAATTGAAAATTAATCAAACCACATATTAGTATCAAAGTAGAGATGACAAGATTGTAACCTACAAGCACATTGTCAACAATCTCAATGCTCATTCTAAATATCTATAGTTTAAACAAGTACCAAGGGCCAACAATAGATCTATTGATGCAATGAAAATAATTGGGCCCATGATACAGATTAAAAATACTGATAAAGAGTATTAGTTTCTAATTGAAAACCTTCTATATCCTACACAAGTCTTGTTAGATTCAGAAAGGGTATGCACCATTGTTATTCCTAATCCCCACCTGAATTTCCCTAGTTTCAATATTTTTATAATTATTTACATGATCACTTTTTACCACCTGACCTTTCCAATATTCATCAAAGACTTTTCCTTCATCATATATCTTGTTATACCCTCCTTGGAAACATGCTTTATCACAAAGGCTATGATGGAATGATACTTCATTATTTATCTTTAGGAGAATCCAAGCTAGCACTTAAGGAGATTCATGAAGGAACATGTGGGGTCCATACCAATGGTGTAGTTTTAGCTAAAAATCTCCTAAGAATAGGTTTATTATAAAAAAATGGAGACAAATACTTGAAATTGTATAAGGAAGTGTGTTCCTTATCAAACAACATGGAAATTTGATACACTCACTTCTTTTCGACTATAGCTAATCACTACACCATGGCCATTTTACACTTGGGGCCTTGATCTCATTAGTAAAATAAAACCAACATCTTTTAATGATCATAAACATATTCTCACTGCTATCAAGTATTTTAATAAGTGTATCAAGGCCATTCCTCTCACTTATGTCACTAGTAGGAAAATTTCCAAGTTTATACATTACCATATCATTTGTCGATATGGTATCCTAACTCATATTACATCTGATAATGGTTGATCATTTGTAAATAGAGATGTTAAATAACTTTGTGAAAAATTAAAAATCAAGCACAATAAATCCACACCATATAACCTGTAAGGCAATGGACAATCCAAGGCATCAAATAAAACTATTGTAGCTATATTTAAGAAGATTTTTAATGATGTTGGTCATAATTGTCACTTACAAATTTTTTCTTCCCTTTGGGATTATCATATTAGTCATTAAACCCCCATAAGAACCAATCCATATTATCTTATTTATGGAATATAATATATTATCCCAATTGAGATTGAGTTACCTTCCTTAAGAGTATATTTATAAAACATTGAAGATGATAAAGATTATAGAGTCTCATAGTTGTAAGAACTAGAACTCCTTAATGGTAAGCATTTGGCTACCCTAGAAAACTTGCAAGCTTATCATAATAGATTTTGGATAATATACAACAAGTGCATTCTACCTTGAGATTTTGAGATTGGTGAATTGGTCTTGAAAGACAACTAGAAGAACACAAATTTTAAACTCAAGAAGAAGGGTAAGTTTTAACATAATTGGTGAGGTCCTTATGTGATCATAATGAATTATGGATTGGGGGTATATCACCTAGCTACTCCAAGTGGTGAAAAACTTATAGAGCCCATGAACATTATGCACCTCAAGTGGTTATATGATTGATAGCTTTTGAATCATTGTCTACAAGACCCCTTATATGGAGGAAAATTGTGTTGAAGATATTTTATCCTACCATTATATCTTGTACCATCCTATTTTGGACCATATTCATTTTGACCTACCCTGGACCATTCTTTCAAGAACCATATTCTCTTGACTCTAGACAATTGAAACTTTGGATTATTGGCACTCTAGATCATTTATATTTCATCATTTTATCCCACCCTAATCCTCTTTTGGACCATATTCATTATGGACCATTCTATTTAGAACCACATTCTTTTCATACCTTGGGCCATTGTAACCTGGACATATTTTATCCCTTAACCAATTATGACCTTGAATATGACTCATAGGCATTATGAAAATATTTAATGCCACTTATACAAAGCATATTAGTGTAGATAGTATTTTATAGCCTCCTTCTATAGATAAGTGAGCATGAATACATCTTCAGCTTAGGATCTTTACCTACTAGATGGTTCTTCAAAGTTATCTCATGCTGCATATTGTTTTAGTTGTCATTTTATTATTTTTTGGTAGGAATTTTTGCCTTAAAAAAGTATTAATCTTACCAATTTGTGAGGATGGACCATTATAGCAAGTTTAGCTATTGTTTAAACTCTTACCTATGGATGTTCATCTCCTCAACTAGGTAATTCTTTGGATATTTTGTAAATATTTCATTTTTGTTGACTATATAAAAACCACAAAAAACATTAAAAAATGATTGAAAAAAATAATAAAAACATTATCTTACACTTTTATTTATCATATCATCCCATGGGCTTGCCAATTTATAAGACCATTCTCATTTGTACGCTCTCATGATTTTGTGAGTCCATTTTACTTATTTTTTCTACAACATGAATCATGTTTCCTTATCATCACTTTTCTTCTATCCCATTTCTTGGGATAACTAAATTTTTCCTTAAGTTCATGTTAGATCTAGAATCTATGGAACTATGTAGGCAACATCCACTTATCATATACATCTAGAGTTAGCTTGGCTATCCCCTTCCTTTTCTTTTGTTCCCCCATTTTTCTTATGTTTTGTTTCCCTATCACTTATATAAAACATTTTGTTCATTATTCTTGTTATGCTATTATATAAATTAATACCTCTACTACATGTCCCTAAACAATCATTTTTAAACTATACTAACATTATGACTAACCTCTTGTTTGTGTGTGTTTATTTGATTTTTATTAGTGTTTTGTTGTGCTTTCTTTCCTCTTCATTTACTCATTTTCATTCCTTTGCTTGTTTCTTCTTATTTCCTCTTGGTCTTTTGTGTTATTATTTTTTCTTGTCCTTTATTTACTTTTCCAAGTGAATTTTGATAGTGCGCATGGATATTGATTATTTATATCTAGTTTTCATGTTGTTTATTAAGTTATTCTTGCCTTTTCTTTTATACATTCTTATTCCTACTTAAATCCTGATTGTTCATATCTTAATTTTAAGTTAGGTTAATTTATGTTTTATTTTTATTCTTTATTTTTCTTTGTTTCTGTCTAAATGTAAATAGTTATAACTTTGGTTTTGGTAGTTCTTATCATTATCCTTAGTTATAAATATTCACATTTGAACTAACTCAATGAAATTGCAATGCCAGGTCATTATAACTTCCACGTAATATGTGATTTCAATCTAGGTCTCAAAATCAATGAAACTTTGAATATCATCTCTCAAGTACACTGATAAAACTAGGTATCAACAAACCAATGGCTTATCTCACACCTAAATCTATGTAAGACATGCATCTCCTGGCATGCATTATGAATCTCATCAAACAATGATCTATTTTATTCTTCATTTCTCATTCCATTATCTCCCACTTCAGGGTGAACTACATTGGCTTGAGGTCAATTTGGACTATATAGGTAGTGTTTGGATACATGATGTATATCAGGTCTGCTCAACCACCTTTGTTCTTATGATAATCTCTTCCATCACTTTGTGCATCCTTATATGCTTGGTTTTTTGTGGCTTATCTAGTCATTATACCATTGTATCTATGTTTACACCTACTCATATTTTGACATATGAATTAGGTTATATCTTTGAGCCATGTTTTCTAATTTGACCTACTGGGGAACAACATATGAACTAGTCAAAATCAAAATCAGCCCTACTGAGGCACAATTAATTATCAATAACTAAATCAGCCCTATCCGAGAAAAATTGTTTTATCAACCAATCAAATATAATATATAGGGGCACATTATTATTTTATTTATTTGGAGCAATGTTCTCCTATTTCTTCTAATTCCTAGTTATGTAGAATTTTTCCCTCATTCTAATAATATTTTAGTGTGTAACTTGTCTTAGGATTGAACAATTCCTAAGCGTGCAACTTACACCTTGGTTTTGGGTGTGTTCAAAGTATGTCACTTATATTTTTGGATTGTATCTTTCCCTTTAACCCATCCTTGAGGCCCATTAAATTCTAATTATATTTTTATCATTGAGAATGAATGCATGTAAGCATTAGCTCTTCTAGATTTCATCTATCCCATGGGTTAATTTCACTATTTATCTCTCTTTTTGATATTCCATCCTTCTCTTTCATCCTTGTATTTCCTCTCAAGGGGGAATCATGGGTCATTTAATTTCCAATTTATTTTAAAAAAATATTTTCTTTGAAAATAAGTTGCTTTTTCAAATGTCTCTCCATGACTTCTTAAATAGGGGTAAAATGTAGACATCCAATTCCTAACACCATTATGTTAAAATTTTCAATCTTACTCAAAATTTGTGAAAACACACAATTTGAGCCAAAATAATTTAAACACACTAAATTGGCTGAGCTTGTTGTATATAAGTTCTAATTTAGGCTAATGTAACCCTAAATGGAGCAATGTATTTTATGTGATTATTAAATTTTATCAAATCATTTCGAGTCAAAATGATGAAAATACAATTTGATGCTTTGGATCACTCTTTTCTTCTAATTATAAAGCACATGATAGGTTCATGTGTTATTTTGTGTCTATAATGTCCTAAATGGGGTATTGGTTCATACACAACTAACATATTCTTCTAATTCCACTCTAGTCAAATTATGACCTAGTAATATGACATTCAGACCACTTTGATTAATAGTGTGCAATTAATTTCCAAAGAATTGAATAAAAATTGATTAATATCACTTAGGAAAATTAATCCAAATCAAGTGCTTTAGTGGAAAATCCATGGAATTTATTGAATATATTTTAGTTTTAAATTGATTCTTAATATCTACATCATCAAAAGACATCATTTGTAGGGTGGCATCCATAAGCCATAAATGAAACAAATATAAGATTTAAGGCCTCCCATGCCTCTTTAATACCCCTTCCTTCCAAATATTTATGAGGATATTTATGGATTAATTATAGAAAATTGGAATAATTCTTGGCCACACATCTTGATCTCAATATGGATGGTCATGGTTGATCCTGATTAATCTCAAAAATATATAAATAAAAGGGCCGAGATGACAATTTTTAAGCTTTATTTGTGTAAAATTATTATGAAAAATTCTCTCCACAACCTTTCTTTGTGTGGTGTTTATTATGTTTAATTTACAATAGGATAGCTTCAAGATAGGCATAACATTGATTAACTATCATGAGCCTAGTTTAATTGGTGCACTCGAGATGATAGTGGATCTTTGCCTTGCATCATTGCTAAAGACTTGAGTACCAAATCAATGGGAAAATCATGTTTTGATATGTATTTAGGTGATGGGATGATCTTAGTAAGGTATTATTTATTTTATTTCAATAGCTCTTAATTTTGATTTGAAAAAATGCATCGAAGGAGTTGCCTTAGCTAGTTATGTTCTTATGCATTTTTTTGAGTTTTCTTGACTAATGCTTTATCTAAGTATCTTTGGTTCCATATCTACAAGTAATATCAACAAATTAAAAAGATATGGATCATATTGTAAATGAATATGAAAAAATGATTTTATATTGTTTAAATGAAATTTCACCTAAAATCCAACTAGAGGAAGTGGATACCTTTATGTTATCAACTATAAAAAATGGCCACTTTAATTAGGATTAAGGTAAGCTCCTCATAATAGAAGCAAAGGTGAATAGGCACAAATGAATGTTTACCAAATTTCCACCACAAAGTCATATGTATATACATGGAGGTTAATGGCTATCTTATTCTTTAAAAAAAATAAAAATGGTGGCCTGATGCTAGGGATTGTTGAAACAAAATTATGGTGAATTGTAGCTAAGCCATAAGAAAATAAATTACAATTTTGATATTAAACACCCAACCCATAAGATAAAAATTACATTTGGGATATTAAACACCATTTATTTTAATTATTAATAATGTGCCTCAAATATTGTTGTTCTAAGTTCCTTCAAGATTCTAATCATTACTCTTAATTTAGTGAGGGATCGTTTTAATATTAAGGTTATTGTTGATGTAAAGGATTGTTAAGTTATCAAGGTATGCATGAAGTCATAAAATTCATATATATGTTTTCTAATATAAATCATTATGGATATTGATGCATCCAAGTATGGGGTACTAGTTAAGGGTTGCCTAACACCTACAACTTAGCCTTACCAGTTCAACATACACACAAATAAATCTATATTTATAATATAGACACACAATAACATAGTATTATATTATAGGACTCTCTCTCTCTCTTTCTCTCTCTCTCTCTCTCTCTCACACACACACACACACACACACACACACACACACACACACACACACACACACACACACACACACACACACACACACACACACACACACACACACACACACACATTTCAGTATTAAAGCATACAATTATATATTCAAAAGTTTATACAACCACATAAATATTTAACACCTTTTCTATCATAAAAAATTATACAACATAAAAACAAATTATGGATATTATAAAGAGCCTCTAAGAGTTAACAAACATATAAAGACCTTAAATATATATTTTGAGATTGTTCTACACCCTTACAATATTTTCTCATGCCTCTATCAATTTTATATACTCCCTAAAGCTTTTTTTATGGGTTCCAAGATACATAATTGAATACTATTATATAGGGACCTTGATACTAATATTGATATGATACTAATACAATATTAGTTATGTCCAAGCACTCTAAAGGTGAGTTCTTTGGTTATTAAACATGCATCACACTTAGCTAATAACCCAAATAGATTATAATTTATACATTATTGTTCAATTTTATATGAATTTAATTAAATACTACCATTATAAATGAATCCATTATAAATACTTAATGATAATATGGGGAGTTAACAATTTCAGACCTATGGTGATAATATGAATTTGATGAATAAAAAAGGAACTGAAGTTATTCTACTAAAACAAATGTATAAATATCATCAATGGAACCAAAATAGACTAGTGATCAGTATTACAAAACAACTATATAAAATAATTTGGGTGTAATCTTGTGCCCATAAGTGGGTCCATAAGCATTTTATTGATATCAAAAAAATCAAATACAAATGGTGCCTAAATACTGTTAACACTTGACATAGAATGGTAGTTGTCACCAACATTAAAATTTATTTTATTGATTTCACTATTTTTGTATTTATAAAAAATATTTCAAATTATACCATTTGTTTCATAGGAGCTACACCCAAACCTAGTGGAGCCATAATATATAACAACACTATTTCACTATGGTCTATGGTTCTATTGTTGTTTACTTTAACTTGGACTTTAAATTATAACTCCTTACATACTTTATTGGAATATGGACCCTCTAATAAAATTTAATGGCATTTAGGTATAGATTCCCATAAAAATTGAAAAAAAAAATAACATTGTTGTCCATTACACAAATTTAGTATGAAGATCCTTGAAGAATGACATTTGTTAGAATATGTGAAATTGGTGAAACTAACTCCATAACTAAATGGGTACACAATCTATAAGTTTTCCTTGGATATTTTATTATTGGATTTTTTTTCATCTACATGTATGTCATATTCATATTATTCACATATTTATGTAAATACCATGTCATTGGAAGATGACCACATGGATTAAAGAGTCTATTATCAAGATAAGATTTGAATAGTGATATTTTGATGATCAAAAAATGATAGATGAGATAATAAGATTTATTTATTATGATATATTTCTATAATTTTAATATACACCATATCATACCTATATTGTATGCACCAAAAATTATTTGAGTTATAGCATCGCCTCCTCCTTGACCAAGATATTTCACCCACAAGATCCATGATATTTTATCATAATTGTGTGAAAAATAAATGTCAACAACACTGCATGTCACATGCTAAAAGGTATAATAACCCCCTTGAAATCATCAACAACTTTATATATAATATCAACTTATTACCTTGGTAACAAGAGGTGCTTTCTATCATTGAATTTAGCCTTAAATGTTAAATTATAACCCATAACCAATACAACTACATCTGCTTCCTTTTATAACTTCACTAAGACAAGAATTAAATCACCTTATTTACTAGTAAAATCATAAAAAATAGTTTAAATCATACCTTACTATAGTGATTAATGCAATCAAACCATCTTCCATGATAAAAATCTAATACATTATGTGCAATGTAAATGTGGCTTATTAGTGTATCATTTTTTGAGGGTCTTTCTACACTACCAAAATCATGTTTCAAATAGGGATAAAATTTGATATTGTATAATGTTGAATTGGAATCATAGCCAACATTAGTGATAAGTCCTATTACCATCATAGCTCTGTTCAAACAAACACAAAATTATATATATTTAAAAAATACATACTCGTATTATTATATTATTTATAAAATTTAAATTGTAGAGTATAAATAATGCTCACCCTCCTTGATATTGGACATAAATTTTAGGAGAGGTTTCTACTTTTTTTCATCCACCTCCTATACCAAAACATACACTTTATTCTTCTAAATACATGCCTTACCACTTCAAGTCATATATGTCTCTTGAGTACATCTTAAAATTACTTCTACAACTCTAAAATCCCCAATTATGGGCATTAATTAATGCATATAGTTTATCATATTATAAATTTTAAAATAATTGAGATCATACTAAATAAATTAAAAAATAAAAATAAGAAACATTACCTTGTTAAAATTAAAAAAATACAATCATGACATTATTATATGGAGATAAATTGTCCAATTTTATAATATCAAAGTACGACCAAGAGTTCATCAATGGGAAATATATCCAATAATAAATTAAAATTGGCCAATAAAAACATTAATTTAAATGTACATTAATACCTTGTTTTCATTTTGTATTCAAGATTCTTGATGCAGGAACATCCTCTAAAGAATGAATTGCCATGATTATTTGTAAAATTTTTGGATTGATTAAGTTTTTAGGAGTCATATAGCATGTTTTATATGTTTATAGTGTATTTTTATTATTAGGACACACTTTATAACCTTTTAAAAGTGACTAAGTGTGTTTAGGAAGCCTAAAAATTCAAATTGTCATTTTCTCACCAAAACTAGTTAGTTTGAATTTTTGAATATTTTTGTCTAATTTAGGTGTTATAGAGTAATTTGAAGAAAAAATAAAGTGTATAAGGTTTGATATGAATTATTTAAGACATCATGTGTCTATTCATGGGTTCAATACATACTTGTATGGAATATTAACTTTTGCATATGTTCCAAATTTTAAACTCGGTTACTAGTGACCGTTGGGAGGTTAAAAATCAGTTGGATTATTTATAGATATAAATAACTTATGGATGTTTTTTTTAAATAAGTTATATATGATTAATTATAATTATGAGAGAGTCCAAAATCTAAGAAATTAAATAAGAACTCCTCATTTTGAAATCTATTCAATGATAGACCCTATTTCTTTGTATATAAGCATTAAATGACTATAGAGTTCAAAATATTGGTAAAGGAATCAATGGAATTTTTTTTAAAGATTATTTTGTGATTTTTAAGTGTATTACATGATTATTTATTATTATTATTATTATTATTATTATTATTATTATTATTATTATTATTATATGTGTTTTAATGTTTATTTTACCATATTCCTTTTTTATAAGGCCTATACAAACTCTGCAGACCTATGTACTTTACATTGTGTTACAAGGATTGTGTGCATGAGATGAGAAAGGACAGATGATGTTGAATGTGTATTTTATTTTAAACATATAATTAAAATATATGGATGGTATTTGAATGATTTATAATTCTAATAAATATTGATTTGATATTTTTCTTGTTTGACAACTAACTATTTGTACCTATGTCCCCATATTCTTTGATCAAGATAAGAATATGAGTATGCTTAACTATGATAAATATTATGTATAAAGCTGTTAGTATTCATATATTAATGGGTAAACACTTTAATAAAATTTATGCAATTTATACTATGTTTCTTTCTTTTTTTTATGCTACTATGTGAGAACGTATACCTAATCCTTGTAAGTGACAAGGAAAACTAAGCACAGTCAAATTTAAATAGCATATGAATAGCCAACAGAGTAATTTGAAATAATATAGAAATATTTAGTCATGTGTGTGGGATGTATATATATCCTCTCCATCTATTACATCATTTTAAAACTCATTAAAAAATTTCATATCCTATATTTGACCCTTCTTGAGTCTGAATAGACAAGAAAAACCCTATCCTAGGGTATCAATACCAAAAACAAGTTTCCAAGAGTTTCTACTATCCATAATTGATTAAATTTTGAGAATATATTATAAATAATGTGTTATAAGATATTTTAAAGTTTTTAAGTTGATAAAATATGGATATGTATGGACTATATGGACTGTGTGTTAGATAGGGTTTGGAAGACCTAATAAGCCTAAACAGATCCTAATAAGTGCCTAGAAAAGTAGTCTAATGGTGGAGTTAAGCCAATAAATTTAATAAGAAGTGAGATCATGATATAGGTTGCCTAAAATAGTTTTTTTTTCAATAACACATTGTAGTTTACCATACAATTAAAAATTTCTTTAAAAAGGCTACTAGGATGTTTAGACAAAGAGAGAAACAATCAGTTGTGGAAGAGTTATGCCGGGAGGATTGAATGGATTGATGAGAAGGTTAGGTATTAAGGAAGAATAGACTCAATGTAATAATATAACTAGAGAGAATATAAAGAGAGACTAATAAGAGTAGAGCAAGGCTAAAGAGAGAAATAATGTGAAGGATAGAGTTTGAATGATCCAATGTGAAGGATCTCAAATAAGTGAGAAATTAGTTGAGTGTGGTTACAAGAACAAAGGTAAAGGTAATTTCATCCACATTAGGGCCAGGAGTGAATGAACAAGAAAGGATATATAAGTCTAATATAGACACAAATAGGACAAGAGACTAGTTTCTAGAACATGGGTCATGAGATTCATCATGAAAGACATGTTGAAGACTAGAGATAGGTTGTGTTAGTAGAGTTAACAGTGTATGAGATTGTGTTTGCTTCCATATTTGACAAGATCATATAGAAATTTGGATCATTTGGTATCAAATAATGTTACATTATGTGGATGAGGTATGTTTTGAGTTTTGAAATTGTTTGTTACATGTGTATGAAGTTTATGATTGAGTAGGTATTGAATATTGTTTGACATGTTTTTGGAAAGGTTACTAATGCAAGCTAAAAGAATGAAGGAAAGGAAAAAATACATGTGATAGAGAAGGTTGTGTGGCTAAATACCTTAAAATATGAGGCTTGAGAGATATAGGAGAGGTAGTGAAAGCTTTAAGAAATAATAAAGATTAGGAAGAGATAAAGATAGAGATAGGAGTGCTAAGTGAGGACAAGGAAAAGAGAGACTCTAATAGAGAGAGAGTCAAGTGAGAGAGACCCAAGTGAGGTCATTAAGGAAAGTAATATTGTCAAAAATAAGAAGAGATAGGTCAAAGTGAGACCTACAAAGAATGTGAAGAGGGAAAAGAGTGAAAGAAAGATGAAGGGATTAAAAAGAGAGGAATTACATACGAAAATGTAAGTGAAACAAAAATAATTAGAGATAAAAGGATATTATTGAGATGAAGATGTTATTGGCAAGGTTAGAGAAAGTATTAGAAGATATGAGACCAAGATTCCTTATACACATCAAGAGGAAAGTGATATGGCCTCTCAAGAGAATAATAGAGAAGAGAAGAAGATAGATGGAGAATTTTTTAGTAAGGAATCCTAGAATAAGAAGAAAAGAAGCACAAGAAACTAGTGGCAACATCGAGGACAAGAGAATGATAGTTGAAATCAAGAGCTAAGATGAAGAAGGTGTAGTTAAAGCTTATAAATTAATGGAAGAAGAGGATGTGTGAAAAATAAATGTCAACAACACTACATGCCACATGATAAAAGGTATAATAACCCCCTTAAAATCATCAACAACTTTATATATAATATCAACTTATTACCTTGGTAACAAGAGGTGCTTTCTATCATTGAATTTAGCCTTAAATGTTAAATTATAACCCATAACCAATACAACTACATCTGCTTCCTTTTATAACTTCACTAAAACAAGTATTAAATCACCTTATTTACTAGTAAAATCATAAAAAATAGGTTAAATCATACCTTAATATAGTGATTAATGCAATCAAACCATCTTCCATGATAAAAATCTAATACATTATGTGCAATGTAAATGTGGCTTATTAATGTATCATTTTTTGAGGGTCTTTCTGCACTACCAAAATCATGTTTCAAATAGGGATAAAATTTTATATTGTATAATTTTGAATTGGAATCATATCCAACATTAGATATAAGTCCTATTACCATCATAGCTCTATTCAAACACACACAAAATTATATATATTTAAAAAATACATACTCGTATTATTATATTATTTATAAAATTTAAATTGTAGAGTGTAAATAATACTCACCCTCCTTGATATTTTCCTTAATTTTTAGGAGAGGTTTCTACTTTTTTTTATCCACCTCCTATACCAAAACATACACTTTATGCTTCTAAATACATGCCTTACTACTTCAAGTCATATATGTCTCTTCAGTACATCTTAAAATTACTTCTACAACTCTAAAATCCCCAATTATAGGCATTAATTAATGCATATAGTTTGTCATATTATAAATTTTACAATAATTGAGATCATCCTAAGTAAATTAAAAAATAAAAATAAGAAACATTACCTTGTTAAAATTAAAAAAATACAATCATGACATTATTATATGGAGATAAATTGTCCAATTTTATAATATCAAAGGAAGACCAAGAGTTCATCAATGGGAAATATATCAAATAATAAATTAAAATTGGCCAATAAAAACATTAATTTAAATGTACATTAATACCTTGTTTTCATTTTGTATTCAAGATTCTTGATGCAGGAACATCCTCTAAAGAATGAATTGCCATGATTATTTGTAAAATTTTTGGATTGATTAAGTTTTTAGGAGTCATATAGCATGTTTTATATGTTTAAAATGTATTTTTATTATTATGACACACTTTATAACCTTTTAAAAGTGACTAAGTGTGTTTAGGAAGCCTAAAAATTCAAATTGTCATTTTCTCACCAAAACTAGTTAGTTTGAATTTTTGAATATTTTTGTCTAATTTAGGTGTTATAGAGTAATTTGAAGAAAAAATAAATTGTATAAGGTTTTATATGAATTATTTAAGACATCATGTGTCTATACATGGGTTCAATACATACTTGTATGGAATATTAACTTTTGCATATGTTACAAATTTTAAACTTGGTTACTAGTGCCCGTGGGGAGGTTAAAAATCAGTTGGATTATTTATAGATATAAATAACTTGTGGATGTTTTTTTTTTAATAAGTTATATATGATTAATTATAATTTTTAGAGATTCAAACTCTATGAAATTAAATAATAAATCCTCATTTTTAAATCTATTCAATGATAGACCCTATTTCTTTGTATATAAGCATTAAATGACTATAGAGTTCAGAATATTGGTAAAGGAATCAATGGAGTTTTTTTTAAAGATTATTTTGTGTTTATTAAGTGTATTACATGATTATTTATTATTATTATTATTATATGTTTTTTAATGTTTTTTTTACCATATTCCTTTTTTATAAGGCCTATACAAACTCTACAGACCTATGTACTTTACATTGTGTTACAAGGATTGTGTGCATGAGATGAGAAAGGACAGATGATGTTGAATGTGTATTTTATTTTAAACATATAATTAAAATATATGGATGGTATTTGAATGATTTATAATTCTAATAAATATTGATTTGATATTTTTCTTGTTTGACAACTAACTATTTGTACCTATGTCCCCATATTCTTTGATCAAGATAAGAATATGAGTATGCTTAACTATGATAAATATTATGTATAAAGCTGTTAGTATTCATATATTAATGGGTAAACACCTTAATAAAATTTATGCAATTTATACTATGTTTCTTTCTTTTTTTTATGCTACTATGTGAGAATGTATACCTAATCCTTGTAAGTGACAAGGAAAACTAAGCACAATCAAATTTAAATAGCATATGAATAGCCAACAGAGTAATTTGAAATAATATATAAATATTTAGTCATGTGTATGGGATGTATATATATCCTCTCCATCTATTACATCATTTTAAAATTCATTAAAAAATTTCATATCTAAATTTGACCCTTCTTGAGTCTGAACAGACAAGAAAAACCCTATCCTAGGGTATCAATACCAAAAACAAGTTTCCAAGAGTTTCTACTATCCATAATTGATGAAATTTTGTGAATATATTATAAATAATGTGTTATAAGATATTTTATATTTTTTAAGTTGATAAAATATGGATATGTATGGACTATATGGACTGTGTGTTAGATAGGGTTTAGAAGACCTAATAAGCCTAAACAAATCCTAATAAGTGCCTAGAAAAGTAGTCTATTGGTGGAGTTAAGCCAATAAATTTAATAAGAAGTGAGATCATGATATAGGTTTCCTAAAATACTTTTTTTTTCAATAACACATTGTAGTTTACCATACAATTAAAAATTTCTTTAAAAAGGCTACTAGGATGTTTAGACAAAGAGAGAAACAATCAGTTGTGGAAGAGTTATGCCGGGAGGATTGAATGGATTGATGAGAAGGTTAGGTATTAAGGAAGGATAAACTCAATGTAATAATATAACTAGAGAGAATATAAAGAGAGACTAATAAGAGTAGAGCAAGGCTAAAGAGAGAAATAATGTGAAGGATAGAGTTTGAATGATCCAATGTGAAGGATCTCAAATAAGTGAGAAATTAGTTGAGTGTGGTTACAAGAACAAAGGTAAAGGTAATTTCATCCACATTAGGGCCAGGAGTGAATGAAAAATAAAGGATATATAAGTCTAATATAGACACAAATAGGACAAGAGACTAGTTTCTAGAACATGGGTCATGAGATTCATCATGAAAGACATGTTGAAGACTAGAGATAGGTTGTGTTAGTAGAGTTAATGGTGTATGAGATTGTGTTTTCTTCCATATTTGACAAGATCATATATAAATTTGGATCCTTTGGTATCAAATAATGTTACATTATGTGGATGAGGTATGTTTTGAGTTTTGAAATTGTTTGTTACATGTGCATGAAGTTTATGATTGAGTAGGTATTGAAGATTGTTTGACATGTTTTTGGAAAAGTTACTTATGCAAGATAAAATAATGAAAGAAAGGAAAAAATACATGTGAGAGAGATGGTTGTGTGGATAAATGCATTAAAATAAGAGGCTTGAGAGATATAGGAGAGGTAGTGAAAGCTTTAAGAAATAAGAAAGATTAGGAAGAGATAAAGATAGAGATAGGAGTGCCGAGTGAGGACAAGGAAAAGAGAGACTCTAATAAAGAGAGAGAGTCAAGTGAGAGAGACCCAAGTGAGGTCATTAAGGAAAGTAAGATTGTCAAAAATAAGAAGAGATAGGTCAAAGTGAGACCTACAAAGAATGTGAAGAGGGAAAAGAGTGAAAGAAAGATGAAGGGATTAAAACAAGAGGAATTACATAAGAAAATGGAAGTGCAACAAAAATAATTAGAGAGAAAGGGATATTATTGAGATGAAGATGGTATTAGCAAGGTTAGAGAAAGTATTAGAAGATATGAGACCAAGATTCCTTATACACATCAAGAGGAAAGTGATATGGCCTCTCAAGAGAATAATAGAGAAGAGAAGAAGATAGATGGAGAATTTTTTAGTAAGGAATCCTAGAAGAAGAAGAAAAGAAGCACAAGAAACTAGTGGCAACATCGAGGACAAGAGAATGATCGTTGAAATCAAGAGCTAAGATGAAGAATGTGTAGTTAAAGTTTATAAAGTAATGGAAGAAGAGGATGTATCATTGGAGAATCATTATGAGGAGTTGGTTATAACTAACAAAGAGCTATTATAGTCAGACCAATTACAAGAGTTGTTTTCAAATGCACATGTGGGAAGAGTGTTTGTAGACTTATCCCATCACTTGTCCATCATACAAAACACAAAGTATCTAAAAGATTTTATTAAGAAAGTTATCAAGTTGAGATAGTTTGATATGGGAAATGATGTGGTTGATAAGATAGAGAATGAAAAATAATAAGATATCAATGATGAGGTTGAATAGGTTGAGAATATTATAGGAGAGTAGAGGGAACAATAAGCATTAGTCCCATAGGAAACAACCCCAAGCATAGCAAGGACAATCATGAAAATACTAGAGTGTGGTTTCAAATAAGACAAGTGGGAGTTTTTTTAATTAACTTGTGTGTTCTATGTGTAGGTTTCTTTTAGGAGAAGAACAATATGCTATATATGTTAGGTTGAATAACAACATTAAGAGAGGTAACGTCAAAGGAGGAAGTAAGTTGGCATGGGTCAAAGAACAAAGAGGTCCATGTGTTAATCATAGACCTTAGGATATAAGAGGACATGAAGATGAAAATAAAGATGATGTAAATAAAATAAAATATATATCAATTATAACTTTTAGAGGAATGTTTCATTTACTCCTTGGTAGTATGATGTAGGATTATCCTCTAGAGAATGAATTACCATGATTATTTGTAAAAATATTGGATTGATTAAGTGTTTAAGAGTAATATATCATGTCTTGTGTGTTTAAATGGTTTTTTTAGTTTTAAGACACACTTTATATCCTTTTTCAAGTGACTACATGTGCTTAGGAACCCTATAAATTTAAATTGGCATTTTCCCACCAAAACTAGTTAGTTTGAATTTTTGAATGTTTTTATCCAATCTAGGTGTTGTAGCTTAATTTGAAGAAAAAATCAAGTGTCTAATGCTTGATATGACTTATTGAGGACATCATGTGTCTGTACATGGTTTAAATACATACTTGTATGGAATATTATCTTTTGCATATGTTTCAATTTTTAAACATGGTTACTAGTGACCATTGGGAGGTTAAAAATCAGTTAGATTAATTATAGATATAAATAACTTGTGAATGTTTTGTTATAATCAATTATAGAGGATTAACTCAAAGTTTTTAAGAGTCCAAACTCTAATAAATTAAATAATTACTCCTCATTTTGAAATCTGTTCAATGGCAAACCCTATTTCTTTATATATAAACATTAAATGACTATGTAATTCAAAATACTGATAAAGGAATCAATAGAGACAATTGTTTGAATATTATATTGTATTTTAAAAGTTTATTACATATTTATTAAGTTTTATTATATGTGTTTCAATTATTTTTTACCATATTCCTTTGTGATAAGGCCTTTAAAAACATTGTATACCTATGTACTTTACATTCTGTGTTACAAGGGCTATATGCATGAGATGAGAAATGATAGATGATGTTGAATGTGGATTTGATTTTACACATACCATTAAACTATATAGATGGTAGTGTCATGAATGATAATTCAAATAAATATTTATATGAGAGTATTCTTGTTTGATAACTAACTATTTATACTTGTGTCCTTGTATTCTTTGATCAATATAAGAATTTGAGTATGATTTATTGTGATAAAGATTATGTGGAAAGTTGTTAGTCTAAATAATTCATGGGTAAGAACCTTAATAGATTTTTTTCAAGTTATAATGTGTTTATTTCATTGTTTATATGCTACTAAGTGAGAAGGAATACCTAATCCCTATAAATGACAAGGAAAACTGAGCACAGTTAGATTCAAATAGCATATGAATAGCCAAAAAGTAATTTTAAATAATCTATCAATATTTAGGAACATGTGTTGGATGTATATAGATCCCATTCATCTATTACATTGGTTTTAAACTCTTTATATAGATTCATATCTAAATTTAACCCTTCTCAAGTCTACATATGCAAGAAAAACCCTGTCATAGGGTTTCAAAACCAAAAACAAGTTTTGAAGAGTTTCCACCATCCATAATTGATGAAATTTCGTGAATAGCTTAGAAATTAATGTGATATAATATATTTTAGAATTTTTAAGTTGATACATAATGGATATGTATGTAATATATGGATTATGTGTTAGATAGGGTGTGGAAGACCTAATAGGCCTAAACATAGCCTAATAAGTGCTTAGAAAAGTGGTTTAATGGTGGATTTAAGACAATAAATTTCATAATAAGGGATATCATGATAGAGGGTGTTTAAAATAGTTTTTGGTTTCTTAATAACACATTTTAATTTAATATACAATTTAAAATTGTTCAAATAGCCAAAATGGATATTATAAGGTTTAAACAAAAAGAGGAGTCGGTTATGGAAGAGTTATGCCAAGAGAATTGAATGGATTGATGAGAAGGTTAGGCATTAAGGAAGGATATACTCAATGTAACAATATAACTAAAGAGGATATAAATAGAGACTAATAAGAGTAGATTAAGGCTAAAGAGAGAAAGAATGTGAAGGATGAAGTTTGAATGACCTAATGTGAAGGATCTCAAATGAGAGAGATTAGTTGAGTGTGGTTCAAAGAAAATAGGTAAAGTTAATTGCATCCACATTAGGGTTAGGAGTCAATGAATAATAAAGGACATATAATACTAATATAAACACAAATATGATAAGAGACTAGTTTCTAGAATACGGATCATGAGAGTCATCATGAAGGACATGTTGTAGAATACAGATAGGTTGTGTTAGCAGAGGTAAAGGAGTATGAGATTGTGTTTGATTTCATATTTTGACAAGGCCATACAAAAATTTTCATCATTTGGTATCATATCATGTTACATTATATGTATGAGGTATGTTTTGAGTTTTGAAATTGTTGGTTACATGTGCATGAATTTTATGATTGGGTAGGTATCACAGATTGTTTGAGATGTTGATGGAAAGGTTGCTAATACAATTTGAAAGAATGAAGGAGAGGAAGAAACACATGTGAGATAGAAGGTTTTATGGATATATACCTTAAGCAAATAAGCTTGAGAGAGAGAAGAGAGATAGTGAAATCTCCAAGAAATAAGAAAGATCAAGAAGAGCTAAATATAAAGATAGGATTCTTAGGTGAGGACAAGAAAGAGAAAGAATCTAATAGAGAGAGAGAGTCAAATGAGGTCAAGGAGGCAAGTAAGATTGTCAATAAGAATATATTAGTCAAGGTTATACCTAGAGAGAGTGTGAAAAGAGAAAAGAGTGAAATAAAGATGAAGGGCTTGAAGAGTGAGGAATGTCACAAGAAGATGGAATTACAACAAAGAGAATTCAAGAGAGAGAAAAAGATTGTTGAGTTGAGAAAGGTTAGAACGAGTCTTATAAGAGATGAGACAAAGATTTTTTATATGCATCAAGAATAAAGTGATATTTCCTCTCAATAAAATGATATAGAAGAGAAGAGGACATATGGAAAATTTATTAGTTAGTCTAGAAGAAAAAGCAAAGAAGCACAAGAATCTAGTGGCAACATTGAGGACAAGATAATGATAGTTGAAAGAAAGAGACAATATAAATAAGGTTAGTTCAAGTTACCAAAGAAATGAAATAATATGAATTAGTAATGGTTAATCATTCTGAGGATTTGGTTACAAGTAACAAAGAGTTATTATAATTAGACTAGTAGGAAGAGTTCTTTTTAAATGCACATGTGGGAAGGATGTTTGTAGACTTATTCCATCATTTAACCATCATAAAAAAACATTAAGTATATAGAAGAATTTGATAAAAAAAAGTTATCATGTTGAGAGAGTTTTCTATGGGAAATGAGGTGGTTGATCAGATACAGAATATATATCAACAAGAGAGAAATAATGAGGTTGAAGAGGTTGATAATATTGTAGGAGGGTAGATGGAACAACAAGTAATAGTCCCATAGGTAGTAGTTCCAAGCATAATAAGGAAAATAATGAAAATTCAAGAGTGTGGTTTCAAATAAGACAATTAGGAGGTTTTCTTATTGACTTGGGTGTTCCTTGTGTAGGTGTTTTACAAGAGTATATCAAGATACTGAAATGGTCAAGTTGAAGATCAACATTCAGAGAAGTAACCTCAAAGGAGGAAGTAAGTTGGCATGGGTAAAATAATAAGGAATTCTATGTGTCACTCATTGGCCTTTGGATCTAGGAGGACTTGAAGATGAAAATAGGGATTATATAAATAAAAATAAATATAGATTAGTTATATCTTTCAGAGGATAATTTCTTTTACTCCTCGGTAGTATGATGCAAGAGCATCCTCCAAAGAATGAATTGCCATGATTATTTGTACAAAGTTTTGATTTACTAAGTGTTTAAGAGTCATATAAAATGTTTTGGGTGTTTAAATGATTTTTTTAGTATTAATACACACTTTATAACCTTTTCCAAGTGACTAAGTGTGCTTAGGAAGCCTAGAAATTCAAATTGGCATGTTCCTACCAAAACTAGTTAGTTTGAATTTTTAAATGTTTTTATCCAATTTAGGTGTTGTAGAGTAATTTGAAGAAAACATAAATTATCTAAGGGTTTATATAACTTATTAAATACATAAATTGTATTTACATGGGTTTAATACATACTTGTATGATATATTAACTTTTGCATATGTTTTAAGTTTCAAACTTGGTTACTAGTGAACATTGGGAGGTTAAAAATCAGTTGGCTTGGTTATAGATATAAATTATTTGTGATTTTTTTTAATGAGTTATGGAGGATTAATTATAATTTTTATATAGTAAAAAATACAATAAATTAAATAATAACTTGTCATTTTTAAATCTATTCAATGGTAGACCCTATTTCTTTGTATATAAACACTAAATGACTATGCAATTTGGAATACTGGAAAGGGAATAAATAGAGACGACTATTTGAAGTGTATATTATGTTTTTTAAGTGTAATAAATTATTATTAAGGGTTATTATATGTTTTCCAATTATTTTTTACATTATTCCCTTGTGATAAGGTCTATACAAACTCGGCAGACCTATGTACTTTATATTTTGTGTAATAAGGATTGTGTGTATGAAATGAGAAAGGAAAAATGATGTTAAATATGTATTTTATTTTACACATATAAATAAAATATATGGATTGAGTTTCAAAAATTAAAATTCCAAGAAAGATTGATATGAGATTTTTCTTGTTTGATAACTAACTGTTTGTACATATGTCCTTGTATTATTTGATCAAGATAAGAATCTAAGTATGCTTAACTATGATAAAGATTATTTTGAGAGTTTTTAGTCCAAATATATTCATGGTTAATCACTTTAATAAATTTTCTTTAAGTTATATTGTGTTTATTTTCTTGTTTATATGCTACTAAGTGAGAAGGTATACCTAATCCCTGTAGTGACAAGTAAAACCAAACACAATAAGATTTAAATAGCATATGAATAAAAAATAGATTAATTTGAAATAATCTATCAATATTTAGGCACATTATAGGGATGTATAAATATCCCCTCCATATATTAAAATATTTTGAAACTCCTTATAAATTTTCATAACTAAATTTAACCCTTCTCAAGTTTGCACAGGAAAAAAGAACCCTATCTTAGGGTTTCAAAACCAAAAATAAGTTTCCAAGAGTTTATATAGTCCATAATTTATGAAATTTGGTGAATATATTATAAATAATGTGTTATAATATATTTTAGAGTTTTTAAGTTTATATAATTTGGATATATATGGACTATATGGATTGTGTGTTAGATAGGGTGTGGAAGACTTAATAGGCCTAAGTAGAGCCTAATAAGTGCCTATTAAAGTTCTCTAATGGTGGAAATAAGAAAATAAATTTCATAATGAGGGAGATAATGATAGAGGGTGTATAATTTTTTTTCTAAATAACACATTGTACTTGACTGTACAATTGAAAATTACTCAAAAAAGTGCTACTAGGAGGTTTAGACAAAGAGAAAAGTAGTTATTTGTGGAAGAGTTATGCTAAGAGGATAGATGAGAAGATAAAGCATTGAGTAATGATAGACTTAATTTAAAAATATACATAAATATAACATAAATAGAGACTAATAAGAGTAGATAAAGGCTAAAGAGAGAAAGGATGTGAAGGACAAAGTTTGAATGATCAAATGTGAAGGATCTCAAAGAAGTGAGAGATTAGTTGAGTGTGGTTATAAGAATAGAGGTAAAGGTAATTTCATCTACATTAAGATTAAGGGTGAATGAAAACTAAGGAATATATAAGCATAATATAGACACAAATAATACAAGAGACTAGTTTCCAGAATAGGGATCATGAGAGTCATCATGGAGGACATGTTACAGACCAGAGCTAGGATATACTAGCAGAGGTAAAGGTGTATGAAGTTATATTTGAATATATATTTGAAAAATATCATAAATACATATGCATCAATTCTCAATTATATAAAATTAATATAATTAAAAACACACTTCCATTTTAAATATTAATATCACTTCTCATAATTCATGCTCAATAAATACTACAAATATGATTTCTAAACTTATAATTTTCAAAACCATTTTTTTTATAAATAAGGTTTATATTAATAATTTAAATTTAAATATTTTTTAAATTAATAATCAAATTAAAATCACTATTACATACTTTACAATGAGCTTAATATGGAATTTTTTTAACTAGACTCTATTCTTCTTAGTAATGTTCTTTGCTTCTCCTAAAACTTGTGTCCTATTTTGGATTTTCCTTAAATTATGATGTTTTATTGTGGAATATTATTTAATCTCACTAATTTTATTAAAATTAATATGTTCATAATTACATTGACATTATGTTCTATAGACAATTTTAAACCCTTCATCATCATCGTAGAGCCACTCAACATTTTTTTCAATATAGTATTACAAACAAAAAAATAGAATCATATGGTTTTTAAATCCATGAAATGTTATGTATAATCATTGAAGTCTTATATTATCATATCCTCACATCCCAATGAATATTTTATTTCATATTAGCTCCCTATTATATGGGGTTTGACTTAATTTGTCATTACAGAGTGATGCTTCAATCCTCAGAAAATATCATTAGTAACTATTTTTATGATATTAAAGTATCTATTAATAATGAAAAGGAAATAAATTTATATTTATCAGACCATATACATGTCCTATTGTATCATTCATATGCTTTCATAGATGTGACATTAAGGATTATACCTGTAAATATGGATACAAATTCTACTAGTAAAAAAAAAGATATTTAAAGTTTATATTCTTGTTATCACATATACTAAAGTGGTTTCTAATATTAAATATTCTATGAACAAAACCATCAATTTTATTATGATAAATCACGTCTAACAGAACTATTCGTGTTTGTTTATTTTGGCAATCCTTCTCTTCAAGCTTTCATATTCACCCTACAAGTTAACATTCAACAATTTTAGAGGTATAATAAGTTAGGTAACATGAAATTTTTTTATATACACTATACTTTTATAATATAAATGAAAGTGCCTTATAAATAATGAAACATTTTTCTTATATTGCCTTATTTAGTTCTTTATGTCACCACCTTCATGTATTGTAATTCTTGGATAAAATTTTGATTAGAAGACTTGGTTTCTTTGGATAAACAAATAAAGAGAGACCTTGTATGTATATTGAACTTTCTACAAAATGGCACCCATTTTTTGGTAAAAATCAAACTCTCTACCAGAGAGTAGATAGTTATGGGAGAAGCCCCATTATATATCACATGCATTTTTTTGTGCTAGATAATCAAGAGCAAGAACTAAAAGAACTTTATTGGTAGTTTTCAAAATAGATTCCTTAAAAGGATATATTTTAGTGAAAATTATGTCTATAAAAGGAATGTTGGAAGTAGATTATCCAATATATCTCCAAGCCCAAAAAAAATATATCAGTCATACTATAAATCACTATGCTTATATTGTGTATGATGCTATCAATAATTTAAAAATACCTAATATATGCTTACCTGATATTGGACATTGATGATCCTTTCCTGATGAATTGTGATAAAAAAATATGATTTGATAGTTATATGGGGTGGAAACTCATAAGATGAAAGTGAAAGCTCAAAATATGTAAATTCTATTTTTCCACCATTTCTAGTAGATGAACTGTACTAATAGATATCTCTAAAAAATAATGAATTATTATTATAGTTACTCTAGTCTATCTTAGTAAAAAATAATAGATTAATATTAAAATGGAAATAATAAAAAATACAATAAGTGAGCTATATGTTTAAACAAATAATAAACTATTTTCATAATATTCTTATACCTATTCTAATATTGTTAGTGTATGCAAGGAAAAATATGTACCCATCTTGCTTATTTTCAAATTAAGAATATCAATCTTGTGAAATAAATGTTTTAAGTTTTCTTCATTCTTATTATATGCTGACCCACATTCAATCCAAAAAAGATACCTTGATTCCACAAGGCCACATGAAGTGCATGTTCATCCATCATCATTAAGGTTAATAAGCACTAAGCACACACATTTCAAATATTTTTTATAAGAGATTGTATAAGTTAAATAAAACCAAATAGTTAATGCACAAGGAAATGTTTATGACAATGAAACTATTTAGAATGAAATCTTAGAACTTGCCTTAGAAATCGGGGTCTTTTACATGATGTTGTGATAACCTTTGCTTCAATTTTATAAAATTTTAAAAATAATGCTCACTACCATGCTCTATATCCATTAAGAATACTAATGGAAACAAAAAATCTTTTGTTATTACATTAAAATCTAAATTTCAATGTTCCCAAATACTTACTTTTCCATTATTTAATAAATCATTTGAAAAAAAATCTACAATGCCTATTATCTAATAATATGCTTGGGTATATCTCATGGCTAATGGAAAAATAACCTTATAACACGTTTTATAAAGTTGGAATATTTTTCATAAGATATATATTTGCATATTAATAAACTAAAACATAAGAAAATAGTTGTGGTATTGAAAAAATTATTTATTCCTCCATAAACTTATCTATCATAAATAATATTCAAATGTCATTTAATAAGAAAGTACTAATAAACAGAGCACAAAATTATCCTACAAGGAATGAATGTAATGTTTGTCAAATTAAACTAATCATATTGCCTACAAAATGGCATCCCTATTCATGAAAACTATTAATAATCTATATGGAGATTAAAATTAACTTTTATATTTATGAATCCAATTCCATGGATTACATTAATTAGGGGAAAATTTAAGAAGTTTGGGATCTCATCACAGAAAGAAAAACTTTAATACAAATAAGGAATTAGATAATGTTATTGTTAATTATGATTTGGGTTACTTAACTTATATAAAAAAACCCATAATTTATGTTATAATGGTTATATCAGGTATACTTTATGTTGTAGAAGGTCAAAATGAATCAAATGAGCCATGTTACTATTTATGGGAATCATTTTATGCATCTATGAGAGTCCCACGATATTTTAATCCTTGATGGGCTTTCTTCATTTAGATTATGGTGCTTTCGCTTGATTTTGGTAGTAGTAGAGAATTTGTGGTTTATTATGTGTTTGATATTAGGTCTCTACTTCTCCACATCTTGACCTTTCATAAAATCTTGTCAGTTTCCCCTTCATAATTTTGTGTTAGATTTTAATCTTGCCTTTCCTCTCTATCTTGTTCCCCTTCATTTATGGATTCTTCCATCACTCATCATACTACCATACATTTTTATTCCTCTTATGCCTATAATAAATAATATTTTGATGATTATGCATATTATCTTTGTGATGATGCTAATAAATTGTTCATCGGTGTCTCCCACTTGGGAACTACAAGCATAATATGTTCAACTCTTTTTTTCTCATGTCTACTCTACTCTATTCTCTATACCATATAACTTAACTCTCATTGCTTATAACATACCTTGATGGATACCTTGTTGCATACAAGGCATCATCATGGTTTCATGGGATGATGTGAGCATCAACGTGAAATCAATGTTAGAGTAGGTTGTTTAACTTATCTCATTTTCACTTATGTACTCTATTATTCCCACCCACTTATGTGTGAATATTTCATTTATATTATTTTAGATATTATGATATATTACATATTTATCTCTTAGATATTATTGGGATAATTTATATTTGTTTCTATCCTTTAGAGATAATTATTTCTTAGTCCTAGGTTTGATCTATAGATTAATATCTTAGTTATGTTTGATCTCTAACTTGATCTCTTAGTTTTAGATTAAGGTAAAAGTAGGTTTTGAAGGGTCCCCGAAACCCTATAAAAAAAAAGAAAGATCAATCAATAACGTCCATCAAGAAGAGAATTCCTAAATCCTACTGAAGATCAACATCAAAATCAGGTTTTACAGGGACCTAAAACCACAAACCTAAACCATAAAAAAGAGCCTAGGTTTTACAGAGACCTGGAAACTCAAAATAAGTTTTGAAACTAAGAACCAAGTTTTAGAACTAGTTATAACATCCAGCAAAAGGGACCAGAACAAAAATAATATCAATAAAGAAGACCCTAGTCTTCTAATTCTAGGATCATCTTCACAGCCTCCTTTCCAATCGTAGCAGTATCCTGTATGGATATTGCAACTTGATCTCTTAGTTATTATTAAACACTTAAATTGATCTCCTAGTTAGGCTTGATATTCCTTGCCTATATATGCAAGGATTATTTCATGTATTTGATGAATATTTAGCGATATATATGATTTATCATTATATGATCTATTTTTATATAATAGACTAAAATATTGTTTGAGAGATGCATCAATGGTTTTTACTATGGTAATGGTTTGTAGATTTGACCCTAGGTGAGAGTTTTCCAAAATATTTCATCGTATCAGAGTGGTCTCCAACAACCATTTATCAACTCCTTAACTTCTCTTTAATTAGTATCTAGTATTTTCTTTCCTTAATAAGTATGCTCTTCTCTTGCATCCTCTTTGGATTGTCTTGAGAATTACAAAGGTGTGCAAGAAATTCTAGTTTTTGAGAGGGACTTCTTCCTTTTTGTGCTTTTTACTGTAGGAAAATTTTAGAGATTTTAGGTGTAAATAAAATCTCACCAATGTATCCATATTATCTAAAAAAGACATAGTCACCTTCAATTTCATTGTAGTTGGATATGATAGGTAAGATCTACAACTTTTTTATAATTCATTTTTGATTAAACATGATTGTTATTTTTCAAATTGTGAGAAAGTTGTAAATGATCACTCAAAAATGTTTTTAGGTTTTGTGATTTTTAAATTATAAGTTTTAGAATAGTTTGAAAATTTTAATTTAATTAAGAATTGAAAAAGTTATAATAGTTTTATTGAGCAATACTATTTTGAAAAAAAATATGACTTTTCTTTCTTTAATGGTTAGTAAACTATAAATGATCACTCAAAACAATTTCTAAATTGTGTGCACCTTATTTTTTAGATTATTTGAACATTTTAATTTTTAAATTTCTTTATGAATTACAAAATTTATCATAGTTTTATTGACTCTAGTACTATTCACTTAAAAAAAACTCCTTGTGAGGAGATTTTTTGAAGGGAATTTTTAATTATTTTTTTATAAAATAATATTTTTGGATGATTTTTTGATTGTTTTTAACTAAAAACAATATTTTGTGTTTGGGAGATATAAGGAGATATTGTATTTATTTATTACTTGGCCATCTACCTTTTTGTGATATTAGTTTTCAAAGACTAGAGGGTGAGGTCCAATTTGGCAGATGACCAAAACCCCTCACAAGCAAACAAAGTTTCTCTTTCATTTATTTTACCCTCTTGATTGTAGTCTATCATGGATGCATTATCAACTAAGATATACATCCTATTTTTCATGTTCTTGGTATTTATTTAAGACCATAGGGTGAGGTTTGATGTGACAGGTGGTTAGATCCCCTCACAAAAACACTTTATTGCACTCAAGCTCATTTACATGTACACTTACAGATGTAGTTTTGGTAGAACTAGATATTTTACATTGTTTGAGTATGTTTTTTTGTACCATTTATGTTTTTGGCCTGCACTACTCCTTTTTTTTTGGAGTGACGCTCATGATCTATGATGACTTCTTTGATAGGTAAAAAATCTCTCTGTTTGGATCTATTCTAGTGTATATCGTGTCTTCATTTGGTGTTTTTTGGGATATATTATACTTACACTAAATTATAAAGTGCTATGGGGGGTTTCTTTTTACATCTTAGTCTACTTTCATGTGTGTCTACCTTAGTTTTTGCACACTTTACTATTTGAGTTTCTCGTCTCTCCTATCACCACCATGACCATTTTTTTATATTCCTCCTTTGTACATGGGTATCTTATTCAGGTACTTTATTTTTTGGAAATTATATGAGTATTTTTATCTCAATGGTATTGTTGGTGACCTTTGGTGTAGTGACACCAGTGTGGCATCCACACTAGTATTTGTGCTCACTTATCACCATTGTTTAGTCTACTTATTTAGAGACTTTCATTTCCATATTCTCTTACTTTAGTATTGGGGGAGAGTTTTTAGATAATACTTCCTTGGGTTCATCATTCTAACTAGTATTCTAGAGTGCAGTGTTCATGTTTAGTGATCCTTGTATTCAACACCATTCCTACTTCAACTTGGCAATTATAGTAACTCAACATTCATGTATTCTATCAAGATGGATTGTCATCCATAGGGACACTTGTATTCACACTGTATCATTTTTTTATATGGGTAACTCATTGGGCCTTTTTGTTGGAACCCATTTCATTCCTTCATTTCTCTCTTTTTTTTGGAGGGGAGGGTTTCATTTTTCTATGGATTTTTTTCCTTTCTTTACTTTATGAGAGATTGCTTCATGGATATATTATACATGAGTACCTAATCATGCCTTGTTAATAGGACTCATATTATGGATATGCTATGAGGTGGGGGGTATTAGAATATGTTTTTTACCTTAGTTCATGCTCACCGAGGTACTTTACTATTCCCACACACTTATATGTGGATATTTCATATTTATTTCTTAGATATTATAGATATAATTTAAATTTATTTATATCCTTTAGGGATAATTATCTCTTATTCCTAGGTTTGATCTCTAACTTGATCTCTTAGTTATGTTTGATCTCTATATTGATATCTTAGTTATGATTGATAGTTTAGCTTGATCTCTTAGTTAGGATTGATATTACTTGCCTATATATGCAAGTATTATTCCATTTATTTGATTAATCTTTGGAAATATATAGTATTTATCATTCTATGATTTATTTTTTGTATAATAGACTTAAATATTATTTGAGTAATGCATCAATTGATTTTACTATGGTAATAATTTGTTAGAGTAGGTTAGTTCATGTTCACCTAGGTACTCTATTATTCTCACCCACTTATGTGTAGATATTTCATTTATACATTTTTATATATTATGAGATATTATATATTTATATCTTATATATTATGGGCTAAATTTATAGTTTTTCTATTTTTTAAAGAAAGTTATCTCTTAGTCATAGATTTGATCTCTAGCTTAATTGATCCAAAAGTCAAAATATTTGGTTGAAAAATAATTTAGGAAACAAGAAAAAAACAATAACAATAATGCTATCTTTGAGAAGAGATGTTTTATTCATCAAATTTGTAGACCCAAACATATGCCTATCTCTGAGAAGAGATCTCTAATTTCCATTTCAGGTTACATATTCATTTATACATGTTTTGAAGGTATGAGGAGGATGTGTAAGGTCACAAACATCAAATTTCATGCCATATCACGGTGTTCCCCTCATTATTATCTTTCTAACGATTTAAATGGGGAGTCAAACGGAGCTATGGTGAAAAAGTAATGGCTCCCAGAAGTTCTACCACCAATTGGGGTAGAACCATCACCCAAATTGTCACCTGAAATGTTGCTCATATCATTAATCTCTTAGTGATGTTTGATCTCTAGCCTAATCTCTTAGTTATGATTTATCACTTAACTTTATTTCTTAGATAAGATTGATCCTCTTTGCCTATATATGCAAGGATCATTCCTTAAATTTGATGAAGCTTTGGAGATATAGAGGATTTACCATTATATGATCTATTTTTGTATAATAAAATGAGATATTGTTTGATCACTATGCCGATAGATTTTACTTTGGTTATGGTTTGTAGATTTGACCCTAGGTGAGAGTTTTCCAAATTCTTTCAATAAAAATAAAAATTTTATAATTAAAAAATAATATTTAACTTTATATTTTAAATTTTAAAAAACACATAATTAAAAATCATAAAATATTTATACTTAAATAATGAAATGAAATTTAACCTTCTATTTTATATCTTAAAAAAAAAAACTAAAAATCATAAAATATCCATACTTTCTAAAAAAATTGAATAGGTGGGATACAAATACATGGGCTAATTTAACTAGGTGAGTTACATTACATGATATAGAAATTTTAATTTCATAATTAAAATAATTATCTTTTTGTTTTAAATGAGGTTATCTCAGGGGATGATGCTATCTTTAATGTAATTTAGATTGTTTTATATGTCATTCTCCACATTTTAGGGATTCTCTTAGAGGCCTTATTTTAATTTGAAATTTCTTCTAATGAGGATTTGTTTTCCTCAAATGAAACATGTTTTCTCACCTATGAATAATATTCTTTGATTCCATAAAAGTGAGTGTACTGATATAGAGTATTTTGCATATTTTTTGGTATAGTAGCATAATATTATTCAATCTAATATATTTTTTTTCTAATTTCTCACTACTATATCCTTCAAGTAAGAAAATCCCTCATTTCATATTCATCCAAAGTGTTGAATTAAAAAACATTGTGTTCTTGAGTTCAAACAAGTAAACTATAATCCAATATTGAAATCTTTCCTTGCAATCTTCAACAAGTCAAGGTTAAATGCAAAACTTAAGTACTGGTAAGATGAATATGAAAAATATGGATGTTTGGTTGGTGATCTAAATTGAGTAGTCCTTAGAACTTTGAACAATAATATTTCTAATCCCAATACCAAAAACTTCATTAAAAGTGAAATAATATATGAAATAGTCAACCAACCATCGATATGAAAAACATGGATGTTTGGTCAGTGGTGGAAAGAACAAAAATAGTCAACCAACAAAAATATTTTTTTTCAATAAGGTGAGTAATACTTTATTAAAATTAAGTTCTTTCCATTAGTGATATATTTTTTGTTAAATACTATGAATGAAATTTAAATATTTATTTTTCAATAAGGTGAGTAATGGATTATTAAAATTAAGTTTTCAATGCCATCATTGTAATATTTTATGTGAAAAACTAAAAAAATGAATTTTAAATATTAAGTTATTTCTAAGAAAATCATAGTATCAAATTTTTTTGGGGATTTATTTTCAATAGTATAGGTGATTTTTAAAAAAATTATGATTAATGGAAAAAACATAAACCTTTGAAAAAATGCTGAAAAAGTACAAAAACATGTTTTTATTTAAATTTAAAGTATAATCATACTTGATAATTCAAGAAACTATGAATAAAAACATATAACTATCAATAACATTAGATAATATTACAAAATGAAAAACTATCTATGAGAATTTAAGCATTTGATAGTAATGCAATTTAAAAATTTCTAAAGAAATGATTTTATATAAGCAGTGTAAACTCAATTTTATTTATTACCTTGTTCAACATTTTTCACAAATATACTAGATTCTGTTTAAATTTACTTATATCATGTTCATCCTCAATGAAGGCTAGTTGTGTAAACAATGTCACCATAAGCTATTTTCCATTTTTAAAATATTTTTTAGAAGAAACCTTCATTGAAACAATTAAATTTTATTCAATTACATCTTTGTTTAGTGGGTCGACTAAAATAGTACTTTCATAATTAAAAAGAATCATAGATTCCTTCCAAATTGTATCCCAATTTTTAATAAATATTTTCCCATTTTTATCATAATGTTTAAAAACCTAAAAAAATAAAGGATAAGCCTCCACTTTATCTATTAGTAATAGTTTTTTTCCAATTTTTTCTACATTAACATTTGTATTAGATGCATACCAAAATACTATTCGAAACTAGAAAGATGTAGCTGTTAAAAACTTGTTTAAATATTATCTTCATTATATGTGGTCATTTTTGACTTGGAATGTGTTCTTATTTTGCAAGTAATAATTTTAATTTAACATCCTTCTAAGTCAATAAAAAATAAAGGATTTTCTGGAGGCACTACAAAAATTAATAATATCAAGTTTTTGTTTTAAATTACATTTATTTTTTAATGTAATAGTAGTATGCTAGTTAATATTTTACCTACATTCCTAAGAATTTAAAGATATTTTACATCATCTGTATTCAAATATAC
The DNA here is from genome assembly GCA_037957365.1 of Torreya grandis. Classification (NCBI taxonomy): domain Eukaryota; kingdom Viridiplantae; phylum Streptophyta; class Pinopsida; order Cupressales; family Taxaceae; genus Torreya; species Torreya grandis. Next base: position 284,875 of record JARHVA010001650.1, on the reverse strand, counting down.
AGAAGAGTTTAAAATAATAATTATATAATTCTCAAAAAATAGATTCAAACAAATGTTGGGAAGTGATTAATTTTTCAACAATGGAGAAGTAATATTTTATACCTATTTTTAGTCAATTATGATAATTGACAATGCACATTTTGATATAGTTATTGTGTTTACCATAAAAAATTTCATGTTCTATTGAAGTTGATATTGGTGTTTATATGTGTCATCTATATATTTATCTATCTCCCCTTGAGTTAAAGTTACACATTCATTTAATTAGACATCACCATTTAATTCATCATCTACATTCATCATTATTTGTAAAAGCTTAACAACTTCTATTAATATGAAACATACAAGCTTAAAAGGATAATTCAAAATTGTTTAAAATGGGTGGAAAATAATTCTAAAATGCATGGATAAGTATAATATCTAGGAACATGTGGCGTTTCATTCTAAAAAACAACTCAATTTATGTAATTTAGTGTAGTATATGTCATGATTCAAAGTATTGACTTTAAATATGAAAATAATTTAGTGTAATCAAATTTTATGATATTATCAAACATTTTACTTACCCAAAGGAATAGTGAGATTTTTTTTTTTTTTAATTAAACATCATCTCCTACTTTGGATTATATACTATACATATCAATGAAGTCATCTTTAAATTTTTGGTTACTTGTATCATATTTTTGCCTCCATAAAGTATTAAAGTAGGGGATGAGTCTATGATGAATATTGTGATCGTATGATCCCAAAAATTTATATTTGTCTCATAATTAATGGATGTTATAATGATAAAATCCCAATATCAATTGGTCATACAATATCCAAGGGCTTGTTGTGTGACCAATCAAGTTTTATTTCCACTTTTTCATTGAGCTTGTTTGTTGAACAATAAAAGCCATAAATGCTAAAGATCACATATAATCCATTGAACCAACCTTCATTATCCATAAGATTTTAGCATCCTCTAGAATTTATTTCATTATTGCATTTAGCCCTTATCATGTAGATACTTACATAATTATGAAATAAATAAGATTTGATAACTAGAACAAGAAATATGCACATGCAATTCATTGCAATATACATAATAGAGCAAAGTAGATCTATAATATCAATTTGTGAGATATTAGTCAACACTGAAAAAATCAATAATAACCACCTCTAAACTAAGAGGAAAAATATGGTTTTCTAGTGTATCTAATGCTCTATCTAATAGAAAAAGAAGCATATTAGAATGTGAAATCATAAGTATCTTTCTCCCTTGTTTGATAATATTTAGTAATAGATGATACATATAATTACAAAAGGTTGATGGTGTCATTTAATATTTACATATAATATTACATTTTTATCCAACTCCTTTTCACTATTTGAGTCATTTTTATTTTTATAATTCCCTTTTCATCTCTAAATTCATCGTAAAGTTAAAAATAATGAGTTTCATGTATCCTAATTTTTTTTATCATGTTTGATGCAACGCATCCCATCATAGATACTTCTTCAAGAATCTATGATTCCAAATATTCATAATTTTCACACTTGAGACTTTATTATATTTTACTCTTTTGAAATAAGCATTTAAATTTTCTACCTTGACACTAGGTTCAAAATTCTTTTACATCTGAATTTATCCACTCATAAATTTATTTTCAAGTACAAACAATTCATCCCTAGATATAACCTTTATGAATCTAAATATAATTTCTATAAGACCATACAATAAATTTAGCTTGAAATAATGACCACTATCCTTCTAATGGAAATAATTTATCACACCATTTGTGTATAGATTAAAAAACTAGAACCCATTTCTTCTATATTTTGTCAGGAAGAAGGAGAAATTAAAACTTATCATTAAAGATGTCCATTTTTAAAAAATATATTGAAAATTATTATTTTAAATACATGTAGGCAAACATAATTTTTTTACATTAATCATATATTATATAGTAATTAAATAAATATGTTATTTTTAGTTGATCTAAACTAAATATTCCAAATACTTTCCATTTATCTACCTTGTCATGGACAAAACTGAGGTGTTGTGGTCTTCTTTCCATGATCCATGTCTCCCTAGATTTTTAAAATTGGTAAATAATTTTTGTGTGAACATATATATTTTTAGTAATCTTTTTTTATTTACAAATATTGATTATTTTCTCTATTATGGCCTTAGTGTAAATAATACGATAATAAAATTATCTTATTCTTTCATGAATAGTAGCAAACTCATAGTTTGTTAAGATAATTTCGTAAGTTATGACGGTATGTTTTCCATTAACAATGTAGAATTATATTACAATCCTTATGTTAGAATAGGAAGATGTAGGAAAAGTGAAGAAATTACATTTAGATTAAAATAATTTGAAAAAATATTAAATTGTATGGTTTTGGGATGTTTATTTCTAGCATAGGTGAAAGATTATAAAGCTTTCATGAAATTTACAACTACCATACAGGTTTTAACTAACCTGAATAACTAAAATAATTAATTGAACAAAACATTATTAACCTAAAAATTAAACTATTTAGGATCATAAAACCTAGAAAATTCACCCTTGATCCAAAGGGGTTGTGCAAGATAAAAGAACAAGAGCGATTACTCCAAAGTCATCATAGAAACTCTGATTGAACTATAATTGACACACATTATATCCTAACAATAACAAAAAATGATGTCAATTTATATAAAATCCCACCCTATAAGTTTTACCATAAAATTTTAATGATCATGATCAAGTCTTACTCATCCCTTATGATCATCATACTGTACTGTAGTATAACACAATCAAGGTCTATCCAAGTACATCAATCCACATAAGGCTCCATCTATAAGCCTATTAAAGTGACCAACCCATACTCTATATGGTACATCTTCTTGATGCTCAACAAACACTGACAAACTTTACTCAACACTAATGGTGCTAGGAACTCCTATTAACTCGTACTATCATTGACGATTGATCAAATACCTACCAATGTAATATCTTCTCCCCTATCAAGAGAGAGGTGAAAAAATGTGTAACAAGAGAATCAAAATAAACTAAAACTATCTGCTCCATGTCATGAATATCAAGCATATAAATCCAAAAATGAAACTAAAATTAAGAACACAATCTAAAATTACCATTCAAGTATTGAACCCAAACTCCAAACAAATTACTAACTAGAGAAGGGTAATTATCCTCCAACATCCAATGTGATATTTATACTTACTCAATCACAAGGATCCTTAAGGACCTATAAAGGAAAATGTATTATATGATAACACAAGCATGAGGTGGAATTTTGGAAATTATCTTTTGGAAGGTGTCAGTTTCCACTGATAATGCACCTTTATACATCAATGAATACATTTGTCATAAAAATCATATATGGAAGTTTTGAGAAAAAATAGACCATTTATGTTGTGTCTAGAGTGGCCAAAAACATATAGTTTGAATAGTCACACAAGCACCTTTACATAAAAGAATGTTTGGTTGAAAAAAATATCACAATAAAATGCTCTTAATGTCGAATGTGATAAAAAAATATAACTAGCTTTGGAGATTTTGAACTCTTAACCTCTGTTATGGCAAGTGATTGATAAAATAAGTTCAACTGACTCCTCTTCAAGATATTTTGGATTATAAAGGTAAAATATTATATATATATATATATATTGTGAATGTAAAATAAAAAATAAATACATGTATGGTAATTATTTCTCTTTGTATGATAAATTAATTTACCCTCTTTTCACTTGAATGTGAAAAATATAGACTATGATTATTCCTTGTGGGACCCAGGGTAAACCCTAATTTTTATAAAATATATATAAAAACATTAGACTTTAAGAAAAAAATATTTCTAGGTTTGTGCCATACACCAGGGAACACCATTTAGCCACCTAAATTAATCTTGGAGCATTGTATACTAGATGTATGCTTTGTGAAGGATAATAAACATTAGACATTGATTATTTTGGGACACCATATAGATCTACATGCCATATTATTTGGAGGGTTTTCATTTAAAATGATTCTTATCTATATGCCATGGTTGTGCTATAGGTGGAAAGCCTCAATGAAATAAATAATTTTTTTGCCATAATTATCAAAATATTGAAAAAATTTTACATCGGATTGTTATATGCAATATAGTTCTATTGTGTAATTTTTGGTTGCCTTTTTGTGCTTTACAAGTGGAGTAATTTACCTATTTTTGATATTCTATTAACACTTTAGCCAGAATGGAGCATACCCTTCTTCATTTTCTTGTCTTCATTTACTGTTGAAAAATTAGGAGGTATTCTTGAAGCTGATGAGAATAATATTATGAAATAAATGACACAAATCAAATTATCCTCCTATTCAATTCACCAAGTAAGCTATCTCCTTTATGAAATCCCAAAAGATGTCCACTAATGTATGGAAATGAGAAAAAATAAATTCACAAATTTATAAAAAAAAAATACTCATTGATCTTAGAGGAAGTGCTTTGTATTCTTCTATATTCTTCTTACCTAATAAACCAATCAATTGAATCAAAGGCCAGGGATTAACCTCATTTCTTAGTCATGTTATTTAATTAATTTTTACTAGTCATTATTTTCTCTTGTACCCTCTAAAGTGACTATATGGATTTGTGCATTATATAAAAAAAATAACACTATATATCTTCTTTCCTTTCAACTATTGTTCTGCCTTATAGATGCCCTTATCTCTTGGAAGTATGATATTGAACTATTTTTTCTATCTTAGATAATATTTACCTCTTCATATATGTAAAATTTTTTGAATTAAAAGATTTGTTTCTCAATTATTTATCTATATTCAAGTGGTGGACAAAAGATGAAGTCAATACATATTGATCAAATTTTTTTAATTCCATTGTAATTCTATTTCAAATACTTTGATTATTTTCCACTATAGTGGTGTCTCCATCACTATATGGTTCTGATTTTAATTGTAAGAATAATAATAAATTTTTATAATTTTTTCCTAACAAACCATGCCACTTTTTATATATAAGGGAACCTCCTAATCCATTTTAATAATTTTATTTTCATTTTTCATTTATTTTCTCTACTGGAAAACTTAATACATTCTTTAAAATGCATTTCATTTTTAACACTATCCCAACTCCTTGATCTTCCCTTTACAACAAATGAAACAACTAGAGGCCATTGTGATAGTTATATAGATAGTAGATTTATAAAAATCACTCATATTCTCTTTTCGCCTATCCAAATACAACTTCAATAAATGAAATATCTCGACAGGGGAAATGCTTACAAGAGCCATTATTTCCTTTTATAATTAATGAGTCACAATTTATCAATTAGAATATAATTATCAAATATTAAATATATGCTAAAATCATGTTTTTAAACCATGTAAAAATAAATTATTTAGATACAATAGTCACTATCTCATAAATTTGAATGAACAATTATTATAACCTATAAATTCTCATATGATTGATAGAAGAACATAAATATCCATATTGACCTCTATTGATAATATTTGTATCTTTTGTAGAATGGTCACATACCTATTCTTAACAAGATAGGAATAATATGAGCATCAGAGGTGAATATTATTATCATGTTTAGAATTCCCGTTCTACACAAGATACAAATATTAAACATTAACAAGCCCATATTCTTATATTTTATAGAATGGGTACATGTCCATTCTATACAATGTAATAATTAGATTTGAGATTTATAATTTCTTAGATGCTAATATTTTTATCAATTTAAAAGTGGGTAGCTCTCCATTATAAACAAGATAAGAATATTGGCTTCCTAATTGATAATTTATCAAAGGTCAATATTCTTATATTGTTTAGAATGGGAAGTTACCCATTCTAAACAAGATATAAATATTATTAATTAAGAATCCAATATTTTAATCTTGTATAAAATGGACATGTTGATATGAATATTAGATTCATAATTGAGAATATTTATATCTTGATCTGAAAGGGTAGCTTCTCATTCCAAAAAAGATAAGAATATTTTCATTTAATAAATTATTAATTAATAATCCAATATTCTTATCTTGTGTGTGTCCATTCGACATGTCAACATAAGAATATTGGCCTCGGAGAATGAAACCAATAATATCATTTTGTTTAGAATGGGAACATTCTAAAAAAGCTAATAACATTATCAATTAATATTTATCTACAAAATATAAGATCAATATTATTATATTATTTAAAATTACCCAATCTATACCATAGTTGAACCCTCTATTCAATCTGATTCCTGGACCCTCTATTGAATTACATTCCCTATCTATATATGGCATGGTGATCTCATTGATCATGATACTTACATGTAAATGCCTATTGAAGTGATGTACCATATCCCACTCCTACTTAATATTGATTTATTGAGATCAAAATTATATACATATGGTTGTCACAACACTGGGCTCAATATTTAATACTCCATTATGAATAAATCCTTGTCATTCCATATCTATCTATAGAGAAACCAACAAAGATATTTAAAGAACATCTTATTAAAATGTGGTGAATGACAAATTAAGCTCATTATACACAAGATATGATCAATATTATTATCTTGTTTAGAATGGGTAGCTTCCATTTTTTAATAAGATAATAATATTATAAATTAATAAGCCAATATTATTATCTTATATAGAATGGGAATGTGCTACACTCTACATGCCAAGATAAGAATATTAACATTTAAAAAATAAACTAATATTTTTATCTTGTGTAGAATGGGCACATAATATCAACATAAAAATATTGGCCTTTGAGAAATAAACCAATATTATTATATTGTTTAGAATGGGATACACTAAATAATAATATTGGCTTATCTATGAGATGCTAATATTATTATCTTAACATATATAATTCACAAGATAAGAATATTACCTTATTAATTCATCAATATGATTTTATTTTTTAGAATGTGCTACACAAGGTAAGAATATCCGCTTCTTTCTCAGAGGCCAATATTCTTATTTTGACATGTAAAATGGCCACATGTCCATTCTGCATAAGATAAGAATAATATAGACACCCATTTTGTTACAAGTACACATATTTATAGTCTTCTTATATGCATACACCTTTTTATTAAGAATTAGACATCTAGTGATGTTGTATCTGATGGACCTATTCAGTTCCATGTTATTTCACTTGATTTATATGCCCCCTTGGGTCTACATGCTATGTCTTTTTATATTCATCTAGTGTATGATAGAGACCCCTAACCATTGTGCCTATTTTGTTTTAATGTTTTTAGCCACTAAACACTTGCATCCATCCTAGACACTAGTGTCAATGTTAATATCTAGCATCGATGTAACTATCCAAACTTATCTTTTTATATTTTTCATATCTTTCA
>JARHVA010001650.1:62500-272500 GCA_037957365.1 Torreya grandis | reverse complement strand
AGTCGATGAGTTGAAACCAAATTAGGTGTGGGTTTGATAAGTGTTTTATGGTGAGTCATAAGGTTGGTGATAAAAATGTTGGACATTTGAAGTGCAAACATGTGAACAAAATGTGACTAAGTATGATATCCAATATCATGCATATATCATGTTTCCATGGTTGGTTATAGAAGGACTGGTGATGGGGTAACTAGGTCATAATGTTAGGCATAGATGATCGAGTTATTCCTATCAAGTCTCTTAGATAGGATTAGTGATTTCATAGGTATCCAAGGTAGGAAGTGCTCCTCAGAAAACACAAATGGTTTGGTGTGTACTAGGTGGTACAAATTCAAATGTTTAACATATTAAGGTTGGTCAGTATAATGAAAAGAAACAAGGCAAGGTCATCACAAAATATATGATAGTTTCGGCTAAAATGGCCAACATCATGGTGGATGTGGTTGGTAGTGTAGGTGGAGAAGATAATCTATAAAAGTGGGTACTAAGGTGTGGGTGCCTAAATTTTCTTAAAAAGTGGGATTTTTTTATAATCAATAGTCAAGGGTCCTAAAATTGACCATCAATGGTCACCCTGATCATCGATAGTTAGGCTAAAACCCTAAAAGAGTAGAGGATAAAAAGTGAAAAAGGAAAGTCATTTTCACTTTTGATTTTGAATCTTTGACTCCTATGCACTTGGTTATTTTGGCATTTTTTGTGAGAGTGATAACAAGGTAGTTGTTGATTGGTTGAGGACCTAATTTATGTTGAGTGCTTGATTGCTTAGGGGGGCAAGGATGTAGGGGGAATAAGGGCATGACCACATAGTAGGACCTAGGATCCCTCCTTGATGATAGTCAAGGAATGAGGTAGGGGATGCATTGGATCGAAAGATTAGGTTGATTTTTGCATTTGTATTTAAATTGTGTTGATTTTTTTATTGAATTTGTGGTTGGTTTGGGTTTTTGACCTAGTTTTAGGTTGGTGTGGTCATTGTTAAATTTTTTTGGTGAAAATCAAAATTGGGAGGGTAGGTAGTGTGGGGGTAGGGTAGAGGATAAAATTAGGGTAATTAGGTATTAGATATGGATGGTTTTGGTAGGATTTTTGGGTAGATAGGGTTGGGTATTTTACCATCAATGGTCACACATAGTTATCATCAATGATTATAGTCAAATATCAATGGTTGAAGACCAAGGAGAAATGGTTAGCCAACCATTGGCAATCATAGTGACCATTAGTGATCGACTAACGGGTCAAGTGTTTTTGATAAAATGCTAAGGAAATAGGTTGGTTTAAAATCTTTTAAAATGATAAGGGTAGTTTTGGTAGGAAGGTAGGTTTAAAAAGGGGTTGATATAATTTGTATGGGGTGAATAGGTGTTATTACAAGTGAATCATTTAAAATGTGCTAGTGAATTTTGCAGGCATAAGATGAGATCTAGATGTGGGATCAGGTTCCTCAAAATTTTAGGAGATCCATCATGAGATGACTGATGATGACTAGATACATATGGAAGAAGTTAGCCTTAGCATGATGATGCATTTATAACATATGCCATGAGATGTAGTGATGATCATGAACTTCATTGAGAGATGGGATCCATCCATGAACACCTTTTTCATATTGTTGGGTGAGATGAGCATCCTACTATAGGATGTATAAAGGATCACATGGATACCCATTCAGTGGGAGCCAATATATCACATTGAGAGGGAGTAGAGGGATGAGCACATATAGCTCCTATATGGTGAGGATCAGGCCTTTTCTAGGTGGCATGTGCGAAGCTTTAGTTACAAGACATTATATCCAAGGATTAAGGATGATCAAAGTTTGATGACTATGATGATGATGACAGTCTCATGTTTTTCATTGCCAGATTTGAGTAGTGGGAGGTTTCCTTATCTACTGCTAGAATTTTTGGTGGAGATGCTACTAGGTTAGATAGATTTTAGGTGGGTGCCTCTATTATTGCTCTAGATATACAAGGATCTATGGGGGTTTATATCTCACTAGAGATATGGTATCAGTGTGGGGTTTATGTTATTGATTTAATAGTTTTAGGAATATTATAGTCTTATTCCTAATTTAGTTAAAGATCTGAGTTGACTAAATACGTAAATACTATTAGAATAATTTAACTACTAATTTTTATAATTTATTTGTATTTTTAACCTTTCCATAAATATAAATAAATATGGAGAAAATAAGACAACTAAAAATAGGATGAAATAACTGAGATAGGGTCTATAATTTATTATGTATGATTCGGACAATGTTGTAAATTAGGAACTGGATTTCATTTTATGAAAGGATATGAGTACCAAAATAGGGCACCTTAGGTTCTAGTGCTATAGTCCTTTTCTATTATTTTTTTCCAAACTACTCATAAAGACCTAAGTTTTCTAGGTTTAGTTTATTGTCCCTATGTGAGCCTGCATATGAAATCTTGACTATTAAAGGTCTACTAGAATCCTTATAGAGATGATTTAATCTTCAAAGTTTATCAAATAAAAATGAAGTCTAGGGTTTGAAGATTAAATCATCTCTATAAGGAGTCTAGTAGACCTTTAATAGTCAAGATTTCATAGGCAATTTCACACAAGGATAGTGAACAAAACCTAGAAAACTTAGGTCTCTCTGAGTAGTTTAGACAAAAACAATAGAAAAGGACTATAGAACTAGACCCTAAGGTATCCTATTTTGGTAGGGAAATTATTTTAAAAATTACCAAAGTAAATTTAAAATTTTAAATAAAATTTTGATTTAAATATTTAGGAAAAATCAAAAAAATATTGGAAAAATTAGCAAGGAATTTACCCCTAAATTTTTGTGAACAAATGAAGTCAGGTTCACCAAATGATTTAACAGTTTTGGGAATATTAGAGTCTTATTCCCAATTTAGTTAAAGGTTTGAGTAGACTAAATTTGTAAATAATATTAGAATAATTTAACTACTAATTTGTATAATTTATTTGTATTTTTAACCTTTTTATAAATAGCAATAAATATGGAGAAAATAAGACAACTAAAAATAGGATGAAATAACTAAGATAGGGTCTAGAATTTATTGTGTAGGATTGGGATAATGTTGAAAATTAGGAACTAGATTTCATTTTATGAAAGGATATGATTACCAAAATAGGACACCTTAGGGTCTAGTGCTATAGTCCTTTTCTATTGTTTTTGTCCAAACCACTCATAGAGACCTATGTTTTCTAGGTTTTGTTCACTGTCCCTATGTGAGCCTACCTATGAAATCTTGACTATTAAAGGTCTACTAGACTCCTTATAGAGATGATTTAATCTTAAAACCCTAAACTTCATTTTTGTTCGATAAACTTTGAGAAATAAAGGGGTTAAATCATGTAAGATGCACTAAATGTATATCCACACCCCTTATGTGGGCACATTGCCTATATACCAATACTCCAAAGAGGGATCAAGTCATATGTAGTTCTCCCACTTGATGTGCCTTGTAAAATAGTGTTATGTGAATGCAAATAAGATAAATTGGGTATTCTTTAAGTGGTTAGGGACTAGTGTGAGGATTTAGATATGATTTTAACTATATTGGTTGGTTGTATGTAAAGAGTAGGGAAATTTGACTTAGTGGTGTTATTTGTATTCTTACTTGCTTTTGTAATACTTGCCAACCTGTTATAAATAAACTTTGAACCGGATTTTATATAGATCTATTTGTCATTGGTTAAATGCATTCATGCTAGGTGGACATAATGAAGAAGAGGAATCAAGAGAAATTAGTCATTTAGACTTGAAATGTGATTGGATATAGCATTGAAAATGGGATACCCTAGAGTCCAATGCTATAGTATAACCCCAGTGCTCCTATCTTACAGATTAGGACCTAGGGGAATGGAACTAGCATGGGTAAAGTAGCCTGGCTAAGCTAGAATTAGGTCTAAAAAGTCTATGGATGATTGGGAATAAGTAAAAAGGTGTCTAGAAGGGTCATGAGAGCATACAAGTGGGACCTATGGGTTGGGTGTCACAAGCCATACCAATTTTGACATTTTAAATGATTACATTTGACCCCCCTTTAATTTAGTGATGAAGCAAAGTGAAATACTAGGATAAAGGAAATATAGAAATTGTACCTAAACTTAATTTTGAGGGTGAAGCCCATAAAGATGTGTAATTTTGTGTGTGTGTAGAGAGAGCACATCATAAAGTGTCAATATGTTTTGATACTGAGTGATGATAGATGATGATATATATGTTGGATATGTTGGATATGTGATGGGTATGTGTTATACCAAAAGTAATATAACAAATGGAGCTGGGCTATCAATTCCTTAAGAGTGGCTAAAAAATGTAAAGGATGGGCCTTTGGCTCCATAGTTACCCACTAAGTGAATATATGTGATTATGCATATGTTAATCAATGTTTAGATTGTATGTCCAACCCCTATGAGTAAGTGGCTCAAGAATACAAAGGTTAGCTACTCCTTTGGCTCCATCATTGCCCTGTGAAGTGAAGCTATAAACTGATACTGGTATAAATGTGTGTCATATAATATGGATATTGAAGCCAATGAATGCTCTAGAATCTAAAAATGTGGCATGGATAGCCGAATGTGTACTAGAAACTAGGCTAATATTGGCCACTCTAAAAGGAAGAAAATAGGCTTGTATAAAATCCACTCCAAAATTGGGCAATAGACTAATGTGTAAGCCACTCAGGAATGATTCCAACCACCTAAAAATGGAATAAGGCATGCAAATACTAATAATACCTAGGTAATGTACTAAACTCAGAAAGAAAATAAGTCAAATGTGCCATGCACATTACCCCCAATCACTGGTGTTTAAAACATAGATTATGATCTAGAAGTTATATCAACTACCTAATCTAAAAATAGAAGCAAGAGCCATCATGTCACGCATGATGCCACCTATATCTATATTCTCTAAGATAAATTATACTAAAACTACTAATTTTGAACTGAACTATTGCTAAAAAAACTATAACTATACTTACTTTTCTATCTATTTATGGAAAATCTAGTTTTTTTATTGTTTGGATAGGAGCACCAAAATAGGAAACCCTGTTGTCTGACACTATATTCTAAACTTAGCACTCTTATCCTATGTTAATTCTGATGACTACTATGTAATTATCACTATCTACATGGCCTGTTCTACCTAGTTTGAAGTTTAAATATTATTTTGGGTGTTTTGAAATCTAATTTTTTGATTGGTAGGAGCTCTAATCTCTCTTGTAAAAACCCTTGTTTATTTCCCCCTCTTCTAAGGATAGGAATGAAGACCCTAAAATGAATGACCTCAAATTAAAGAGCCCTAAAAGTGTGTTATGCTAAAAAATAAATGATATAGTAATGATAATTGACAAGATATCTCAAGATATAACATGGTTTGTATGAGTGATTGTTAGATCAACAGGTGTATGCCTAGATAGATATAACAATGTAATAACATGTGCAATATAATGAACTAGACCTAGAAGTCTAGTTAGTTATTATTTGTCAAGGAGGGATGGAACATGATCTCCATCATGGCATCTAAGAATGCAAGAGTAATGGATGATGTAGATCATGGCATTGCAAGATAATGAAGAAGAAACAAGCAAACAAGCACTCAAGGAAAGAGCAAGAGGCATACAAGAGTGGCCAAGGGGATAATTTAATAAGGGACACGGGCAAATGCCACTCAAACTAGAAAACAAACATACAAGGCATGTTTGAATTCCACATATACATACACAAACAATTGAAACAAACAAGGTTGGCATAAGGGCTATATACACATAAAAGAGTACAAATAAAGGACATTGGAAAATGTCTTAAGGCACACACAAGACATATATCATGAACTGAGAAATGTAATCATATCTAGCTATAAAAATCAAGAAAGGAAAGCATGAAAATACTATAAATACAATCGATTCTAACTAATCAAAGCAAGAATAAACAATATGTAAGACATGTAGTACAAGACTAGTTATATGCTAAGAAATACACAAGTGTTAAATACTAGTGAGTATTGATAGAGTAATCTATGTAAGATAGTAAGTAATGTACATCAACATGATAACTAGAGTATGTGGTGTAGGAATGACATAACTTAGATTGTGTAATCATGTAGAGGATGCCTTTAATGGGTAGATATATTGATATGTGTCTTGAATGTATAAGTAGGATTCCCCCTTAATGGGTAGACTGAAGCAATCAAGGATCTATATGTCACTACACACACTTAAAGAAGATCAAGTTAGGTAGGTAATGTATATAAATCAAAAAACAATACCATAAAGTAACAAATGTAAGTCTATCATGGTAGTAGAAATGTAAAGCATGGATAATGCATACAATTGAAATGTTTTTGTTGTTTTTGATATATTTGAATGTTGTTGGATTTTCGACATATTTGAATGTTTTTGGATTTTTGACATATTTTAATGTTTTTAGATTTATGACACATTTGAATGTTTTTGATATTTTTAGTATAAGTTATATACAATCAAGTATTTGGAGACTATGTACAATAAATATTAAGAAACTATGTACATGAAAGATAGAAGAAATGATAGTAACCGATGAGTCTCATGAGAGACTCTCTATCATGGTGTCTTGTGTCAAGGAGAGAGATTGTATGCTTTAAGTTCTCTAAAAATTTTATAGTGGAAACTAACTATGCCCCCCTATAACTCTGAGAAGTGGATGTAACTATGGGGATCTTAGGGACCCATCTAGTAGTAGAAAGAATCTCTTTGAAAGTGTGCTCTATGTGTAGAGGTGTGATCTCTCAAGATTCTACCTTGGTGTGAATACTATAGTTGGAAACTATATAGATTCCTAAAAATATCACTAATGTAATTATTAGTAGAAGGAGATGTAAGATATCACTCTATGCATATTAGCCCCATGGCTACTGTATCACTATCTAAACCTTGATGGCCAATTGAATAAGTGGTCATACTACTCATGTTGGGCAAGAACATTCCCTATATCTGATGTTGTTTATGGTGCACTAAATATACGTATACATGGAAACTTTGTAAGAAGTAACCTTAATAGATGTACAATTAAAACTATGTGCTATGAAGGAGGCTCATCTATCCATAATTGTAGTGGATTGTTACATGAAATAACACCCTGTGGCCTCTATTATGATGCATATGACTCAAAAATTGATTAATATGGATCTGTAATCTATGATAAGGGCTCATCTAATCTCAATCATAGTGGGTTGCTACATGAAATATGTCCTTAAAAACTTAGCCATAGTGAATATCTCTCTAGAGTTGTACTCTACAATGTGGGTTCATCTAATCTTAACTATAATAGATTGATATATGAGATAGGACCCTAAAAACTTGGCTCTAGTGAATATCTATTTGGAAGAGTACTTTTCTATGGTGCCTGTGACTATGTTGGATATATATATGGAACTACACTATGTACTCCATGGACTAAACTACTATATGTAGGCTGCTCTCACTACATTGGTCTCTAAACCTTCTAAGTAGGTGGGATATGAGATCTCCTATGAGGATCTATCCTAAAAATGACATTAATCTCATGATGTGTAACTAATGATTCCTATGAAGGAATGTCATAGGATTACTTGGTCATGGAGTAATAAGGTCTATGGTTCCATGATGGAGGAGATCTTGATGCCCCCTATGTGAATGCTATGATGCCATTATCAACACATCTATTAATGCAATCTATAAGTCTTTAATAATCATTATATCTATGTGCATGGATATAATTATAGTTACAAAAGTGTTGATGTGGTTGTTTATGCAAGAGATGTAGATCTTGTCAATGATTAGTAGGCAACGTGATTAAATTCCTATCTAGTAGCACTGATAATATGACATATGGACTATCCTACTCTGAATCAAATTCTAGTGGTGCCCTACTATTATTCTCTATAGTGCATACTATATGTGGTACTCTGGAGACTAGATCTCTAATTTGAACTGGTTACTTTTTTGGTTGTGGTCTATTATCTTGTTTAGATGTGGATGTTGTGTGCTAGGATCTATGGATGTAGGTAATTCTTTGGAAACTAGAGTAAGTCGATCAAGTGAATCTACCTTAATCAATCCCAATTTATTTTCTATCTAGTATAACATAAGTGCCTAAAAGAGGACTTTGTCTAGTTTAATATATGCTCTATAAGGGGTTGGTGAAGCCCCTTAATAAAGATATGTTGAATCTCTAGATATATTGGTAAATAGATCAATCATAACATGTGAGTCTTGAATTGTAAGATATATTCACTAACTACATCTGAATTATTTTGATGTAATGTGGCAATTTTATCATATATAACATGAGGGCCCATATTTTCTATGTGATAACTAAGAAATGCCTCCTCCAGGTCATCATATGTATGCAAGGAACCAATAAGGAGGAGATAAAAAAAACCAATTTTATGCATCACCCACGGATGTCTAATAGAACAACTTCAATAGAGTCAAAGGACTTATATAAGATGGCAAAGCATTTTGAAAGGCATGAAGGTGTATGAATGGATCTCTAGTTCTATCAAATTGAGGCAATGATGGTATCTAGAAATCCTTAAGCAATAAAGATTTGACAAATGTCTTCAGAAGAGGGTTACCATGCAAGTCATTGGCATCCATCCAAAACTTATAAGCCTTTTTTCTAAATTAGGGAGGTTTACTTGGTGTTTTAATTCACCAACTACATGTACTAAAAGAAATAATCTCTTGGGATGATATATTAATTATTGAATTAGTTCATTTAAATGGTGAATTTGATTATTTATTTTATCCATTAGAATGCTACATTGAGCAATTGGATCATAAAGAGGAGGTGTGCTCACTTGAACCTTTAGAGGAATGGTAATGTGGACCTTAATAAAGGGATATGGGATACCATTCTCTTTGGGTGAAGAGTGAAAAATATATTTTATTGTAGTAGGGGGTAACTTAGGAGATTCATCAGTATCTTTATGATTTAATGAATCACATTCTAATTGAGTAGAAGATGTGATGTTATCATTATCATGTGCATGATTTGAAATAAAATTAGGCATAGAAGTAGAAAAAACATTTTGTAATGTATTATGTTTGAGAGGAGTAAGAGAAGAGTTAAAAGCATGAGATGCATATTCTTCTTCACTATTTGTATAAGAGTTATCATTATTCCATGCATTATCATAATCAAAGTTCTATTCATATTCATTCTCATTTTCAAAATCATTTGTAGGTTCACTAGCATATTCATTATCACTTGCATCATCACTAGGGAGAGGGGTAAGATAATATGTTAATTCTTTTCTAATATGTAATAAATTATCATGTGAAATTGGAATATTATGTGCATCTATGTTATCCTTGAATGGGGTGCATGCTTGATTTTCATTTGTAATATGAGAAGTAAAAGTAAGAGAGTTATAATTTAAACATTCTTTTTCCTTTGTTTGAGATGACAAAGTAGAGTCAAGAACATGAGATGTATCATTTGAACTATGCATTGGCAATTTGATTCTATTGCATTTATATTATTGTAATTTGAGAGAGAGAGAGAGAGAGAGAGAGAGAGAGAGAGAGAGAGAGAGAGAGAGAGAGAGAGAGAGAGAGAGAGAGAGAGAGAGAGAGAGAGAGAGAGAGAGGGAGAGAGAGAGAGAGAGAGAGAGAGAGAGAGAAGGTTCAAATAGAATTAAGTTATCACCAATGAGAGATTCATTTGGAATTGCATGTCTAATTTGTTCATTTGGTGAATTGTGCATAGGAGAATGAGGTGAAAAGTACCTTTCCCATTTATCAAAATTACTTTTTTAGAAGATGGAAGAAAAGGTTTGAGTGAAGAAGATGCATCTAATTTTTATTCACTATCACTTTAATATATATCATCATATTCCTCATTACAATAATAGTAATTATCTTCATATTTCCCATATTTTTAGCTAATGTGCAATTTTGTAAATTTGTCCATTCATTATCATAATTATGAGAAAAAATTAGAAATTGATCTATGGGATGAGAGGGAAGAAGTGCCTTAGTGGCCATTTTATTTTTTTTCACTAAAGAGAATATGTTAAAGTATTATTAAGCAAATAAATCCAAGATTAACTACTAATATAGATATTTTGAAAATATTTTTGACACTCCAAACAATTTTTAAAAAATTCCAAAAAAATTATCTAAAAATTTTAAGGTAGGCTTGGGGTTCGTGACCTAGTTTGGAGATCTAGGGTTGTGGGTTGGGGTTTTAGAATTTTTGAAAATTATTGAAATAATGTAAATTCTAAAATAAATTTGAATAAATAAATACACAAAAATTTATACAAATATCATAATTTTGAGCTTGAATTTTTACAAAAAATATGAAGGAAAAACCCTAAGGGTATCTTGGGTTTAAATGAAATTATTTTAAAAAATCATTAAGGTAAGTTTAAAAATTAAATGTGAATTTTTACTTTAAAAATGCTAAAAAAAATTAAAAAATACTATAAAAATACTAGGACCTAATATATGCAACTAGGGTTTGAATGAAATTATTATAAAAATTACTAAGGTAAATTTAAAATTTTAAATGTAAAGTTTTGATTTAAATATTAAGGAAAATCAAAAAAATATTGGAATAATTAGCAAGGAATTTACCCCCAAATTTGTTGACAAACAAAGTAAGTCAGGTTCACCAAATGATTTAACAGTTTTGGGAATATTAGAGTCTTATTCCTAATTTAGTTAAAGGTTTGAGTAGACTAAATCAGTAAATAATATTAAAATAATTTAAATACTGTTTTTTATAATTTAATTGTATTTTTAACCTTTCTATAAATATAAATAAATATGGATAAAATAAGACTTAGCTAAAAATAGGATGAAATAGATGAGATAGGGTTTGGAATTTACTGTGTAGGACTGCGATAGTGTCACAAATTAGGATCTAGATTTTGTTTTGTGAAAGGATCAGAGCACTAAAATAAGACACCCTCAAGTCTAATGTTATAGTATTTTTCTATCGCTATCATCCAAATTTCTCATAAAGACCTAAGTTATATGTGTTTTTTTGATATCCCTATGTGAGGTTGCCTATTAAATATCAATTATTGAAAGTATATAAAACTTCTTGTAGAGATAATTTAATGTTCAAACCCTAGAATTCATTGTGCTTTGATAAAATTTTAGAATGAAGGTGGGTTAGTGTGTGTAAGATGCATTGAACATGTATCCACACCCCTTATGTGGGCATGCTACCTACATACCAATACTCCAAAGAGGGATCAAGTCATATGTAGTTCTCCCACTTGATGTGCTTTGTGAAATAGTGTTATGTGAATGTAAAAGTGCTAAATTGGGTGTGATTGAGGTGGTTAGGGATTGGTGCGAGGATTTGGATATGCTTGTAGATATATTGGATAGTTGTATGCAGAGAATTGAGAGATTTACCTTAGTGGTCTTGCTTGTATTCTAATTACTTTTGTAATATTTTCCAACCTATTCTAAATGAACTTTGAATGGGCTTTTACAAATCTATTAGTCATATGTTAAATGCGTTCATGCTAGACTGACATAATGAAAAAGAGGAATAAAGATAAAATGGTCATTTAGGCTCAAAATGTGATTAGATAAGAGCACTAGAAATGGGACACCCTTGGGTCTAGTGTTATAGTCCAACCCTAGCCCTATTATCCTATAGGCTCAAAACCTATAGGGATGGAACTAGCATGGGAAAAGTAGCCTGACTGAGCTATAATCAGGTCTCAAAAGTCTATAGATGACTGGGAATAAGAAAAAAGGTGTCTATAAGGGTCATGAGAGAATACAAGAGGGACCTATGGGTTGGGTCTCACAAGCCACTCTTAGCCATATACCATCAAGAAAAGTTTTTTAGATCATACAAGAGGGACTCTCTAATATAGGCTAGAGGAGGAAGAGGTGTGGCATCAGTAGGGATATTAAGTAGCATCCATATGACATGTTACTTGGCTATGGTTGAGGAGTTACATTATTATGAGGCCATAATTTTGACATATTGTCCATAATGTCATTGATGGGGTGAGTACAGAGCCAACTTGGTAGGTGATGCAGGTGTAGCATCCCTAGGTCAGTGGGTGGATAAGCAGGTGCCTTAGGGGGGCATGCACCAAGAGTGAGTGGTGTTGCAGGGGCATAGATTTATGATATGATATGTATAGATGTATATGATTTTTAATTGCCTTTAAGATGATGTAATGATATGTATATTTTTTTTTGAGAGAGAGATGCACATGATTATATGTACTATTTTATTTGGATGAGACATGATGTATATGATGTGATGATGATATATAAATGTTATTTTATGGTTCATGGTTTTATGGTTTTGCTTATGAGATATAGACTCAGTAGCTTAGGCACGTGATGATTATGATGAGTTACTATGCATGACTATGAGTAGGTGATGCTTTGATTTTATATATAGTTATGATGTTTATGGTTTATGGTGGTGATCATGGATATGTGATGTGGTTTAAGATTATGATCATAGTTTTTTAAATGGATATGATGTTTTGATTTATGTATTTGATAATGATGTGATGTTATGATGATGTGGTTTATGATCATTGATATGTGATACTTATGGTGATATTTTGATTATGGTCATTTTGTTGATGATAACACATAAATTAGTTTAGATAACAAAACTAGATGTGGGAAAAGAGATAAGAAATCAAGAGACCTAGGTCTAAGTGAATATATGAACCACTTATGAGAGGATAAGGAAAGAGGCATGATGCTTCTTTGTTGGAACAAGACTAAAAAAAACCCAAAGTTAGATTGGCTTAATAAATATAAGCCCTTCGAATGCTTTGTATTAGCATACATTGGTTGATAAAAAGGTGTCTTGATCACATTGTGTCAAGTAAGCTCTGAATCCCTTGATTTGTAGATGGTACAAATGGGAGATAGGTGATAGGTGGTGTGAAGGGTAGTGTAACCTCTTGAGGGTTAGTTTTCCATTCCTATAGGTAACCTAGGAACCTTAATAGACAAGTCCATGTTTTAATGTAATGTGTATACTAATTGATGCAAGAAATCTACTAATTCTATTTATAAAAGCTAATTTCAACTTTCTTGGGATAGCTTGTTCTAATTTTGATATAGGGTCTGATATTGTTTGGTTTTGATAAGTTTGTGAATTTGATCGATGCAAGAAGCTTCAAATGATTGATTTGAAAATTTTGACTTATCCATCCTTCAAGGGAGTGGTCTGAGTTTGGATCTATTCATTTTGGTAGTTATCCTTTATGGGAGCAGTCTATCCTCTTAAGAAATTTAGATTTTGGGTAGCTACCCTTTAAAGGAGCAGTCTACATGTTAGAGATACATGACCTAATTGATATATTGGTATCCCAACTTATTTTGATGCTAGGTTAGAAATGGAAAAGTCTATTTAGTCTTGAAGGTTCACCTTTATGAGGTAAAAACCTAGAGCCCAAGAGGTTAATGACAAGTGAAAGGGGGGATTTGAAGAAATGATGACCATGGGATTCCATCTAATTAGGGATGAAAACTATCCATGAGAACCATGCCATGGGTAGAGTTTTAGTACCCATATTTAGGACTAGGCTATGACTAGGATAATTAATCACATGGTTCGATGTCATATTTAGTTATCCTCAAAGGGATGGGATAAAGGTGGAAGGTGAAAATATCTTAAATCAAGGGATGAGCTTAAGTTAGATAAAAGGTGAATTTGATCCTTATTTTAAACAAAAGAAAGGACACATATGTGAAACATTGAGGGGATCAGGTCCTATTTTGACTTTAAAAGAGGACAAACAATAAACTCTTGATCCATACTTGTGGGTGATGATGTAGGGTCTAAGCCAATTGAAAGAAAACTTGCCTCGTTTTCTTTTCTCTATATTAGTCACATATTTATTTTCCTTCAAGATGAACTCCCTAATGTTGAATTATCATCCTTTTAGGTACTTTTTATAGGCATGTTTGACCTACTCTTGATAGACATGAAGATGGTTAAGTGTAGCTAGGTAGTGCTTGTCAAGTAGCTTAAGTCATGATAGATGATCTTGATGATAGTTTCTCTTGGAAATGATGCCTTGAAAGGATATGTGAAGAGAGGTAATTATGACCTCAATAAGAAAGACTAAATTTACTCCAAAGACTAGAGAAAAAGGGGTAGCACCCATAAAGATTTGAATGCTAGTGTAATAGGCCCACAAAGCAAAAGGGATGTCCAAATGCCAATCCTGACTAGAAGAAATGACCACTTTGGTTAAAATATTATTGAAGATTTTTTTAGAGGCTTCTACCTATAAATTTTCTTATGGATTATAAGGTAAGGAAAGTTTAGCTTCATGCCAAATATGTCAAAAAGACCTTAGACTTACTTGTTTTTGAAATATTTTCCATTATTGGTGATGATCTTATGGGGAACATCAAAATGACATATGATATGATGATTGATGGAGTCAATAGTATTTTTTACTTTGGTTAAGTTGAGAAAAATAGCTTCCACCCACTTGGTGAAATATTTGATGGTAGTGATGATGGAGTGGTGCCATTGTGAAGAATGAGGATTTATTTCCCTAATGAGATCTAGTTCTCATTGGGAGAAGGGCCAAAAGTACATGGATACTTGAAGGCAATGGGTAGGTATGTGATGTAAATTGGTGTGTTTTTGGAATTTAACACACTTTTTACATAATCATATCAGTCTTGTTTGAGGGTGGGCCAATAACATCCAAGGTGAAGGATACATTTAGTGATAGCTAGACCACTAAAGTGTCCCCTACAGTCTCATCATGCATTTCTTAGATAACATGGGAAGCTTCATAGCTGCATAGGGAATAGAGAAGGACACTGTCAAAACCCCATTTTTAAAGTATGCCCCATAATATGGTATAATGAGAGGCACTCTGAACAAAGGATCTTCAGGCATTCTTAGAGTGGTTGGGAGGAATGATACCAAGGTTGAGGTAGTCAAAGGTTTGATCATAGTAAATGTTTGTTGGAGATTCCTCCACAATAAAAATAGTAGGGAGGTTAGATTGGATATAAGAGGGTGTGATAAAATAATTAATTCTCACAAATAGCTTATAATTAATAGGGACATATGAGATATAGTAACCAAGGGAAGCTATTATATATGTGAACTTGTTGGTATATTATGGAATAGATTGGATAAGGAAATGATCAAATGATTCTGAGAGTACATATACTAGTTATTTGTACTATTTCAAGTCATCATTCTTACATTGGTAGGATCCATTAATTTGGTTGACTATAAGTTAGGAAACACCAAAGACACTAATCATCTTGACTCCCAAAGCTAGAGCAATTTGTTGACATATTACTAGGGTTTCATAATTAGCCATGTTGTTGGTACACTTAAAGTTAGGTTTGAAATAAATAACAAGATACTAATCATCAAGGGGAATGAGAATAACTATGGTACCCCCACCGTGTTAGCATTTTGAGCTGTCAAAGAACATGGTCATTTGGTAGTTGATGTTCTCTTAGGAAAGAGTCATGATGGACTCATCTAGGAATATAAGAGGAAGTGGCTATTTTGGTATGGTTTAGAGTACATATATTTGAGTGGGTGATGATAAAGGTTTTGTGATTAAAGAGGTAATGATGAATTTTTGAATCTATAAATACTAAGGTGAGGAAAATCTTATTCAATGGGTGTATCAAGTCTCATACTCTATAAGCATTTAACTTATATAGTAGATAGCTTTCTCTTCGTTTTGTTCATCATGGTGAGTGAGCACTGCCCCTAAGGAATGGTCAATGGAAAAGATATAATGGTTGAAGGATTGGTACTCATTAGGAGGGGTAAGAATGGGTGGAGAAAGGAGGTATTCTTTGAGTGAATCAAAGGCATGTTGACAATTTTTATTCCACTTAAAAGATGTATCTTTCTTGAGAAGGTGGCTAAAGGGTTGACATCTATCTAATAACTGAGAGATAAAGTGATGGATTGATTGGAGCTTCCCTTGTAAGTTATAGATTTTATTAAGGTGGTGAGATATGGCATGTTAAGGATTGCTCTAAATTATTTAGGGTCTACTTTGATTCCTCAAAGAGAAACAATAAATCCAAGAAGCTTTCTAGATAAGACCCCAAAAACACATTTCTTGGGGTTGACTCAGAAATGGAAATGGATTAAGCACTCAAAGATAATATTAATAATGTCTAGATGATCCTTGTGATATTTGGATTTCCCAAGGAGAACATCTACATAGTCCTCTATGATTTTGTAGATGAGATCATGAAAGATGTAGGTCATTACGTGCTAGTAGGTTGTTCTAGCATTCTTTAGTCCAAATGGCATGACCCCATAACAAAAGGTTCTACATGGGGTGATGAAATAAGTATTATGATGATTCTTAAGGGAAATTATGATTTGATTATATCTTGATAAACCATCTGTGAGGGATAACATCTTGTGGCCAATTTTAAGATCAACAAGTTGGTCAATGCTAGGTAAAGGAAAGTCATCCTTTAGACAAGCAAGATTGAGGTCATGAAAATCAATATAAAGAAGTCCCCTTATGGGTTTGGTGATGGGTAAAATATTGGAAATTGATTGGGGATAGTCAATGGGTTGAATGAAATTGATAGATAAGAGGCACTAAAGCTCTTCTTTGACTAGAAGGGAAATGTGAAGGTGCATTGTGCAAAGCTTTTGCCTAACAAACTTAGCATCAGGATGGATGACAATGTTCTGGAGGGCTATGGAATGGTTGATTATAGGCATATATTCATAGGTTCAAGCAAATCCTATACTTTGGTCATGAAAGAAGGAAGGGTAATCCTATTTCTTTGAGGAATATAAAGATTGACCAATCTTTACAATGTGAGGGTTATCCTTAGTACCCAATTTGACATCAATAGTGGATTTTTTCAACATGGTTTAGTTCTCAGGAGGAAGGCATTTTTGGTTAGAATAATCTCCCACACCAAGATAGGTGAGAATAGAATAATCATCTTGACATTGGATGGTGTGGATGGTAGGATAATCATTTTCTACCATTTTAGGATGAATCCAAGGAAAGGTTTTAGTTTGACCACCTTTTTGATAGGTCAAGGGGCCCAAACTAACGGTAATGAATAAAAAAAAGTTAGGAGGGATGGTTTCAAAATCCTTATATTTTGAAATATATGGGGTTGGTGAGGATGAATGTCTTATTTGATGGTGACGATGGGTTCGGGTGAATCGATGGGTTCTTATGGTGGGATGAACCCAAAGCCAAATAACTCATGTTGTTTCTAGGTTTTGATCAAAGGTAACTCATGAGGTCCATATTCATAATGCTCAATGTTGACTACTTTCTAGGCACACCTATGAAGGTATAATTGGTAAATACTAGTTTTTGTAAGTAAGAGAAATCAAAGGTAAATAATATGATAAAAGAGGTGGTAGTGGAAATAAGAAGTAGATGATCAAGTCCCCCATAGATGAAATTAGTTTAGTGGTTTGAAATCCCAAAAAGAATGATGGTTTTGATATTGGAATTTAATAGGATTTTGGTCAAGGTTTCTATACTCTTAAGGATTAGGGAAGGCATCCAAGGCCAAAATACAATACTCTCATAATGAGAAATGTTAAAATGTAGGTTCCAAGGGGTCCTCTATGAGGATCTGAGAAGAAGGGTTAGATGAGCTGGTTGAAGCTTCATCAGTGGTAAGGGTGGAGTTGTTGTTAGTTGATAGTGAGGTGGATAAGTAAGGAAAAATAACATTATTGGGTTGATATGTCATGTTTCAAGATGAAAAAGGACTTGGGTCAGCTTATATGGTAACAATTTGACCCTCATGTTTAAAATTGTCACATAGATGCAAGGTGGATGGGACATAACTCATGGCATAAATCTAAGGGAATCTAAATAAGAATTGTATTGGAACTCACTTTCTATGATGTAAAAGAGTTATGGAAAAATGCAAGGTCCCAGTTATATGTGGAGGAAGACTATCCCCAAGGTGGTGACCATAGTATCATTAAAGGAACAAAGGACCACTGAGGCTTCCAACATGATATTATTTGGTAGATAGAGTTGGTCATAATCATGAGAGGAGATAATATTAATACTATATCTTACATAAATCATCAGCCTTTTGATGTGTGTCTGATTGATGTATGCAGTGATGAAAAGGGGAGGATCAAAATCTTTAGGATGAAAATATGGTATTTATGAATCCTTAAATGTGACAAGGGTAGAAAGTTGAAGAGATCCGACAAAGGATACAAGAGGCTAAGGGTCTTTAGGTTGGAAATATATAGATTTTAAGGCCACTATTAGTTCTTAGCAGTGATAGGGTGAGGTTTTTATCATTTTGTATAGGCTCTTCTTCACTGGTTCTTGATGAAGTTGTTTCAAAACTACTCATTGGATAGATTCAAAATTGTTGGAAGTAGGGGTACCCCAAATATACATTTTAGGTTTTGGTGAAGGTGAAGGTTAAGGTGATTGAGTTTGGTTTAAAGGTTTAGGGTTGGGAGGATATGTCCATGGAATAGACACTTTGGCTTTTCCCTTATCTTTTTGCTAGGCCCAAGATCGGGTAACCATATGGATAGTGTGGATGAGAAGTATTGGGATAGAAGGCTACTTTAATTATTCCTTACTCTTGGATGAGAGTGAGAGAGTAGGTGAGTTTTGGATAGGTTCATTTGGTGGTTGGGTTGATAATGGGATTGAGATAGTTTCATCTAATAATAGATCATTTTCATCCCATAAGTTATGGACAAGTGTTTGGAGACATTTATAGTTCTCTATGTTGTGTCTAGGTGTCATATGGTATGAAAAAATTAAATTGTCATTGAACCAAGATGGTTTAGGATTTGAAGTGTAAAAGGGTTTGATAGGTGGTATGTTTAAGGAATAAGTTTTTAACAACCTTTGTAAAAGGGTCGAATGAGATTTGAGCAAAGATGTTAAGGGTGATGGGCTTTTGGTTTTTGGGGTGGGAGCCTTCTTAGAAGTAGGCTCCACCACAAATGATGTTGGTGGTAGAATGATTTTGGTAGGTGGGTTTGATTTAGGTTATTTTGTGTTGGATGGTTTTTTGTGTATTTTTTAAAGGTGAAATATTTGGATGTGGATGATTCAGATGATGAAAGTTTGGATATAGGTGGGAAGGTGGAGGTAGTTAGTTTGGCTAAAAATGATGGGGAGTTTGATGATTTGGAGGGGGTGGGTAAAGTTAGACTAAAAGGAGGAAGATTAGTTAGGGTAGTTTTGGGGGGTTAGCCTTCTTGATATAAGTATGGGATCCTAGGATTGAAGATGGTTGGGGTCCCAAGATGGAAGGTAAGAGAGAAAGGGGTGGTACTATTTTGGTTCTAGGTGGGAGTTTGGGTGGTTCCAACTTCTTGGTTGGTTTTTTTAATGTTTTCTTTGGTGGACTAGATGGAATAAGTCAAAATTCAAATAAGGGTGCATAAGGGTAAGAGTAAGAATTATCCTTATGTTCTTAATAGGTTTGATTAAAGAGGTGTAAGGTGATTTGATAATTTTGGATGGTGATGGTTTAGATGGTTCTTCCATTATTTTGGAGGGAGAGGTGTTTGATGAAGTGATTGAGGTGATGATAAATTTAATAGTGGATAAAAGTGAGGATGAAGGTTAATGCTTATTTTGATAGGGGATCCCAAGATGGTGCCAAAAGGTGGCTCAATCCAAATCAAGTTGAGATGATAATTCTAGGCTTTGGACCAAACTAGAGAAGGGTTTATAAATTACTTTGGTTCCTTGGGCATCAAATTCAAATATTAGGCTCATAAGTTGGGTTAGGGGAATGTTTTCTTCACTCTTTTCCTTGGTAAGAGGTTTCAATATTAGGTAAGATGTTTCTTCCATGGAGGGAATAGGTGAAGAGATCTCTCTTTGTGGAGTAGTTTCCATAGAGAGAGTGGGTGATTCCATGATGGGGGAAGAAGGTATTATGTCAATGGTTGTATCCTTTGGTATTTATATCAAAGGAGAGGTGGGTAAGTCCATAATATTGTCAAGTGATAAGGATGAGGTGGTTGCTTCTTTTGTTTGGGTATCCAAAGGAATGGAGGGTGATTCCACCACTTTAATAAGTGGAGTAGAGGAAGATGTAGTTGAGGCAATGGTTTCTTCAATGATAGGTTCAATGATAATTACATTGATTGTATTGACATCATGAGTGCAGGATGATTCTAGTTTGTTATCATCATGGTTAGTAGGAGGGGCATGATTTGTAGCATGTTGTCAAAAGATGTCAAGTGACTAATTTGAGGGTTCGTTAGGATTATCCAATGTAATTTATCCTTTACTAATCAAGTTTTTGATAATGGTTTTCAAGGTGTTACACCTTCTAACATCATGTCTAATTACATGATGGAAAGTACATAGATCATTCTTCTTGTACCAATTAGGCACAAGGTGAGAAGCATTAAATTGTTAGGGAAGTTTGATAGGGGGAAGCTATATGATGTTGTATTTGAGAAACTTATCCAAAACTAAAGCATATGACTCCCCTAATAGAGTGTATTATTTTGGGGTAACCTAGTTTTTATTTTGAGTTTATTGCTTAGAGGGGACAGAGGGGTTGGTTTGATTGTGTTGGTTGACAACCAGAGGTAGAGCAGTTTTATGGACAACCATGTTTGTGGCTTCCTTTGGTTTGGTATTAGGGTAGTTAGATTGGTTGGTGTTTTTATATGGATAAGGGTCATTATATTTGAACCTAGAGTTTTTATTTATTAGTTTCAACTTCCCCTCTTCGACGACTCTAATTTCTAATTTGCATGCCATGGTGAAAGCCTTGTCAAAGGTTCTAAAGGTTTGAACCTATAGAGTAGGGGAAATATGTTTGGCACAAGACTAAGAGAAAAGTTTAATCAACTTGATTTGGGGCAAAGAGGAAGAGAGCTAGTTGATAATACCTCTCCATCTGGCTACAAAATCAACAATTGATTCATCATTAAATTACCTGATGAAGTAGAGGTTAGTGATGGAGACCTTAGATATATTGATTGAGAAGTGGTTAGTGAGATCACTATACCAATCTAATTCTAGTATAGATAAACACATATGGAAGGTGTGAAGGATAATAACATCATCATAGGTAATCAAGTAGCAAGAATTCTAAAACACTCTCAAGTGTTGTTGGGGGTCCTCCTTGCTTTAGAATTTATAAAATTTGAGTAGTTCCCATTGAGGAGGGTAAGGTTGGATAGGGACAGATGGGTGAATAGGTTTTACAAATTTGGTCATAAGATAAGAGGTTTTGATCCCCAGATATATATGATTCTAGGTTGGTCATTTTTTCCATCAACATTTTGACCAAATTTGTTTGGGGTTGGGTAGTTCCATAAGTATATGGTAAGTTTTGTTGAGGTTGGGTGGATGCAATAAATGGATAACTAGTATAAGGTTGAGAGGATGCCACATATTGGTATGTGGTCATTGAGGGTTGGGATGATGCCACATAAGGGTTGATGGGCACAAAAGGTTGGGAAAAAGGTGAAACTATGTATCCTTGTGGATTGGGAACATAGCATGGGTAGGGTGTCATAGGTATTTATTGAGGAGTTGATGTGGGTTAGTTTAGAAGTATGATTAGATTGGTATATTGGGGAATTTATATGGATTGGGTTGGAGGTATGGTATAGTTAGTTGGTTGGGGGTGAGTTGTAACTCTGGTACTGATAAGTGGAAGGGTAGAAAGTATAGATACCACTATATTTTGAAGTGGGGTGGAGATTGGTGGGTTGGTAGTGATAACGGGAATAGTGGAAATATGGGTAGAGGGTATCTCCATAATGGATGAAGTATGGGTAACTAAAGGTAAGGTTGCCCCTATGCTAGAGGAGTTGTTGGTTTGTGTAGGTGGCATTTGGTTATTGGTTGAGTTGTTTGATTGAGTTTGGGTGGAGGTAGTAGGTGGATTATTGGTGGAAGAAGATGTTTGAGTGATCATAGGTTGGGTAGAGGTAGTGGTATCCATAATATGGGGAGGCATCCCATAAGGTGGATAAGTAGGAGGAATTTAAGTAGGGGTATGGTGAGATAAGGTGTTGAGGTAATGCTAGAGGACCACAAGGTTATTATCAAGTAAGGTGACAAAATCTGAATCACCTTGGGAAACTATATGAGGCATGGTATGGGGACTATAAGGATGGGGAAAACCCTCAACATCTGAGGTATAATATATGAAGGAGGAAGAAGAGGAAGGTGGTTCTTGGTTGGTATGGTTCATCAATTGTTGTCTGGTAAAGATCATGTGAGAAATAAAAAAAGATCACAACTCAAACACAAAGTAAACAAAAGAAAAAGATCTCAAGGTAATAAAAAACATACACTAGAGTGCATTTAAAATCTTAGGGTACATTTTATCTCACTTTTGGGTTATGCCTTGGTTGGAATGTATGAATAACTTGGTTTATAGAACATGTACTAGAAAAGAAGTTTATGGTTGGTTTCAGGTTTTTAAGGCTCTTAAAATGATCTATGTTGGAAATCAATATGTGGCTTGGTATTGGGGCCTAACCCCTCACTTCACATACCATAGTGATAAGGGTGTTGGGTGCTTAGCTAGTATATACAAATTTTTAGAGTTTAGACTCAACCAAAGAGTTGAGTTTTAGTTTCTCTTCTTAGTAATGACCTCCAGTAAGATAGCCAAAGGGTGAAGATGATTTTCTAGGAGATGAAACCATAGTCAAGCTTTATGTAAATTTATTTGATGTTTAATTGATTTAATTGGGTTGGTATAGTGTGTGATAAAGAAGTGAAGCTATGATTGGTTACATTGCTTTTTAATTTTAACTAAATGAGCTAAACATGCAAGCAATCAATGTATGAAAGGTTTATTTTAGACCCAAAATAAATTTTTATTTCTTTATATGAGCATAGAATAAGGAAGAAAAGGGCACCTAGATGATACTAGGGTCCCACCAGTCATGCAAGAATGTTTCTCTCAATTTCTATTTATTTTTTAATTAAAGAAGAAGTAAGAAACTAGTAATAAGGGTATGGTAGAAGAACCTATTTGTTTGTGCATTCATGATCTATATGATTATTAATAGCTCCTATTTGTCTTGGGAAGAATTAATAGTGGATGAGAAATCACTCATGCAGAGGGTTGTTAGGTGGATAACAAGGTGGATTGCCTAGTGTGAACTAGATCCAAGAAGCATGAGCTTACTAGGAAGATATCAATCCACTCTTAAAATAATTAAGTTAAAAGAAATAAAGATGAAATAATTGCATCAAATGATAGAAAATATTGAAATATAATACAAGAAAAAATAAATGCTTGATAAATTAAATTGACTAATTAAGCAAATAATGGGGTAATACTAATGCTAAATAGGTTAGGTTGGGTTCAAAAAATACATAGCATCTATATGAATAGGTAGGGACATAGAAAGTGAAATTTAGTGGAGGGTACGTAGGTGTAAATAACTTGTTTTTATTTTTTACCATAATAAATATTGATAATTAGGTTGACTGTTAGCAGTTAAAGTGACTGTCAGTGATTGGGTGACTATCAACAATTGAGGGTGATGATCGGTAGTTAGGGTGACTGTTGAAAGTTGTTATGGGTTTTGGGTATGTTCAAGAAAGAGTTTGGTTTAGGTTGAAAAAGGGGTTAGTAAGTGGATAGAAGTTTGGTTAGGGATGAGAGGTGAGAAGATACAATGCAAGAGGGTCTGAGTCAAAAATTAAATAATCAGAATCTTGAAAACCAAAAATATACTTAGCTTATTGTTTGATAGTTGGTAGCTGACCTAGAGTGATTTTGGTAGAGTAATGGTACTTTTATTGAAGAATAATTTAGGTAGAGGTTTGGGTCTCTGTCGTATCTACTGACTTGCTGAAGGGAGAACCTAAAAGGAATTTTTATAGCCCTTGATGACTAAAATGGATAGATGAATGGATCATGGATCCTTTTCACCTCTTATTCCCCTCTTTTTATATGGAAAAGAGATGGAGGTAAAAGGTTCTATATGAGGTTTATTTGCTTTTTATGATGCATTGGCTTGCCATCCATATTAAATTTTGATGTGTTTATCTTGCACATATCTTGAGTTTTTTATTCAGATGGGGAAGGGGCCTAACCATCGATAATCAAGGAGACCATCAGCAGTTAAGGTGACTATCAGTGGTTGAGCATTAAAGGTTAAGTGGGGTAAAAGGATGGGTTAATGATTTAGGTTTAGCTAGCTAGCTAAACTAACTTAGGGTTATGATCAGAAGTTGGGTAGTGGTTTGATCTAGGGGTGTTTTGACATCTAGAACCATCATGTATGATTTTCTAATGCCTACACCATGGGATCTTGATCATCACTTGGGTATGGGGATAGATATATAATAATAGGTGTTATCAAATCATATAGCCTATGAACACTCCAGACTATTCAATGATATGGATACGATGTTGAGGGAACTCCTTAATCAATCTCAAAATTAATCATATTTAAAGAAATCATACACACTAAGAAACCAATCAATCAACTACATACTAACATAAATTCTCTATAACTCATGACCATCCTCAAGCCACCCAAAAAAAGTCCTATAAGGATGCCACATAATCTAATCTAAAGATTACCTATCTAAACTAATCTGGTACTCCATCATGGTATAAATTCTACCATGTGGGAATACATACTTCTTAATAAAAACTTATGGATGAGCCCATCTAGGGAGAGAACCACCAACTAGTCATACTACGGTGATATGCTCATAAGCCCATACATGCAATAGAGTCACCAATCTAATATCCCTAGCATGAATCTCTAGTGTAAACCTATAGAGATACCTAAATAAGTGGGATATTATAGTATAATCCCATAAATACTTGGTCCTAACCATATCAATGTGATGAATTATCTGATGCATCTATTATGAAAAACTAATAGTCTAACCTTCCACAACTATAAATGATTCCATTAACACACAAATAAACATCTATAGCTTTATAATGTTACCTCTAATAATGTAATCAAACCAAATCATACTAATCAACTCTACCTCATGACCCCTATGATTAGTAAAATATACATGGGACCACTGAATATATCAATGGCTACCACCACTAACAACCTAAGCTCTTGTACCCCTAATCAGTAGCTAAAAATCCTAGTATACATTCTCTAGGGTGATGATCATCTCACAAGTAGGAAGACAAAATGTACATGTATCTAGATTCCACCTCTCTACTAGGCTTTTGAGGAGGTGGATATCATACAAGATCTATCCCAAGTGGGCCAAATCCCCCCATCCTACCTGATCAATAATAGCATGGTCAGATGCATCTAGACCTAACTCTATTAATGTTGAATAATGTCAATTGTGATAGAACTATTGAATATGAACATCCTTTTGAAATCAATAAAGTAACAATAAAAAATTATTATTGATTCTATTTTTTTGAAAAAATCCAATAATATCAATAAATTGAACACAAAATAAAAAGACAATAGCATAAAATTTTAGTGACCACATATGATATAAGTGTTAGATTCTAACATCCATACTAGATAACAACCTCACACAATATCATATAGAAGTGGAAAACTGCATTGCCATCCTAATTTAAACATTCAAACTCCTAATAAATAGCCTTAAAAATATATGTAAAATGAAATTTTTTAAAAAAAAAATTAGTAATACATTGTCATAAAGTTACTTACAAGCTCAAAAAAATCTTGGTCAGTTAAGGCACTCCATAACACATTAAATTATATCATGTGAGGAGATCTTTTGTGTGGTATTGTTATTCTCTAAAATTAGAGCTCAAAATTTGCAAAAGTTGAAAATTTAAATAGTTTCAAAATTAAATTACAATCCACCTAATATTCCACTTTAGCACAACTTCAAATGACCATATCTCGAGTCTTGGTAATCCAAGTTCAGAAACACAAGTTATGTTTGGATTTAGACAATGAGCCCTTACATATTATATCAAATTTGAATATTTTCAACCACTATAAAAAATCACTAATTTTTTTGCTACACATATATCTTGATACATTCCAAATACTACTAAAAATAATGTTACAAGTTATTATCCACAATATTACTATAATATTATCAAGTCAAATATTATCAAATAAATTATCTGTTATTCCTTTTATGAGGAGATCATCAGTGAGAACTATATTTTAACCTCCCAAAAGGGTGGCATCTCAATAGGGGTATGTTTATCAACATTTTCTACACAATTTAAACACACTTTTCATAATTCTTAGATTATAGTGAGGGTATGCTTTGGAAGCATGTTCTCTACATTCATTTAGTATGTGGTACTTATATCAGTTTTAAAATTTAGTGGAGGCATGTCATATGAGCATGGATTTCACACATTCAAAATTCTTAGATTTAGTGGGGGCGTACATTGAAATCATGGTCTCCACACTTATTTAGTATTCAACATTTCCAAATTATAGTGGGGGCATATTTGAAAACATGTCCCCCATGAGGGTACTTATTCTAGTTTCATATTCCTCCATACATAGTGGGGACATGATTTGGAAGCATGTTATACACACTTATATAATTCCAAAATTAGTAAAACATACACATTGTATGATCTACATTCACAATTACGGAAAAATTCTATATAATGGTACCATTTGCTATACGTAATTTTAACATGAGACATATCCAAGGTGCATATGTTATACAATGTGTGCTTAATATTTCAAAATCCAAATCAATTTCCAAATTCTAAAACTCTTTTATGGACTATTACCACATCAAAAAATGTTTTTTGTATTAATACCCTGACTTATTAATACCTTGATTAAACATCCATAGATTGTATTAAGGCCTAACCATCTGTAGTGGTTGGTTCTTAATTTTAGTGTGAGTTTATGTATTAAATCATCCAGTCTCATTGAGTTTTTGGGTGAATTTGATTAATTCACTCATCCTATACTAATCTATACATATACATATATTTTTCACTAGAGTTGTGCTCATTGGGAAATGATACTCTTGATGGTTGAAGGACACTCTTCATATTCTAGGTTGGGGGCATGACAACTCTCCCTACTCTAGGTACAACACCATGATGGTGCAACACACTTTTACCACTGGTAGTCTCACTCATCTTCCTATACATAATATATATGAGGTCGAAAGTCTCTTGTCTAATTCTCTAGTTTCAAGCACTCTAGACCCAGTTACTACATGACACATATAAGTGTAATCTATCCAGGCTCTTTCTTTATGCTAATTTTTAGTATTGATTATATATAAATTATATACATTGAATTGAATTTTTTGGCATATCCTTGGTTATAGGTAATGTTCAAAAGGATGAAATATTTAAGGAACAACTTGAGCAAAGACAAGGCTTGTTTTCCACACCACAATATGTATTTTGTTTTCCTTTAAATTAGTAATTCTAGTTCTTATTACATAAACATATTAAAGGGGGGAATTGTAGACACACAATCTGGTACAAGTACACATATTTCTAGTATTATTGTATGCATATACCTTTTTACTAAGAATTAGACATCTAGTTATGCAATCTCTGATGGACCTCTTTGGTTTTATCTTATTTCACTTGATTTACCTACTCCTTGGACCTGTTTACAATGTCTATTTATATTTATCCAATGTGGGCTAGATGTTCCTACTTATTATGAATATTTTATAAATGTTTTTAGCCCTTAGATAATTACATTTGTCTTAGACACTAGCATCAATGTTAGTGTCTAGCATCAATGCAACTATCCAAACTTATTTTTTTTATCTTTTTTTTATATTTTTGCTTTGTGACTATTTTGTTGGCCCTCTTTGTCTATCCTATGGTCAGATTTTTATGTGTCACTATGTTATAATTCAATTTCAAAAGGTTCCTATATATAAAACGGCTATGGTATAATCAATGTACCTTCTAATTTGATAAAATAACTCTCTAATAATAAAGTATTGTTCATTTTAAGCTATCAAACTATACTACAACACTAAATAAAATATATAAATCATTCAAAAGATTAAATATACTACTACATCACTTATACCAAGGGTTATTAAGAGCAGTATCATATATTCATACTAATAAAATTGCACTCACATGCCTAGGAGGGATAACTACATGTGAGTCTGAAGCCCTCTTATGAGTATTGGTTATGGAGGCAACATTATCAATAATAAGGTTGTTAGGGCTAGCTCGATTAATACTACTAACCCATTTTTAAGAATTTATAATAGGTCAAATGCAAAGGAGTTATGGTTTCTTATTATCTAGATATGGCATATACATGAACATATGTTTAGGCATAAAATGATTACATAAGGAGTAGTACATGTCTAGTCCAAATTTGAAGTTACTCTTCTATATATCTCTCACTAGACACTAGCATTATATATGGACATATGCATCAATGTTACTATCCTTGATTGACATGATTGACATAGTTATATGAAGGTAAAAAATAGCTAGAATATATAATGAACAAAGTCTAGATCTCCAAAACAACTCTGTGATGACTTCTAATTATTGCCGCAGTCCATAACAAAATAATGAGACATGTTATCTTTATCCCTTAGTTGATCACATTTATTTTTTTCTCAAAAAAGTTATTAATTTTTTCCCTCTAAACTTCAATTGATTCTTGTATGATTTAAATATATTTTTCACCTTATATATAATATTTAATGAGCATTTTTTCCTTTTGATACACACACACACACACACACACACACACACACACACACACACACACACACACACACACACACACACACACACACACACACACACACACACACACACACACACACACACACACACACACACACACACACAAACACACATTTTGATAGAAGATACTACTAATTATAAGAATATTGTCATCTGTTACTCATATTCCTACTATTATGGGTTAATATTTAACTATGTGTGTGTGTGTGTGTGTGTGTGTGTGTGCACGTGTGTGTCTACACACACACACACACACAAAGTTAAATATATTTTTATCAAAATGGAAAAAATGCTCATTAAATATTAATCCTAATCCCATAATCAAGGTTAGTGACAATTCATTGATACAATTTTTTTAAATTATAGAAATTTTCAATCAAAAAAGGTCCGCATTCTTCATAACTCTCATATAGGATGAAATTTGATACGTGAACCTTTTTAATGATTCAATTTTTCTCAGTAAACCTTATAATATTTTAATGGTGGCATATAAAGTATTTTGAATTCTATGTAAATGCAAGTTGTATTCTTTTTATATACAATGGTTAAAACCTATTCATTTTATTCATATTGAATTGTCAAATTAATTTAATGGTCTACATGGTTTAATGGTAAAAGGTAATTTATAGTAATTTAATGTAATTCTCAAAGAAAGAAATTAACTTCCACTATTAATTTTAATTATATTAATAAAGTTTTAATTTTTTGAGTTTTGACACTGACATGTCTTTTATTAGAATAATGCTTCACAAGATTTGATGTAATTTTTGGATATTTCAAATATTTTTTATGTACTTTATAGATGTTCAATAGTATAATTTGAAAACTTATGAACTAACAAATTGTCAAATGCAAGTTTTTTATGTTGCAAGTTTTTAAATTTGAAAATTGTTGCAATAATTAATGTCATGGGCATTTTAAATTTTTTGGAAATTCTACACTTATTTTTTGAAAGGCATTTTTTCATAGTCAAGTACATTATAGTTTTTTTCCTATTGAATGATTCAAATTTATTTCCTTAGTTTATTTTTGAGCATGTGATAAAAGCCGAAAATGACATCATCTTGTTATTCAAATGTTAGCAAATCTACTACATAGAATGATAGTATATGTTCACACAATATAATATTTCAGTTTCAGGGAAGTAACTTGAGTAAAAATACTAACATCAATTGGGAATAGAGATACCACATGAAACTTACAATGTTTCTATGAAAGATAAATTTATTTGTATAGAGGAAGATATACAACATCAAAGTCTAAAATGACATAACAAATCTATATCTAGGGTTTCTATTATATGTATGTATGTATGTAAGTATGTATGTATGTATGTATGTATGTATGCATGTATGAATGTATGTATTTATGTAATTGTTTACTTTCAGTACAAACAAAAATGATGATATAATTGCATTGAACTTTTCATTTCATTGAATTGTGACAATTTAGTTTACTATTTTATAATTAAAACTATCTCAAACATTCACAAAAACATTATTGACATTTTTTGTTTAGAAATAATGAGAACAATAAATACATGTGTGAAAGCTAGTTTCAATGAAATATGCAATCTCCTTATATATCATTTCTTTAGTTTTATTTTTATTTTCCACTCTTCAATCTTATCTATCTACAAAATTAGTTTTGTAAAAAATTGCTATAAAAAATTGTTTCCTTTTAAATTTATGACTTTTTTACTACTCTAAACATGAAATACAAAATTTTAAAATCATTAGAATGACATTAATATAACATCTACCTTATGATATTATTAATTTATATTTCGGTCAACTTTTAAATGATTAATCATATACATACTTATTTTCTTTAATTTTAATGGTCTTTTGATTTCTAATTCTTGTGTCTATGGAAAAAGGATTTTTAATGAAAAATAATTATAATAAATTGATTTTAATTTTAATAATTTTGATCTAGGAATTTGACTCAAGAGAGGATGGTTAGTATGGTGTGAGTTCCAAAATGAAAACAAAATGAAATAAACACACTAATAACATAATATCTCTAGGCCTAGACACTAGGGAGAGCTTAGTTAACAAAAACAAATGACAAACGCAACTTAAATTTAAGGAATAAAATACAAAAATTCCTTCACCTTCCTTAGATGCTCCAAATGCCTTTGTAGTGGTGACTTGCTTGGATTGTGCTCATGAAGTCCTTAGCAATGGAATCTTGGCTACCTCCATCTCTCCTTGGCACCTTGTGGCTTATGGCTTGGCTTGGCTTGGAATCAATTTGGAATGGTAACACTATTTTCATGAAGCTTTTGGAACCAATACTAAATTATAACTTTGCAAAAATTAAGCATATAAATGGTGTTCATGGCCTCTCTATTTATAGATTTTTGAGAATGTCTAAAATCAACTTGAACCATCCATATCAAGATTGAGATGTGTGGTTGAGGATTAATTAAATTTTTGGAATTAAGTTTGTAATTATCCTCATCGTGACATTGGAAGAATGGGCAATTAAGATGCATGGAGGGCATCATGGAAGGCATTGATGAGGCATGGAGGGCATGAATCCTGATATTTGTGGCATTTATGGCCTAGGGTTATCTTCCCAAGAAATGAGATCACCTGATGATGTAGATATTCAATATTTATTTCCAAAAATAAGTTTTCAACAAGTTTCCATAAAATTCGTAATTAGGCTTTGATTTAGGCTAATTATCTCTTAAGCATGATTAAGCACTTTGTGCACAAATTACTCAATTTGATCAGAATGCCTTGTTATTGGTCTAGAATTTGATTGGATTGAAATTGAGAATAAATGTCAAATGCATTGGATACATAATCCTATTTAGGTTTTTATTGAAAATAAATAACAAAGGCATATATCTTGTGCAAGATATTTGATGGGAAAGAGCAATCAAAAGTACTTAGGTGTAAAACTGACATTTTGACTCAAATTGATCTGATCAAAGTTAGCTAGCCCTTAAATTACATTTCACCATTTAGGGATATATTGGCTAAAATCGGCACTTGAATATGTCAGTTTCATGTCATTTATCATATTTTAGTGTTTTTAGGCCAAATTGTGCATTTTAGATGGAAATTGACTAAAACCCTGATTGGAGGTTATCGGTGGCCCGATTTATGTGTCTACAATAATACTTATTATATTTTACACACATAAAATACAACTTAAAGTTGAAATTTATTAATTTAATTTATCTAATTCTCTTCATATTTTAACATTTAAGTTATCCCCATCTCTTCTAAAAAAATACTATTTATTAATGGGCAGAGACCTATATTCTTATCTTGAAATGTAAAATGGGCCTATATTATACAGAAGATAATAATATTGGATTATTAATTGATAATATTATTATATACTTATGTATAATTGTCACATTACTATTCTACACAATAAAATAATATTATCAATTAATAATCCTATATTTTTATCTTATGTATAACGAGCTTGTGCCAATCCTACTTAAGATAGGAAAATAATATAATTGTATATTGTGTAAAATGTGCACATGTCCATTATAAACAAGATAATAATATATGCATCTAAACAATAATCTAATTTTATTATCTTTTTAAAAATGGGCGTACGCCCATTTTTCACAAGATACAAATATTATCAATGGTCATATTAGCCATATGCCTATTCTACAGAAGATGAGATTATTATAAATTAAGAATATTATATTCTTATCTTTTT
This sequence comes from Torreya grandis, assembly GCA_037957365.1. Lineage (NCBI taxonomy): Eukaryota > Viridiplantae > Streptophyta > Pinopsida > Cupressales > Taxaceae > Torreya > Torreya grandis. The sequence goes on along the minus strand of JARHVA010001650.1, from coordinate 240,137 downwards.
ATAATGGGAATGTGTCTATTTTACACAATATTTTAAAAATAGAAAGGCCTATTTTATGTAGAATGGGCACTTTTCCATTCTATGAAAGATAAGTATAAGGGCATCTAATTAAGAAGATGATATTATTATCTTATGAATACCAGATATGTGCCCATTTTACATAAGATAATAATATTATAAATAATTAGACTATCTAATATTATTATCTTGTGTATAATGGTCATGTACCCATTTTACATGATAAAAATATTATCAATTTTTAGAATCTAATTATCAATGATCAAATCAGCTAATGTTGTTATCATGTGTAGAATGTGAACATAAGATAATAATATATGATTCTTGTTAAGAGGCTTATATTCTTATCTTGTTTCTTTTCTTATTTATAATGAACATGTGCCAAATCTACACATGCTATAAAAATAATGTAGACTTATCTTGTATGGAATAGGCACATTTCCTTTCTACACAAGATAATAATATTGGCTTTTGAAAATTGATAATATTCTTGTCTTGTGTAGAGTGGGTACATGACCATTTTTAAAAAATGTAAGAATATTGGCCTCTAAGCATTGATAATATTTTAATCTTGTGTATAATGGTCATGAGCCCATTTTATACAATACAATATAATAATATTGATTTCCTATTAAATCTAATGTTATTATCTAGGCATAGATAATATTATTATCTTTTATAGAATGGGCATGTGCCCATTCTACACAAAATAAAAACATTGTCTTCTTGCTAAGACACCTATATTCTTATCTTTTTTCTTATATTTTTTAGAGTGGGCATGTGATAATATTCTTATATCATGTATAATGAACACATGTCCATTATACATAATATAATAAGATTGGTTTGTTTTTAAGAGGCTTGCATTATTATCTTGTTTCTTATCTTGTGTAGAATGGGCATGTGTCTAGTATAAAAAAGATAGTAAAATAATATAGGAATATATTGTAATTTTATACAATATAATAATATTATCATTTGAACATTTATAATATTCTAATCTTGTATAAAATGGGCACATTCCCATTCTATAATGATAATAATATTGGCTTCTTGATACGAGGTTTATATTCTTATCTTGTGTAGAATGGGTGAGTTACACAATATATGTTGACCTCTGAGCATCGATAATATTCTTATCTTGTCTCAAATGGTAATATTAGCCTTTGAGCATTGATGATATTCTTATTTTGTGTATAATGAGAATGTGCCAATTCTACAAAAGATAATAATATTGGCTTCTTGTTAAGAAGACTATTTTTTTCTTTTTTTTTGAATTTTGTTTCTTATTTTGTGTAGACATTCTAGAAAAGATATGAGAATATTATCAATTATTATATTCCTATATTATTATATTGTATAGAATAGGCACATGCCTATTTTACAAAATATAGGAAAATAATATAAGCCTCTCTTGTACACAATGGGCACACATTGCACAAGATAAGAATATATACCTATAAGAATTGATAATATTATTATCTTGTATAGAATGGACACATGTCCATTCTACACAAGAGAAGAATCTTGGATTATTTTTAGGATTCCTATATTATTTTCTTGTGTTCATAAGATAATAATATAGTCCTCTTAACATTGATAAAAATATAGGACTCTTAGTAATAAGCCTTTATTTTAGGCCAAGACGATAATAATATAGGATTCCAAATATTGATAATATTCATATCTTGTATTTAATGGGCACATATCCATTATAACAAGATAATAATTATTAAATTATTTCTATGAGGATATTACTATTATTATATTTTATATAATGAGAATGTGATGTGTCCATTCTACACAAGATAATAATATAGGCCTCTTGACATTGATAAAATGCATGCCTCTTAATAAGAAGTGTATCTTTTAGGCCATGAAGATAAGAATATAGAATTATGAGCATTGATAATATTTGTATCTTCTGTAGAATGAGCACATGAACATTATAATAAAATTATAACATTGGATTATTGATATGAGTCCTATATTCATATCTTATCTATAATGGACATGTGCCCATTCTTCATAAGATCAGAATATTGGATTTTGAGCATTGATAATATTCTTATGTAGAATAGAAAACACATTTCCAATTATAAAAAAGATAAGAATATTATCTTTTTTCTAATATTGTGTATAATGGGCATGTGGCCATTCTACCCAATATTATTACTTCTTAGTTGTCAGACTACATCGCTACTCTAAAAGCTATTGGAATAGTGTACATATAACATATAAGCACACCTAGGTGATAAAATATGGTTCATATAATAAATTTTTAAAAGGAAAACAAAAGATGGGAAAAAACAAAAACGTAATGGAAATCCTCCCAAAAATTCATTACAAATATTAAAATGATTTTATTTGTAACTATGTCAAGAAAAAAATTGTACTCAAGCCTAAATGTAACAAGTAATGTGATTATGGTTGATAATTCCAAAAATAAAAATTAAGGTTTTGTTGATGAAGATCATGCTAGGAAAATTAATATTATTTGAAATTTGTCTCTTAAAGAAACAAAATATGTTTTTATGCAACTTTTATCCTTAAGGAACTTTTGTTTGTGCTTGGCATGTTCTCCTAATGAGACATGGTATGAATCTAATTGTGAGTTTTAAATTTTATATCATTCTAGGATAATATTTTTTTGGATGTTGACATTCCCACACTTTGCCATAGTGTCTTAATTTCAATTTTATTAACCTTTTATTATTGGTCAAGTTGTACATGGAGTATAAGGCCTTATCTAAAGTTTTACTCGTCAAAATTAAGATATTCAATTACAAAGTGTTTCAATGTAGATTATAAATTTTTTTTGGTTCACTTATATAGTTTTATTTTGGGCTACATGTATTTCCAATTACAATTTCCATGGTTTGAAACAAGTTTCATAATATTGAACACTCATTTAAAGTAACTATTATTTATCTATTCTAAAGGAGGATAGTATCTAATGGTTAATGTATGGGAAATGATAGGATCTTCAAGGGATGATCTTCATTTCTAAGCGTCACCAATGTCTTCATTATTTTTTTTATTAAAATTGTTAAAATAATTAGTTAATAGATACTCAATTCTCTACAATATTCAAAAGTTTCCTTTATGGATAGAAATGGATTTCTTTGGGTACACTTCCATCTTGATTTTTCCCTAACTAATTTGCTTTAATATTTAATTGTGCCTTTATTTATTAAGTATAGTGGTTGGATTTGGTGAATTATTAAATTATTTATTTATGAGTTGTTTACTTCCTAATATACAACATCAAGGATAAACTCTTGGCCATTTGATTATATTAGTGATAAACTCTTTTCTATTTGATCATATTATTTGTGATAGACCATAAAGGACAAAATAAAATTTGAAAATAATATATTTAGGTTTTATGTGTTTTAATTCTCTTTTAATATAAATATACACATTTAAATACTCTCTAAATTATGGCCAAACTTCACTAAATAGAAATAAAGTCTTAAACAAACTAGTATTTAATTTGGTTGATCTAACATAAGATTAATTTATGGGAATGACCATTATTTTTAAGGAACCATGGAATACCTTAGAATATATTTAATCAATTTTTTAATGAAGATAATCCAATTAGTTGAATGCATAAATCTATCACACAACTCATAAAACATAAAAACCTATAGTTCCATGTATATCTAGAAGATTCCTCTTACCAACTACAAAGATAATTGATAACTGTATTTACCACTTGTTATATTAGACTTATATATGGTTATTAATTCCTTGATTTATGGAATAAATAAGGAATTACAATAATTTTAGTCTAATTTTTAGCCAATAAACCTTACAAAAAACATAGACATTGAGTTTGAAGATAATAAGAATATAACTAAATATCTTGTAAATTTATCTTAATTGCATATATTAAAAGGTAAAATACTACTTATTTCTTAATTAAATTATTTAATTTTACACACATTCTAAAAATATTGGTTAAAAAATCATCATACTGAAATAAAATATGACATATCCACACATATATTGGTTTTGAAAAAACTTAATAATATCTTGTAGAATATTAACTAAAAGCTATATATTTGAGTGAATCCATTTTCAAATTTACAATCCAAAATTAAAATATATTAATATGTTATGTCATTTATAATAATGACTCTCTTGAAAATTATTATTATAGAGCTAACTTGCATATCATGCAAATATTATGGATATCTTAGGGTAGTTGACTTGCTTTAACTTCTATCGAATGACAAACTGATTTAATTATTAACATTATTAAAATATTTGAGAAAGATTGAAAAATGAAATATACTTAGTATTAGTTACATATAAATATTTAATGATTAATATGCAAATGGTTAAAATAAATAAGAAACCACCTATGCCCAATTCTAAAGATGCATTGATTTCAGGCTTAATCAAATAAAATTAATTTAATTAAACTTCATGTAGGCTCAATTTCATTTCCAATATTACATTAAATTATATATGATTCAAATATTAAAAACCCAATGTAGGAATTAAATTAAAATAAACATAATGTCTCTTCAAAACCATAAATTATGAGGTTTAAGGTTTAACAAAATATATCAATTTTCTAGAAATCTAAAAATTGATGTCATGCTGATCTGTGAGTAATTTTATGATACATTAAATTCTCCTTTATATGATAATGAACTAAATAATTCATATTATTAATTTTATAACTTGATGTACAACACATTCATGTCACACCTTAAGATGGACCTCATGTACCATGTAGTAACTATAAAAAGTTGAGAAGGGTATACATTGTAAGTCATATGTAAATCTAACCAATAAACTTGTCTTTAATTCAGATTAAAATAATAAATTAACTTTTTATTTATTTGAATTATAGACCAAAATAAATATGCATATCTAGTCCATTGTGCTTTCCTCTCTAAATATATATCCTTACAACTCTGTGAAAAAACAACACATAACTTGGTTCATAAGGGCCAAACACCTTTTTATCTTAGGTTCTATGTTGTAAAAATGTAAAATCATGACATGTGGAATTATGAAAATAGATCACAAACACAAAAATATACTTTTTTAAAATTATTGTTCTCGAGTTTTCATTTAATTTCACATGAATTTGCCTTCACATTTTCAATTATTATTCAAGTAAGCCTAGGTCATTTTAGTCTTGTCAGGTGTCACTATTTATAGCCTCAATAGTTTAAACCAAGTTAAAATATTCATGTGTCTATAATTAATTTTAAAACCTACACATGATAATATATTATTAATTCACATCCCCATGATGCATTGAGAAAAATAATTTTAACATGTGAATTATAGTTTATGGTTCTACGATCCAGTTTCAAGGTGCAACTTAGCATGATCACATGGATTCATAGTAAATACATTATGATGAAACATTTTGACCCATTTGATAATGCCACATGTCACATTTTTCAAATAAATCAAACATTTAATATCAATATAATAAATCAAAGTGAAAGTGATTCACATAGCTTTGCAAGTTCACATTTTGATTTGAGATTGCTAGTTGTCACCATATCATGTTCCTAAAAATGTAGGAGGCTTGGGATATAAATACTCATAAATAATCCATGATAATGTGAAATAATTCCATGTAGCACATATTTGAAAATAAATGGGCGAAAATTTTCCAAATGTGATCATTACATGAGGCATCTTGTGACTAGATCACATACCCAAAAACTATACTTTATTGAAACTATTGTTTTTAAATTTTAATTTTATAGCATTATGTTGAATCACATGAATTTTTATTCACATTTTATTTTATTCATATGATTATACCTAATTCATTTGAGTCATGCCAAGTGTCACTCATTCATAACCTCTAAATAATTTCAACCAAAATTGACTATTCATGGGTCTATGAGGCATTTTAGATCCTCCACATGGTTGTAGCATATTAATTTGCATTCTTATAATGTATAGAGAAAAATATTTTTAGCACAAGTATTATAGTTTATGGGTATTCAAACCAGTTGCAAGGTGCCACTTTGCATGATTGTGTGGCTTTAGTGTACATATCCTACAAAAGACCTTTTTGATCATGCCACATGCTACATTTTTCATAATATCATGAAGGTTAATTATCAATAGATAAAATCAAAGTGAAATAGATTCATGTAGCATTTCAAGTTCATTATCTAATTTGATATTTTCACTTGTCACCATCTAATGTTCCTATAGAGGTAGGAGGCTTGGAATTCAAATACTCATAAACAAGTAAGAAAAATGTGAAACAATGCCATGTAACATGGATTTGAAAATAGAGGGGCCAAAAACATCCAACTATCAAGCTTGTGGGTGTTCAATTCAAGTGACTTAGATCAATAGACAAACATGTCATTTACTTCACATTAAACTAGAAAGACATATCATTTCCTATTGTGAAACAAAATGAAGACTTGTCTATGTTCGACTTACCTAAAAAAAGGGAAATTGAAAATGTAATTTAAATACATTAGTTTATAAGGGAAGAGAGTTTAATGTATTTCTCACATCAACACTTCCCAAAAAACATTTTATAAACAAAAATACATATATTTAAAAATTATAATCACTTTATGAAATGTACAATGAATAAATACAAAAATAAGGAATATAATCAATAAGATATAGATTAAGCAATTGATTTGTCCAAAGAAGTTATTTGTTTTTATGTATATACCATTTATCCATATTCTTCAATTGTGTTGAATTCATTCTAAAGACTCTAAATGTTTGGACTACTTTACCAATTCCTTATTGTTTGGGAATGATAGTGTTTGATAACTAGTTATCAAAGAAATTATTATCATATTATTTGTTTACCCATTCCACTTAAAGAATTTAGGAATATCGATACATTCAGTGAGGGCACTATGGATATCACTCAATTTATACATTTATTATACATTGAATTTATCTAAAAAAATAGTTATTACTTGATTAGTTTTTGAAATTGGTATTTTAGTCCTTTATCCCATTCTTTATATGTGCTTGTAGCAGAAGGACTTAGCTACTTTCTAGATAATTATGTTGCCAAGGGTCTAGTGAAAGGTATCTCTCTTGGCTAGTTTGATAGACACATTTTAAATGGTCACTTCATATATGAATATTTTCTCACACTTTAATAGGAATAATAATATGTTCAAAATGCCATGGAATGTCTCCATATATTTTGGTTGGATTCAGGCTCCTTTATCCAATGGAGGAAAACCCATTGTTAAAAATAGTCCCTAAGGCCCAAACCTCCTTAGATAGAGGAATTTTAATGGAAGTGGATTATACAATGGGTATATTTTAAGTTTTATGGCATTCCTTTTTCCTTTTGGGCTTCTCACTCTAACTTATGGTACTATGTGGTGTAGATATTTGAAAAAAAAACTCTTTTTGGATCACCAAGCCTTTTTCTCTTGCTAGAAAATTTAACCTCCCTAGCCAAATGCCAACCCATACAACCAAAACATTTCCATGACACTCACCCAAGCCTACACATGATGATCTCATGGATGGTGATGACCTCATTAATCTCATTTTAAACCTTGATAATAGTGTTATAAGTGTCATGGTGTGTACTAGAGCCTTCTTGTGAATATATCATATCATAATTATTTTGATGTCTATTTTATGATGTGATAGTGGTCATGATGGTCCTTATATGAGTAGAGGGTTTATAAATATTTTTTGAAGTCATGACATGAGGTAAAATGATGTGCTTAATGTCATTATTCATGATATACTTATCTAAGACTAATCCAACCTTAATTCACCCTTTAAAAGTCATCAAATGACCCTAAAATAATTCATATGAGTATATATTGCACTATATAACTTTGGGAAAGGTAAATTGTTTGGTGTTTAATTGTTATAAAGGTCTAAATAAGGGTCTCATTTCCATCCCATAGTCATGACATGATGGTTCATGTTGTAAAAGTCTCCCTTTCGAAGTGTTTCCCACCTTTTACCCACCACATGGGTCCCACTCATGGAAAATTATGTCTCTTCATCTCCACATATTTTATTTCTAATTTTCAAATGAAAATTTACTTGTGTTTTCCCTCCATCTACCCTCTAATTGAATCCTAAGGTTAGAAACTTGAAGAAATGTAAAAAGGATAAGGTTTGTCATGTGTTTTTATAGGTTATATAGACTTGTATGATCATGTTCATACAAAGGGGGTTCATATATTGTATTTGGAATCACGTAAGATGTCTCATAGAAATTTTAGGTGAAGAGGATGCAAAAACAAGTCAAAATAATTCCTCTCTCTACCAAGTTCCTTGGCAGTCCAATCAATCTTTTAGGTTCTCACTTATTCTATGTAGGAGAGAGAAGATAAATATATAAGACTTTGGGGAGAATAAGGGGGTATAGTGAACTTCTTATTAATGTAATTTGTATATAAATCTATGAAGTATAATCTAAAAAAATGCTAATAATATGGGAACTCAAATGGTCATCCTAATCCACATAGGGGAAAAAGGAGGATGGTTTTATTGAGTTTTAGGTTTGTTTGATCAAACTAATGATTATTCCTAGTTACTCAAGTATTTTAGGTACTTTTCATGTCCTCAATTTTTTTTTTATACATGTGAGCATATAGAGGTGCGAATTGTCTAAACTACCAATATATGCAAGCTATAACCAAGGTTTCATTGATGAAGAGGAGTATCCAATGCATAGATATGAAGGTGAATAGTGTTTGGAAGTATAATAATGGAGTATTAATTATAATCATGTATATTTACTCCATATTTAATGCTCATATGGTCTCAAAACTTCTCAAATGGTTCCTCTAAGTGAAGATTGCCTACATGTCTGAGTTTCACTACAAGAAAGAGAGAAGTATATTGGATAATGATAACCTAAAGTTTATTAAAACATAGTGGAAACACAACATGAAGTGTTTAATTCATGCTAATGTGTCATTATTTAAAATTAATCAATCTTAAACATAGTCTCATAGGCCAATAAATCACCTTTTACCTCCTAAACACCTTCACGGTCTTGTTTAGCAAAAGTTAAGGTTTTTTAGAAAGTCCTAGGTTTCATTTTTCACTATGTATGATTCAATGATGGACCCAAAAATGTTTCATTATATTAGTTATGTATGTTGATATGTCTATGGTCCTTGAAAATAAACTTAGTTGTTAGCTCATAGTTCTTTTAATCCCTTAAAGAGCCTTTCCCTTTTGACAACCTCATCACTATCATTTCAACCTAGTTTAAGCCCCATCTCCAAGTTTCAAGCTGCATATAACCTTATCAGTCATCACTTACAAGTTTGGATCCTTTACTCAAGCCCAAAATATATAAACAAGGTCTAAATACTCCATGGGTTTGTCAAGTTTCATCAAGGCAAGGAGAAATGAACCCAAACAACTATTAACCTTGTTGAGAAATCATGATCACCACGTATAGGCCTTTGTGAAAGCAAGAAGATGAGGTGTTGATTGAATAAATTATATGAGATGGATTTTTAAGGCATTAAGTAAAATTAAATGGTCATGAGGAACTATTATAATTATGATATGGAAAGTCAGGGTCAGACAAAGTCTAAACAGACTAGACTCTTTCCAAGAGATGATGGGACACAACCTAGACCTATAGTTATGACCTATGGGCCTAACTATAGGTGAGGTAAAGATTGAGATATAAAACATATTTTTAGGGTAAATGAAGTAATAAATAGGTCATTTAAATTAGGATGAAACCCATGGGGATAGTAGAGAATCAAATTCTACCCCTCAAGTGATCACACACTGATAAGAGACCTAAACACAATGTATATAGTCAGCTTGAGAGCAGTAATCAAGATGCCACTTGGTGGAATATGAGAGAAGTTATTAAATGACATGAAAACATGAATAGGCATTAATAAATCTTAGAATCACTTAGATGAAAAGGAAATTTTGAATAATAATTAGTAGGTTGTAGAGGGTCTCAGCATGAAGATGAGTCATACACACAGTCCTATATATATATATATATATATATAGGACTGTGTGTATGACTCATCTTCATGCTGAGACCCTCTACAACCTACTAATTATTATTCAAAATTATATATATATATATATATATATATATAGTTATGAAATAACAAAATAACTAAGTGAGAAGTTTGGTTGGATAATGAATTCAAGAGGTATGTTTTAGTGTAAAAACCCTATACATGTTTTATCCACTAATTATGAATGCATCAAGGTCTCAACTACTTAAAAGGGATGGTTTTTCCTCATAGTCCTAGGCCATCCTAACTCTACCTACAAGCATGTTTAGTAGTGGGAAGTGAAAGTATAGAAAATTATAGAGAGGTGGAGCCTAGAGATGAAAATAGGTATCTCACTAGTTTATTGCAATGGACTCAACATTTCCCATTGATATGAAGTATTCCCTTGAGACAAAAGAAGCCATGTGGCCTACATAGGCCTATTTGGCCAAATAGGCCTAAACAAACTTATGCCTAAAACTAGAGACCTTCAGTTGTTTGAAGATTAGTTAAGGTGTGTAAAAATATTAAGTGGTAAGTAATGTAAACACATAAAAGGTACATAAATGGTATAGTTATCAATTAAGGTAAAATGAGTACTCAATCAAGCCCCTAGGGCTACATAAGCATGACTTCTACCAAAATTTAAGACTCTTGTATGAGAGCATGTAGTGGGAAACATTGATGAAAGACTTGAACCTAAGGGTATTTTTAGGAATTGAGGGAGTTTTACATGTTTTTTCCAAACTCCACCACTATTTTTGAAAGGTGAAATATAGTAATCATGTTAATAATACTCAGGCCCAAACTTGTAGTGAGACCTATAGGTAGTCACATGAGAAAGTGAAGATAGAGTTAGGGTTTAAGAAGTTGAAGGTAAAATTAGAGGTTGGGAAAAGATTTAAAAGGTTTCCATAATGTATTTGAGATCATAAAATCACCTTTAGTAATCTTTGACCTTTACACTACTATAAGGTACTTAGGTTGGTAGTGAGACCCTAAGGCAGACTCACATGAGAAAATGAAGACTAAATGTATTTTGAATAGCTAGAGATAATTATATAAGGATTAAATTTATATGGGAAATGTTTTATCATGGTTTTTAGGACATAAATTCATTTACAAGTCACTTAGACCCTTTAGACTCAGTTGAGGCCTGATAGGCCTAAAAGCCATTCTTAAAGCCTAAAAACCACACACCACATTGGGGTATGTTCAAACCTTCTCCAAGTAAAACTCATTCTTTAAAAAGGTATAAAATGATGACATATGTCCTATGGATAATGATTTAATTAAAGGAAATAAAATAAAATGTCTAATTGGGTCTTTAATCCTAACTTGAGTTACACAGTTCTAGGCTACCACCTCAAACTACACCTTCATGTGTTCATAAATTTCATAGCAGAGTGACTGAGGGAAAATGATATTAGGGAGAGTTGGGAACCCATATGGAATCAATATCTATGGTATAAAGAGTTAGGGTGAGGGGCCTAGGTTTATGAATAAATGCTAAGAATATGACCTACATAGACTGCTTGAAAGAGAGCTCGAAGTCCACCATCTTCTGCTCATATCTCTCCACACAAGATGCATGAACCTTAATATTTTTAGGAGTTTTAGGGGGGTCCATGTAATAATCATCCAAAATCATAATATTGGGATTAGAGGTCTGATATTTATGAACCATCATTAAGATGGTAGACCTCTAAAACCATGCTTAAACCCTAAGATAGACTTGACTTGGGAAAAGTTGAGATTTTGGTAACCAAACACTTGTTGGGGATCAACCAACAATAGATTACACATGTGAAAGCAATAAATGCGGAATCCCCAACCAACAACACTCCTAATTGACTTGATAAGCACTTGAAACATCTAGTCCAATAAAAGAAGATCCCAATCATGGTATTGGTATGTATGGATACTAATCATAATTATCCTTAAATTGTACCTTTTCAAGTATTTGAGTAGAAAATAGGGTGTAAAGCTATTTGGAAGTTTTCCAATCATTGGATGTGGTATTTTGAGACTTGTTTCATCTTCTAAAATCCAAATATGTCCAAAAATATACTTGGAAATGCCTTTGAAAGTCCACACCAAATAACTAATTTGTAGATGCTAAGAGAAAGTGACCTACTCACCCAAATTGGTGAAATTGTAGTTGTATACTTATTGAGAAGGCATATGTCATGGTGTAGAACATTTGTTCAGATATTAAGCATGCTCATTCAGCTATTATATATATATATATGTATATATATATGTGTGTGTGTATATACACACACACACACACACACACACACACACACACACACACACACACACACACACACACACAGATATATATATATATATATATATATATATATATATATATATATATATATATATATATATATATATATATATATATATATATATATATATTCTGAAGGTTTCATGGCTAATCAATCAAGCAATAGTCAAATAACTAGGATTAGTCACGTAATTAGACTACTTGGGTCAACAAGGGGAGATGAAAGTTGGAATTTATGGAATTTTAGGAGGGTAAACATAGAGTTATTACACCATGTAACTAATTCTAAGGGAAATCAAGGCACTTATCCATGGTCATTATGAAGGAAAGGGTATTTTATTGAACCTAAGTCAACATGTAAAGAAAGATGGGGTACTATATGCTTCATGGGGGATTTAATTGAGTCAATATCATGTTACAATTATCAATTAAAGGAGTTATTGGCCATTTTGGGCAAATCCATGCCTTGAATAAGTCAACTACAACCTCCACCACTCCATCTCAATAACTAAAGGGATCATTTATGAACACCAATGTATGAAGGGGTATGAAGGACTATTTTAATTATTTATAACTATAGTGTGAGTGGGATATGGTCATTTACAAACCCTATCTATCCCTCTCTTTCTAGTCTCATTATGCAATTTATTCTGGCCTTAAGGTCATTGTATTGATACCTCACCTCGGTATGAGGAAACTCTACTTAGATTTACACTTTATAACCTATTGGACTGATTAAGAGATTATTGTAACTTCTCCATGATATTATCTAGTGTATTAATGTTGGTTTGACTTGAATAAGTGATATATTTATATTCCTTTTATAGGTCCAAACTTCACCTAGATGCTAACAAGTGTTTTATGTAGGTTACATATTATGTTAGTGTTAATGGGTGAGTTTAAAGTGGAAGTTTGACTGCAAGTGCCTTGAATCAGACCTTCCATTCATTACCGTCATACTTTCATAATCCAAATCAAACTCTATATGAAACATTATTTTTTAGAAGCTATTAGAGATAGTGATTTAGTTCATGATTAGTTCATTAGTGTTGTTAGGTGTTCAAATAGAATGGATAAGCTATACTGGTGCATCACCACCCTTAGTGCAGGTTTCTTTTATGCACTTTCTATCCCATTTCACCCCAAATTAAATAGGTCTTAAAATTTTTGATCCCAAATAGATGCAGTAGGGTAGCTATCCCCATAAATTAGAGGTTGGTCTTACTTTAGGTTACCCAATACATTTAGGCTAATCTCATGTTAGTCTAGCCTTGAAGGTAGGCCTAAATAACCTCCTTCAAAGGGTATAAGTTAGAGAGATAACAATGAGTATTTACATAAAATTGGAGTCAATTCCCTTGTTCCATAGTGGAAGGATTGATATTGTCCTATAACCACCCCTTCAGCTATTACTCTTCCCATTTGGTGTACTAGTTACTTTCTCCATAGGATATTCTAGATGATATGCTCAATAGTAGATGGAATATTCATTCTAGATATGGGATCTAGGCTAGACATTTTAAACTATGTGGTCTGCTATTATTGATCCCAAAAAAACTCATTTTTTATGGTTCCTTCTCTATTAGGGCTTGCCTATGGGAGACAAGATCAAGTATCGTGCAGTGCCTTACCCCATTTTCCCAACTTGCCAATAACCAAAGAATATTAAGCACCTTTTTTGGTTTTCCCCTCATGTAAAATATTTATGGCACTAGATTCATTCTCCTTTCCATCCCTTTCAAAATAAATTATGCATGTAGAAGATGGCTCTCTTGGCAAACTTGGCTCTATTGCCTACAAAATATAATCATTTTTGGCACACCTTTTGAGTTGACATTTTGTTTCAAATGTGGAAAGCTACAAAGTATGATTTATTTAATCATGAAGAGGTAGAATGTATTTTTTACTTTACTAACAAAATTATTATTATATTTAATGTTACTCTTTAGATTCAAAGTTGAATAGACAAGGTTCGTATGGAACTTAACCACCTTCAACATTTACTCAATCACTAGGAATGTAATCCATTCATAGTTAGTCATGAACTTCTTGAGTCCCCATAACATCCTTCACCTCCTCAAGGATGAGGGCTTGGGACACATTAGAAATAGTCAAGACTAAGACACAAGAGTTACTCTCCATGATGGTCACCACCTCACTAGTATTTTCCTCACCATGGTGGCTCAAGTGGCTCATCCATATTTGAAGGTGATGTTAGGGGTTGGGGATCTGCTCCCTCATCCTAGGATGGTGAGATTAAAGGCAAGGATCTACCTTCTCAAGGGAAATTTCCACACCTAGATTTGGCAATTTCCCTTGAAAAAAACCAAAATGAGACTTTAAAATCTCATCAAAACATGGGTTAAGAGCCCTTACTAATTAATGAGGATCCTTCTACCTTGGGAGCATAAGATGGTAAGCCTCAAGATCCACTATCTCCTTCACCTACCCCAATGTTCATGTTTGTTGTGGATACTTAATTTCTATCTTTAATATTATGTTTACCTTTATCTCTCTACTTTTATATCGAATAGTTGATGTGATGTAATTTTTTGTGGGTGTGGTGACTTTTGACCACTTTTCTGATTTGTCCCAGGGTGTTTTTTACCCTTTATGTGATTTTACTCATGGGGTATGACTTTTCCACCCATATTTTTAAGATTAGTGATGTACCATATATTGTTTTATATATAAATAGAGATGTTTTTCAATAATAAATTGATCTTCTATTTTAGTTACCAAAAATGGTTTTACATCTTCATATTTAATAAGTTGACAATGACTATACCAAATATTTGTAGGAATCTCAGTTATGAGTTCATCGCATTTTTTTATATTTTTACAAATATTTTTGGGATCCTCTAGGAACATTTACTTTCCATTAAACATTTTGAAACCAAATGAAATACATATTATCATCTATATTATGATATTTTTCTTTTTGAAATAAGGACATCTCCATCTAAATGTGCATTATCTTTCAAATATATGATTATGAAAGCATTGCATCTTCATTTAAAACTATTTTTATTTCTTAAGTGATATTGGTTTTATTTTAATACAAAATTTCGTAAGCTCTCCTTATTTCATTAATTAATTTAAGGCCACCAATAGCAAGTTGTTCTACCAAATTATCCATCAATATTTCATGATTTCTAAATGTAAAAATGCTAGCAATAACATTTTTATCGATATCATCAATAGTATATGATTTTAAAAGAGAATATAATAAAACATTAACCTTATTAAAATATTTTTTTATATATGTATAAAGTTTTTTTATCTATTCTTCAAGCTGTTCTTGGGTTTGTCTCCCCAATTCTAGTTTTTATACAAGTTTCATTGTAGTTACCTGAAAATTGTGAATATCCCCTTCATGGGGAGATTATCCAATATGTATTATACTTAGGATATAGTATTTAGGAGTAATATATTCCTCAATATTATCAACTATGGGGTTGGAAATTTCTACAAATCATGTTCACCTATGGTTTTAGATATAATCCTTGAATTTGTTTTAGCCTTTTTGGGTGTTGAGAACATAAAATTAAAGATTATTATCCTTCATGGTACTTTTATTTATCTTAATTTAAATATAATTAACCCATTGAAATGATAGACTACCTATAATAATTTTGACTTGAGTATCCTAGGATTTATAAGAACCAACCAAAGAGAGATTACTGAACAATAGTTGTGGTATCCCTTGAGATAAAAATAAGTTGAGAGGCTAATGAAGGAGTCATAGAAATAAGTGGAGGGAGAGGGAAATGGTACTATTAAGGAATATGTGGTGTATATGTAATATATATAAGAGGAGATTAGGAAGGTTTTGAAGGTGTAATAAATGAAGCGAGATGAACTTACACCAAAACAACATGGGTATAATAGGTACATGATTGAAATCAATAGACAATATAATAATATATGTTATTATAATTATGAGAGACACATGAGGTATTTACATGTGTCACACATACTATGAAATTGAGGATTTGATAAACCTAGATCAGAAATAAGAAATTAATGTGTTGTATTATCCATGAGTAAGGAGGAATCTGGAGGAGACTAACCTGAAGAAATTAGAGAAAGAGTTGTAGGCCTCTTGATAAAAATATTTGGAAATATTTTTTAATTTTATCACCATAATTTTTCTTTGTAAATTTATACTTATTAGGATATTCATCATTCCATCTACTTGCTAATTTCTTGATTGGGGTTCTTGGTAGATATCTTGTAACAGTTGGCTAAGTAACATGCAATGTTTTTATTATTATTTTTGGATCTTTGAAGATCCAACACCCTTTAAATTTATACACATTTATTAATAAAATTTATTCTTTATCCAAAATATTGATATTCCTAAAACAAATTTGGTTATTTAATTCAAATCTAAATATTATTTGATTGATAGTTGATAACTGGAAGAGGTAAACTATTTACTTTGTCAAAAATAGGGTCAATCATGTCTAAAAAATAATCAATAATTCAATTTTTTAAACATTCCAATATGAATTATTTCATTTTATATAAGATCATTCTTGAATGATATCTCTTTCTAACCTTAAATTCATCTTCACAGTGTTCCCAATATGCTTCAATTTTAGAATATACAGGTACCTAGAACCGAGTTTGAGATTTTCTTTCACAAATATCCTAAAATAAAAATAATAACTTTTTTGTGTAAATTCATTATGACTTCAATAATGTATGTCTCAATGTTAAACACATCCTAAGATAATCTTCACATGTAGTAATTTAGGCCAATATGAATACATATTCCTATTACGTGTTTTTCATTACATTTAATGTGGAATTTAATCAACTATTTGAATTATTAAATAAGAATAAGTTTATTTAATGCATCAATAACTTATATGTAAGACACAATAAAACTCTAATTCTGATGTAAGTGAATCTAGGAAATTGAATGAAATAGCTTAGATATTTCTTTATTAGGGTAATAAGCATAATTTAAATTTCATTGGTTGTATTTCCCTCAAAAATACTTAAAACCAACATAGTTAATGAATAATTTAATTTTTTGAAATTAAATTTTCCTTGCTCATGAGTGAGTTGTTGCAATTTATCATATATCAACATCTGAGAGAAATCTTGTCCTATCACATTCAACTATGGCAACTATCTTAGATCATTAATGTAATATACTAAGTATGATTTAATATAAAATGATTGAGTTGATTACAATATTTTCAATTTATCATGGATATTATCACAAATCACCTCTCCCTAGCTAATGGATTATTTACCTATACAAACTATATATATATATATATATATATATATATATATATATATATATATATATATATATATATATATATATATATATATATATATAGTTTGTATAGGTAAATAATCCATTAGCTAGGGAGAGGTGATTTGTGATAATATCCATGATAAATTGAAAATATTGTAATCAACTCAATCATTATATATATATATATATATATATATATATATATATATATATATATATATATATATATAGAGAGAGAGAGAGAGAGAGAGAGAGAGAATTAGTGGCTAAATCACCCATAACTATATTAAGTAGAGATATGATATTATATATTTATTCATGAAATGATATTATATATTTATTCATGAAATGATATTATATATTTATTCATGAAATTATTCTATGGTTAGAGTTTTATGGATATTTGTTGACCATTTTATTTTATTCTTAAGCCACATTTCATTTATTATATTCAAACACGTGTCTTTATTTTGATTCTAGTAAATTTATACAATATCTCTATTTATGTCTACAACTTTTGTATGGCTAAGGATGCCTAATGTTTCATTTATTGAATCTCTATCTAGTTTTTTGATTATTACATCATAAATATATTTTATTTACATCTTCTTTATATCATATCATTTTATACAAGCGAAGACCAAGTTTGAAAATTGAATAAAAGTAGGGATTTTAGCGGCATGGTAAGTCTACTATAAAAAATGCATTTACCCAACATAACTATATTCCATTTACCATTATCTCCATCAATTATTCAATGTATATGTGTCCCATGACACTATTTTTAATCTAAAAAATAATTATATTGACAATTTAAATTAGCTCAAAACCAATGTATTTGAAATTCATTTTGGCAGAGGATGACATGTATAATGTAGTTTTAGCTAATAATGAGAAGTTTTTTATGGTGATATATGGAGGTAGGAAATTTTTATGTAGGAAATAATTTTGTGTCAAAGTGGTCAATAAAATGTTATAATTTATTTTTAAGACCCACCGAGGATGAAGATCTACCAAACCTAAAGTGTATTCATAGCACCTCAAAAACTTGAAGTGTTGAAATTGAAAAAATGAGAGATGAAAACTAATGGGTAACTTTGGAAAACACTCAAGGAAAGGAAATTCACAAAGTGGAAGGATGGGATGAGATTTTAAAAAATGACAAAAAATGGATAAAATGGAATGGAATCAGGGAAAAATAATGAAATCAAAACAACTTGATGAAAATGAATGAAATGAGAAAAAAGTGGATATGACAATGAAATGAGAGACCAAACTTGTAGAGTGTGAAATTTAGAGAGATTAAATAGGAATATATGAGCTTAAATTTTGGAGGATCGTTGACTGCATGAGTTGAAAAAGTTATTATTTCATTATATAAATAGAATGTTAAACTTCATTTTACAACATTTAAACAACTTAATAATTTTTCAAAAATATGGCTCAAACATTAATCATTATTATAGAGGACTAACAACACCTATTAAAAAAAATCAATGTTTTCAATGTCAGGTTTTAAGAAGTTTTGATATTTTAGAGTTTTTAGGGATTTTAGTATTTTTCAGTTGCTAGAACTTACAAAAATTCTTTATTTTATCTGAAAATCTATATGTTCAAAACACAATATGAGTTAATGTTGAGTTTTAGCATTGCAGTGTTTATGAGGTTTTAAAATTTCTAAGAGTTTTAGAGGTTTTTATAATTATGGATATTTTTTAAACTATAAAATTTATCTCAAAAATCTAGATTCATTGAAGAATATATAGTTGTCACTCAAATAAGATCATAATTTTGGCAATTTCAAGATTTTAAAGTATTTAAATAAATGTTCAAAAACTTTCTCAAAATCTCTGAATAACATAAATTGAAGGAAAATTGAAAATTTCACTATCTATAATAAAAATTTCTCATTTCATTGTGGTCTACATAATGGTGTCAAAAATGATAGGATTCAAAGAGTTCAATTTTCACTAACAATAAATGTGGTTCTATGCATGTATTTGACAAAAAAATATTTTTCAATAATTATGGAAGGAACTATCTGCTACATGACCCTTGTTAAGTTTAAGGTTTACATGAGGAATTATAATAGGATATTAATTTTTGTGGGAGTTTTACTCATGTAAAGTTTATTCATTAACCAAATGACCTCTATAAGTAGTCATTACCTAAGTGATATTTATTTCTCATGTATTATTGGTAATAATCACAAGGTAAGAGACCCAAATTAACAAAAAAACACCATTAGTATTTGTTATTATGGGGAGGAATGGTGACTATAATTCAATGCTTTGGGCTTACCTCATGGGAGAACAAAAAATTCAAGAGATGAATTGGGACAATGTAGTCTAGTCAAATTACTAAGCATAAAATAAATATGCTTACTAAGCAACTTAATATCTATTCCACTTTCCATTATTATTAATAAATTAATATGCAATTTCCATCTCTTTTATAGTAATAATATATTATTTAGGATAAATCCTTAATTATTCATAATATATGTATGTGTGTGTGGCCAGGGGGGGGAGGGGTCTGGGGATCCCTTACATGTTCATTGATAATTTAAAGAGGAATTAAAAACTAACTATAAAATTATAAATTTCACAATATGAAATTTGAAGTACTATAAAAATACATTATAGAAGGCTAATGTCAACCAAATAATCATGGGGAAAAAATATCAGGAGCATAAAAATATTATGAAAATAAAAATATTCATGGATAACCAAAATAGAAATAAAAGGGGATGAAGCCGAGATGAAGTACTCAACAATGTCATAATGAGAAAGAAGAATCCAAATAAAACATATGAAAATTAGGGGGATGATCGGTTCTTATCACCACATCAACATCCTAATTGACATAGTTGGTTAAACTAAACTTTTGTTCACATCTAATGCTCTCCAAATCCACCATCTCCTCACTCACTTAAACAACACCCTTATCATATTGAAGAAGTGATCAAAGCATGTTAGCTTCCTAACTCAACCATATATCTTGATTAAAAATTTAACATTCAATTTATGTAATTTATAGTGACTAATTACCTTTATAAGTAATCATTACCCAAATAACCTCCATGGGTTAAAATTTACTCTTTTATGCTTTATTATTTAAATATTTTCACTATGATTTTTTTTAAATTTTAAAGAGCACTATTGAATGGATAATATTAATAAATATTTTCACTAAATCCAAGGCTACCCATCAAATTTAACTCTTACATGGAAGTTAGGCCTAAATTTGATGCTTGACCTTATCTGTCTTGAATCCTTTATTATAGTTTCTAATCACCATTGCCCTTCAAATTCTAATATTATTTATAGTAGATGGAAAATACATTATATATATATATATATATATATATATATATATATATATATATATATATATATATATATATATATATATATATATATATATATATAGTTTTTTAATAATCTAAGGATGAGATGTGGAATTAGTGGTTTTTTTAATGGCTAAAATAATACTAATATGTTTCCTTTTTATTCTAACCATCAATGTAATATTATTATCTATTATTAATAGATACATAGATGAGATCCAATAAAAGAGTTAACTATTATTTCTAGGTAAATTTCATCATTTTAATATTCAACTATTTAATGTAGGTTGATGTTATGTTTTTATAGTTAACTATATATTATATATAGGATAAACATTATAGCTATTGAGATTGTTGCCACAAGTAGATATTGAATTTTAATAATTTGGTTAATAGATTTTAATTTTTTAACATTTGAATTTAAGTGGTTAAGTAGCGCACCCAACTTACAAATAAAGATGTTCTTATACAATTTTTACAAGTGTTTCTAAATTATTATTAGTTAATGGTAAAGATGATAATGTTAAATAATTTTCATGATATGCTAAGATTATTGATTTATTAGATGACATGATTTATTTTCACATATCACCTTTCTCACATGTTCTTCTCATTTCTATACACAAATTTTTTCTTAGGAACACATAGATCCTTTCTTGATACTTAAATTACATTGAATAATTATTATACATATTTTATTTCATCTCACATTTTTTTTAAAAAATTTTATCTAAAAGGGTTTTACATATTTTATTTCATCTCACATTTATTTTTTGTACTATAGCATTGATTTATCTTGTATTTTTAGAGGATGATCAAGAGGAATTGTGTTAACAAAACACTAAAGTTGTAGAGGGCAGGATTTATCCAAGTAGAATGACACTACATTGCAAATACATGGAATATGATTTATTGTTTTTAGTGTTAACATAATATTGGATGAAAAATTAAAATTACCTTTTTCATTTGATGAATTTGAAACCTTGGTAGATGTCAAGAGTAAATGATACTACGTTCCATGAGAAGAGAGTGAATTGTCAAAAAATGCATATTCATCCATTCCCTCTATTTATAGTGATTAAAGTTTTAGTGACTTAGAGGATTATAGTTCCACAAAAGATGGATATTGTAGTGATGATAATGAAAGCACCATTAAATATAAAAATACTAAATATATAAGCAATTTTTGTCATAGATAATTTTGTTCTCAAAGACAAATGTTCTAGTAGAGATGATGGCATAACCCAATGTTTTTAAACTTGTGTTATAAGATCATAAAATTCATGAAGAGAGATTGGGAACCTATATGTTTGGTTTAATGCTAAAAATGTGATAAATTTATATTCTAATTGCTTAAACATTATACAACGCAATAAATTAATAGTTTGGTCAATAATTTTTTTGATTTTACATGAAATAAAAAGTTATATTATGTTTAATAAATGGATTGCTCAATTGGATGGTTCATACCTTGTATATAGTGGTGAATAAAATTTGAAGTTCAAGGGACTTATTACCAAATTGATCTATGTGTGCTCATCTATGAGAACATATGTTTCATAGGTAACAATTACAAATTTACTTGAAGGAGACATGATACAATTTAAATGATTTGATTAAAAGACATTTTATATGCATATTGATAGATTATTAAACCATCCTAGTAAATGATATTCCCTATTTGAAGGATATCTTATACAGTGGCTTGCTAGGCAATTGGCTGCTATAAACGGTTTTACTATGGATTTAAGATTCAAATAGTCATAGAGGAAGTTGAGTTAATCATTTGGGATGAATTATAAGAGTAAAAACCTTATTTGGTATTTCCAATTTCTTTTAATGCGAATAATTTAAATAATTCCAAAAAAGTGATGAGAAGACCATACAATGCTCAAAAGCGTAAAAAATTTAATGCCTCTCTATCCAATTCATCAAATCAAAATATTATTGAGGATAGAAAATGGTATATTTTGGGGGACTAAGTGGTGAAATGAAAAATAATTGTTTAAAATATAAATGGATTCAATTTTTTCCTCTTTGATTCAACTAGAGTTATATGGCAAAAAAAACTAGAGCCTTAAATGAAGAAGACAAAAAACAATTGTGTTAGATGCATTAAATACAAATGCCATAGTTAATGTGGGCAATGAATATATAGAGGTGCATAAAATGAAATTTGATGGGATGGATTTATCTCATAATTCATGGAAAACATATTATGGGTAACCAAGAAAGACCTTCTATAGTCCTAAATTTGACTGGATAAATGGTAAAAATCTTGAATTAAATGGTAACACTAGGAAAGAGAAAGAAAGGTCAAATAATTATATAAATTCAGATATTTCACTACATTTAACTAATTTTTCAATAAAATATGGAATCAAATCTCATCAAATTTTTCTTCCAACATTCTATACCCACTATTTAATGTGAAACAAGTGTAACAACGAGCTCAAATTGTTGAAACTTCCTCTAATATTAATACCAAGCTTTAGTAAGATAATGATAGAATATTTCAACATGTTTCAATTGTAAAGATATTTTTTTCCATGTGAGATGAGCGTAAAAGTATTTTAAAAAAACATAGAGCCACCACATACCTAGAATCACTCCGAAAACTTTAAGAGGAATAAATATAGCATAATGAATAAATTAAAAATCATCATGCACATTATTCTTCCCAAAGATTATAATACGAGGAACAAATTCAGTGATCATTGAGCACTGTGAATGATAAAATGGTTAAAATGAAAACTTACAAACCAAGGATGAGCAAAAAAACAAAGTCAATAAGTAATGTAATGAACCTCCCAGTTACTTTGACTAATATGCTCACACATGGACACAAGACTAGGGTTTGAGCCACTTTGACCTATCTTTTGATGAACATGGTGAAAACTACATAGTCACATCTTTGTATTTGTGTCATAAAAATATTGAATAACCCATCATTTATCAATATGTGGATTTACTATAAAATTATGGGTCATCCAAATAACCATTTATTGATACACTATTACAAAATTAAGTGCATGAAAAATATGAAGGGTATAAGGAATTTTTTTCCCATTGTAAAGTATTTAGTATTGTTAATACAAGTAATTTATTTTAAAAATCACTACCCATACTCTACTTTCTGCTAGATAATGCTTTGAGTAAATATAATTATCATATCTTTGCATTCACATCAATGTTGATAACAAGAAGGGTATTCAACATTATGTATGTAAACTTCCTACTAGTAGGACACACTCATGACGATATAGATGGAAAATTTTTAAGGTTAGAAACATCATTATTAAAATTATACACATTTTCCCTTCCACATATTATGGACACCTCAAAATCATGCCAAGAGGGGTCAGGTACATTTACTCATTACCTTACTGAGGAAGTGTATGACTTCAACGCCTTCATGGAGCCACACTTATTGGATGGAAACCAAAAGATAGTGGGTATTACTATAACTAATATGTTCAGGTTTCATGTTTTGGATGTCATTTTAGTAATGAAATATAAGTCAAAGTAAAAGGATTTGAAAAATGTCTTGTTTAATCCCATTCTAGCATATAAATTATAATGGTGAACCAAACTTACTAGAAATCCAAACTCCTCTGGCACCTTGCAAATAACCTGGTGAAATGGAATATCTAAAAAGGGAATAAAATAATATATTAAACATTAGGGAAAACATGCAAAAGGTGGAGCTAGAAAATACTAGCTTCCAAAGATAACGTATTGGGAAAATATTTTTTGTGCTTTGGATAGTCCATTTATAAATTTTATAAAAATGTCAGCTGCTTACTTTGTTACAAAAAAGAAAAGTAAAATGGCATATAATACCAAATAATGGTATCCACACATTTTCATAGACAATATTACATTAATAAAAATATCAAAATTAATAATGATATTTATATAGCGCCTATTTGTGGAAGATATAAACAAGCATTTAATCCATTGATGGATATGTATGTGGGAAACATGATTCTAACATGACCAAGAAATGAATATTTGTGTGTGTGTGTGTGTGTGTGTGTGGGAAGGGAACATGGGTATATTTAAATTAAACTAGGTGAGAATGTGGATAAAAAGGTAAATATTGAATATAAAAAACCATTAGGGAGAGAATAAGGTGAAGCATTGTGTCAAGATTATTTGAGGCCTAATAAAACATGGATCAAACTAGATGAAATTAGATAATACATTAATGTGGATAGTTTCATTAGGGAATGGACACCAAAAAAATGGAAAGGAGTATCTATTAAGATACCTAAAAAGGGGCATGGGGCCATTGAACCATACCTTGCACTGCTTGAATAGGGTAATGAATGTTAAGGTGACACTATTGAAGATCATAATTTAATACGTGATATCATCTTGGACTGAGATGTGGGTTTTATGGAATATATTAAAAATCATGTTATAATAACTTGACCTTAGTTTTGTACTATAATTTTTTTAATATGAATTAAATATTAAATATTTATTTTATCAAATTATTTATCATACATGTGGAAGACTTATGTTAAGACCATAATAATGTAACTGTATTATTTATTAAATATGAGTGTAATATTAATATTTATTTTATAAAACTAATTTTCATAATTATTTAGATAAGATTATATTTCAATTAATCCCCCAAAGTTTAGCTCAGGTGAATGGGATCAATGACTTAGGTTGCCCATGTCTCAAGTTCCATCCTTGGTTTTCCCATGACATGTGGAGTGGGGAATTTACATGTTATCTAAACTTTTAAGTGACCATGTGGAGACATTGAAGTATGGGTTGAAATTCTCCATGTAAACCAAGTTAAGCACAATCCTATACATTATGGATCCAATAATGAAGTAGAGGCTTAGGGCATCACTCTTGGGTTAGATATTTCACCAAATCTGGAATTGATAATGTTATGATAGAAGGGGATTTTATGGTTTTGATCTAGGCCTTTCACTACTGTAAGGATAAATATTGAAATATTGAGAACCTAATAGGGTAATTTTGTCTTATTCTATACTCTTTTTCGACATAGGAGGTGATTAAATGCTTTAATGAATCTAATTTTACTATGGATTTCCTTGTTAATCAAGTCATTACTCAAGATAAATATTTGGTCATCAATAATATAATGGAGACTTGGATTGTATTAGATTTGTTGGTTAGAAAATGACCCTAATCAAGGATGATGCTTCTTTATTTTTGATTACATATTGATACTTTAGTTTCTTCTCTTTTTCCTTTGAAGAGTCTACCTCCCTATGAACCGACCTTTTTTGGATGAGATGGTCGATTCACTTCACACATGTGAGTTAATTGAGTGATTGAATCATTCTATAACTTATCACTATTATCACTCACTTCTTTATATTTTTAGTGGTTAGGTTTCTATGAATTTTCATGTTAGGTGGGTGGTGTGGCTAGAAATAGGGTCTCCCTATTATTTTCTTAATTCCCTATATTTTCTAATTTTTTTATAGACATTGTAGAGCCACAAAACTAGAATAAGCTATATTGGGAGGAGTAACCAATTATTATTGAACCTATTTTATTAATTAATGTAGAGAAGTATGATATGACTGAGAAGATAGAGAAGGATTTTAGTGGATGCATTACAAAAGGAAGACTACTTTTTTTGTTGGGCCCATATAATGAAAATATCTCAATAAATTTGAATAATCATGGGTCTTATCTATGTAAATTCTTCCATTCATAGTAGAGTTAATCTAGATTTTTATTTATTTTTTTAGAAATGTTCTATGAACCCTACATGATAAAAAAATATCTTAGTGAATTTTGTAAATGTTTATTTGCCCTTTCTTTCGCATTGAGATTTCTAAATATCTTGATAGGGTGGATATATTAGTCCATTCCTCCATAATATTTTATAAGATTGAGTAGAATAGGTTAATTTCCATTCACAATTTTATATAGCTTGAGGAACAATTTATGCTTATGGCTAATTACTTGGAGTAGATACAAGTTCTTAGCATAGATGTTAATTTAAGGTAAGGCAAAATATATCCTCATTTGAATTCAGATTAGCTCCAAGCTCTTAATGCTTCACTCAATAAAATTTTTAACAACATTATGAATGGTAAGGTGGTGTATGTGGCCATATTTATAGGTCATGTCTGAATTGAAGGAGGTCCATTCTCAGACATTATATATTTTGAGGTAGCTATATCTTCAATAATTATGGGAAATAAGCTAGTGACACATATATAAGATGATTCAGTCCATAAGATATTACTATAGGCTTGGGATACATAATAAATTTGTTTTTTTTTTTTTTTTCAAATTACATAATAAATGGATATCACTCCTTTATTTTACATTGGACATCCAATAAGGTGATGTTAAAATTTAATTCTCCTCACTAGTGAAAGGTAATAAATGGATTTGGTAGATATAAAAGAGAACGAGTTGATGTAATGGTGGTGGATAGTTCATTATATTATGTGTGGATAAGTGGAGAATTACATGTTGTTGAGTATAGTAGCATGCTGAGTGGTGGTGGTGGATTTCCTAACAAGTGGTGATGATGAGTCAAGTAGTTGTGTAATTGGTGGCTCTGTCAAGGACTTGGATGGCTAGAGTGTGTTTTGTTGAGTTGGATGGTCACAATGGTTATCCTTGAGAATATTTGTTATGTTGTATATTTTTATCTTGGTTCTATTTCACTTTTAGATTGGAATAATGAGTTTTTATCCTTTTAGATTTGGTTCTCCACCCTAGTTTAAATTTATTATTATTGAGTTTTCCAATAATTCAATTAGTTTTTTATATCAATTTTCAATATAATGAATAGGCAAGGGACCCCCAACCCTCATTGTTCAATAAAGGGTAAAATATTTTGACTAGAGATATAAACTGAAACAACAATTTTAACTAGAGCTATGAATTAGAGGTACATATAGATATTCAAAATTAGCTCATAAAATAACATAAACTATTAGGTATTATAAATACCAAAAACAAAAATGTTTCAAACCAGTGGTAGGAATAACAAGAAAACATAAAACATAGTCAAAATTCATGTCACTTCCAAGAGTCCCAAAAGCAATCCCATTAACTAGAATAATATATCCTTGCTTCACTGTGTGTTAAAAAAGAGAGAAACCATAACATAGATTAATCCCACAACTAGTTTCCTTGGTCAAGGCTCCATCTTGCTTATCCCTAAGGATAAAAATAACATTTATATCCATTAATAAATATGTACATGACCTAAATCATCCAAAAATTGGTTTCATAATAAACAACATAAATCCCTTGTCCATCCTAGATTTATAAGGGCATTATTCAAATCAATCTTCCAAAACCAAACTTCAGAACCTTAGAGGAGGGTTTCCAAAAACAAATTTATCCAAAATTAGCAACATAAAATAGATAAATCCTTTACCATTATTGAAAAATAAGGGATAAAACTCATGAACACTCATAGATCCAAAATAAAAAACCCAAAAGGAGTATCAAAAATTAAAAATAGTGATCCTCAAAACACATTAAAATAGCAAGCTCACATTCAAAACAAGGATTCCCCAACCCAATAAGCTCTCAAACATATTAACACAACTAGGGCTTACAAAAGAAATTTGAAAATAATGATAGAAAACCAAGTCCTATGGATCATATCCATAGATTAATAAGTTCTTACTATGAGCCTTAGCCATGATAGGTTTTAACTGGTCCACCGTGGCCAAAATGACAAAATAGTAACTTTGAACCAAAAGGGTTTGAGACAATAAGGGCCACAAAAATAATGACATGAACCGATGTTACTTTAAATGTGTGACCAAAGGATAATGACCATATGAATTTAGTGAGAACACATCAATTAATCATAACATGTGACTAAAAAAAAGGTTATTTGAATGGATCTAAATCACATCTAAGAAGCGGTCCATTGGGAACATACAAGGGGGAGAGAAATGACTTAGAGGTCACTCTTGATTTTAACACCACAATCCTTAATTACCTATAAAAAATAATATATTTCAATTAATGTTTAATTATGCAATAATTTTATAAAAAAAAATATAGTTACTATAATTATTCTACTTTTGTTCATGAGAGATGAACTAATAGCAATGCATTGTAAGTTTTGGGTTTCACACTTGCTGATGTGTTTTTTAAGAACACAACAAAAATTGGTAATGTAAGAAACTAAGGGATGTGAAACATTAAAATACAAGGAAATTATTTCCATTTTAGGTTTAAAGGTTTAGAAAAATTTAAATGAATTTATTCATAGTCCATGTATCCTTTAAACAATTTTCTTCTCTTTATATTTCATTCACATCCATGACTTCCATACACAAAATAAATAAATAAATATATAATAATTGAAACATATAAATAATATATATTCATGTTAATAATTACAAAAAATTAGAAGATAACACATATAAATCATCAAGAAACCATGAAATCATGGAGGTCTCTTTTATTAATGAAGGTGGCTTCAAAAAATACATGGATATACCAAAACCTTAAGTCCACTTAATCTCTCTATATGTCCATATTTTAATACTCATAATATACCAACATACTGAAATCATGTCTCAAAAACCAATAAATCATATACAAACATAGTGATCAAAATGAGATCACGAGGTCAGGGAGTAATGGACTCTCCCTAATCACATCTTAAATTAAAATTAAAATGGGCCTTCAAAGACATGTTAGTTTGTGGATTTTCACATTAGACTATGATTGGGTCCATTGTACTCTATGGAATGAAACTAAATTTGAACCTTAATTTGAATCATATTAGTGTGGTCACAAAGTGATTAATTATTTCACATACCATGGTACATAAAGTGTGAAATTTTAAAAATTTGATAAATGTATGTGGAAAACACTAAATGTTACAAGGGTACAATGGGGTGTTTTTGAGGCCCATGATTTTTTCTATCCAATACTTATATAGAGTGCAAATATGTTTTACGTCAGTGCACTAATATTTATAAATGTTACATATCATGATGTGATCAGTTAATGTATAGTAAAAGCTGTAAAAATATGAAATAACACTATAAAAACTATTAGGTAATATTATGACAACTATGGGGACACATTATGTGACTAAGGCCCATATCAATTATTGGACCAAGCTCAACTATTGGTACATTTCCCCTAAAGATGAATTTAAAACTAAATACCCAATAATATGATATAATTCAAATCTATTTACACACTAGTTAGAATCCAATACTAGTTATATTAGGATCTAATATCACAGTAGTTAAAACCAGTAGTAAAAATATTAGAATATGATATCCCTCTAGTTAAAAACATATTATAAAAAATATTGAAATCCAATTTCAACAATTATAAAACTAGAAATGGCAATACTATAATTGTAATTTTTTAGGAAATGTCTAGATTTAATGAAATGATGGTTATAATTGAGAAATAAAAACAAATACAAACTCATTGAAATTATAAATAATTTATGAACTTATATTTTAATTAAAAATATTTTTCTCTTCAAGATATTAATATAAAGTGTATAAATATACTAAGGATGGGCACCACCATATCAAAAGTAGAGTTTGCATGAAAATATGAAATATGTTTTTCTTAAAAATAAACTAAAGCTATGCCATGAAAAAATTAAGCTGCTTCTAAAAATAAAAAGAAAGCTAAAAATAACTTTGAATCTCCAAGATCACTAGGGATGATTTTGAGATTTCTATGTAGCTACCTATTGACTTTTAAAAGTGAGGGTGCATGTTTGATACTCATTATATATCTAGGAAATGTTAATAATAGACATCATAAAGAAAGAGCTGACTTTAGTTAACAATAATTCATGGTTGGAAATTGTATATGAAGGGCTCGTTTCACAATAGCACCTCTCTCAACATTTTATTTAGCATAAGTGACTGCATCAATAACTTCACTACCCCTCCTCTATTTTGTTCTATAACCATGTTCTTTAAGTTTGACATATACGTAATAAATTGAGTTGTGGACTATGTAGTTGTTCCAAGCTAACTTTATGGTGAAAATATTGAAGAAAATATATTTTAGTTGAAAAGTTTCAATATTTTCTCTATCAAATTATCAATTGGTTTCATTATAGAACTCATATCATCATGTCATTATTAAATTGGTATTTTCACATGCATAGAAAAGTTCTAGTGAAGACCAATATAAAATAGTTTCATAAGCTTAAGATGAAAAACCTTGCCTTTCTTGATCACCTTTACTATATTTATCAATTTTGCATCCATCTTAGAAATATGTTATTGATACAATTTTACCTTTTATTGCATAAAATCACTCATATTCTTGGCTTCATAAATAATGATAAATAATTGGTACAATGACTATAATGAGTTTTCAACATCTTCAATGATTTTATAAGAAGTATTAAATTTATCTTGGGTTTCCAATCTTCTCAATTTATACTTCATGCCTTAGATGTTAAAATATTGTTAGTAAGTCATATAGTTTGTAATGTATTATTAATGTGTCTAGTTATGTGAATCATTTCAAAAAATCACTTAACTTAGTGGATTGGTTATAGGAGATGAATTATAACTCATATTTTGTAGGATAAAATAAATTTATCAAACCTCATATGTATTAAACAATTAAAATAAATTTTTGATGTGAAAGTTTAGAATAAATTCCAAATTTAGTATCAAAGTAGAAAAGCGTGAGGTTGTGATGTTCTAATGATTTTGAAGAGGATTATCCAAATACTTGGTTTCCCCTACTGATGATATTCATTCATATGATAAAATTATTATAGAGTATTAATTTTTGATAGTGTATATCTAATAGTTATATAGTATTTTTTAACATAAAAATTAAATATAATTTAAAAAAGACAATTTATTTTTATATGACAATGTTATATAGGTTAATTAAAACTACCATATCTTCCTCGTTCCTTAATGAAATCAATAATTTAAAAATATCGTGGGAATATTAGATAGAGGAGAATGAAAACCAACAAAAAAGTGATAATATTTTGAGAACTGAGAGAGAGATTTTATGTATAAAATAGAGGAGAAATTCAAGCAAAGTTTTTTAAATAATGACATGAAGAGATCAAAGGCACTTGGTATGGATAGATTTATGCATATGTTGTTTTTCATTTCTTTCATTTACTTCTTGTAGATGAATCCAAACATCCATTTAGTTTCAATTTATGACACATTAAATTGAATAATAGTATAACAACCTAAAATTGTTTAAACGCTATAAGGCTTAAATAGCTTTTGGGTAGAATATTTATTGTATGTTTTAGTATTTAATATTGTAGATTATTTAAATTTGTTGAATTTATATTGATATTATTGAGTTTAATGGAATATATATTAGGTTTTGAATTATAGTTTTTTTTTAGTCTATAATAGTTTTACATGTATTTTTATTTTGTATCCAATAAATTCAAAGTAATTTTGTTATATAGTCTAAATCATAAGTGTTTAGTTTATTAGTTTTTGAATTTTGTTGAATTTTTTTAATTTTAGATTTTTTTCATAGTTTATCAATGTATTTTTAATCTATAGTTAAGTGTCAATTATTTTAGGTATTTAGTCTAATTATCATTTCAATAGACCTATGAGTTCAAGAAAGTCAAACGTATGTTGTCAAAGCTAAAAATATCAAATCCACCTTATTTTAATGGATACATTTTAAGGAAAACTTGACATGCAATGGAAGATGTAGATCTCTTCTTAGGGGATGAATTTCATCATCTAATATGACATGAAATAGTGGTAAAGAAAATTTTCACAAAATTAACTAAAATTGAGGGTGATTTCTAGTGGAAATGGTGGTCATATATGTTATTCATATTCAAATGATAGTGAATATGGACAGAGGATATAAATGTGACAATGAGGACCCAATCATCAATCTTTGTTTTATTTTATTTTGTGGTGAAAATAAATTATTGTTAATAGATGTATAGGAAATAAAATGACCACTATGTATATGCATTGAGTATTTCTAATGGTAGGTTAGTGAGTAGCCCAACACTCACTTGAATTGAAAGAAATACTAATTTTACACATGTATAAAGGTTTTCACTAGAAATATGTGGTTTTATATTGAGAATAACAACACTCAATAGAAGTGAAAGCATGAACAATTTTTTCCACATATGTAGGTGATCACAAGGAGTAGTTGTCATGAGTAGAATGATTACATACCTATAGTATGTGTTAGCATAAATTTTTGTCCCTAGTTCATATGGTATGGATCCTCACTCTATGCTCACACTAAGGTTATAATGTTGGAATATGTTTTAGTAAATTATATAGTTTGTAATACATTATTAGCATGTCAATATATGTGAGTTATTTAACCTAATTAGTTAACTTAGTGGAGTTGATTTAGGAGATGAACTAGAAATCCTATTTTGTAGGAGAAAATAAATGTATAAAACATCACATGTATTGAATAATAAAATTATGTTTTTGATGTTAAATTTTATATTAAATTATAGATTGGATCATTTTGTTTGTCATTTCAATAGTATCCCTTACTAGAAACCTTGGATCTTCTTCATAATCATCTCCTTTACCAATTTTGCTTTTTCTCTTATTAGTTACTGAAATGTATAAACATTTAAAATCCACTCTATAAATACTAATTACACTCTCACCCCATATTAATCTTTCTTATTAATCATAATCTATAATTTATTATAATACACTACTTACATCCCCTAAAATTTCTCTTACATCAAACCACATTAAACTAACCTTATAACATCCCTTCCATCAATTAATAATCCCATTATCATGACATTTAAATAATAATATATCTTCCACAATTCTAAAGTAATTTAAAATTCGTCACCACCTACCCTTACCTACCACCATCAAAATTCTTTAAAATAACCTCCATAATACCTATCCAATCCCACCTAAAGAATCATTTATTATCCTGATCTTCATTTGGAATCCTCTAATCCACATTGAACCTTGTACCTTACTCTCTAGATTTTTATTAAGAATTTAAAATTAAAAAATACCCTATGGAAAATTAAATTTCATCACTTTCATGTTGAATTTTTAATCAAAATAACTTTCTACAACAATGCGTACATTTGGTCAAAAATTACTAAAACACAAACATTTTAATGCACACTTGACACACAAATTTTGAAACACATTTGGGCATCAATGATTAGGTAAATTCACTATATATAATCATTATCCACACTTACTTCATCCCAATTCATGTTAATTATTTATATGTAATGTTTTATACCAATTAAGTTGAAAAATTACACAAATTTCAATATTGCATAAATCACACAAAAGCTAATCAAGAATAATTAGCCAATTAAAAAAAATCAAATGGCTAAACAAAAAATACATGGGAATTGGATAAATACCTAATTATGCAAATTAAAAAATTTAACAAATATCCTCATCATGATAACATAAGCCAGGTTTCTAAAATTTAGAAAATATCAACATAAATGCAAGCAAATATCATAAATATAACCCATGATCAATTAATATAAACTCTATCCCAAATATTATTTAGATTTATTACCCAAATTGGATTTAAACTAGTCCACTCATATATATTATCATCCAAAGGTTGAAGTCATTTTGAAAAAAACTATAAATCTAAGGGTCACCTTTCACTCTTATTAAACTTTTTTGTGTAAACTTACTTTGCCAAAATATAAACAAAAAAATCATCCATTATTTCATTGATTCAACCAAATACACATATCACAAGGGGAAGTAGTGTATGAAATATTTTGATTAATTTAATAATATTTAATGATTTAAAATATTGGACAAACAAACATGTATGACAACAAGATAGAGACATCCAAAGAGGAAAGTATAATTGTGTTGTTTTGTCTTCTTTATGCATTATTTAGCTCTTCCTTATCCTTTCCCAATCTAAAGACATGAAATTAGGTTTTATATTTTTATGAATAAATTTTTTATTTCATACTAATGACAAAACTAACTCCCTTGTAATCATTTTTTTACACCCCAAACTACAAAATCCTCACACTAATTCCTAGCCATTGATCTTTATCTCACATGGCTAAATCCTATCCCTCCATGCATCCATGTGGCTCATATAAAATGAACCATAACCCCCATGTAATCCATCTTATAAATCATAGGGAAAATCCATTGAAATATTTATATCATCCTAATCAAAACATCAACTATAACAAAGTATTGTCCAAATATAGAGATATCAAAAGGAAATAGAACATCCAAATTTAATAAGAATTTCTCAAGTTGTTTGGAGAAAGTATACACATCATGCAGCAAGGATCCATTATCAATTTTTAGGTATAATATTTTTATTTTAGTTGGTTTGATTTTGGATTTTTATTCCTTTATCTCAATCAAGAGGTAGTTTTTTTCTATTTAGGGAAAATATTAGAATGTGAACTTTAATGGTTTTTGCTAACCCATAGATTGTGATGATATACATAATGGTGACCATAGTGGGAGATGGAAAATTATGTGTCAATAATTTTACTAACTTTTATTTAACATTTTGTCGATAAAATTATATTTTTATAAATTTTTCAAATCTATCTTATTGGTTATAATTTTTTTCTAAATCTGATTGACAATTTTTTGCTAAATTTACCCCTTGATAGACTGAGGAGTTTCAAATTTTTCTTATAGATAAGTGTATTTTCTTGTTCCTTCTAAAATTTATTCCTTATCCATTATAATACTTGGATAAATCAATTTTTTGGTGGGGTCTTTCATTTATTTCTAAAAATTCATGATTTTAATATTTGATGACTTTGCTAACTCCTTGAAATATTTTGGTTCAACTATATGCATCATGTCAGTCTGACTTAGTTTACATGGGGTATTCTTAGAATTACATGATTTATGCCAATTCATAGGGATAATGTTCCAAAATAGTTGATAACCTATTTAAAAATAAATTATCATTGAAATTATTAAGTTTAATGTTGACTTGCACTCTATTTTGGAAAAGCATAGCATTGGAAGAGTCAAGCCTAATGACTAGCATGTAAGGATTTATGTCATATTTCAAAGTTAATATATAGAAATGTATTATAAGACTTTTTTATATATATTTTAGCATTTCATTCTTACACTTTTAGAGATTTGAATCTTCAATATCTTTGATAGTTTGACCAAAATTTGAGTGTGAATTCAACCTGCTTAATACTATTTGAAACTCTATAATGTCTATTTGCCATTTATAAGCCCATTGCATAAAATTTTCTTGATGTTCTCTCAAAATATTTCGAACATCATCCAATTAATTTTTGCTTGATTGTATTTTTTTCTTTCCCTTTAATATATTTTTAATAGTTTTGGTAAAATAACATCTAGCTAAAAAGCATTAATCTCTAGTTTTTCTCTATTATTTGGGACCTATTTTACTGGGTGATTTTATAATCCTTTAAAAACTTCATCTATTTTGAATTTAATTTTTTTATAATAACCATTTTCATATTTTTTACTAGATACCAATGTTTCTTCCAAGGTGTCATCTTCATGTGATGCTTTTAAAAATGATATTATTTCTTACCTTATTCATGTCGAAGCTTTGTAAAATATAAATCTAGCATCAGTAACAAGATCATTTTCCATTTGTACATGTATAATCCAAATAGACATCCCATTACCTTATCAATAATAATAGTCTCATATGATGATGGTAAAGAAGCTAGAGGCAAACTTGGTAATATGTTTCCCTTACACCTTGATTCTATTTATGGCATGCCATATAGTGGAAAATGAGCACATGGTCTTTCCTATAATACCTATCATTTTCATAACCCTTCACATTGAAATCTCTATAGTCCAAAAAATTCTAATTTTTCTATGACCTCTTCATCATTAAATGGATTCAAGTAAATTCTATCACCATCATGGGCCTCATGGTTATATGATATAATACCTATCATGTTCATAACCCTTCACATTGAATTCTCTATAGTCCAAAAAATTCTAATTTTTCTATGACCTCTTCATCATTCAATGGATTCAAGTAAATTCTATCACCATCATGGGCCTCATGGTTATATAATACATTTAACCTAGACATTAAGGACTACACATGTCTTTTTTTATTTACCCATGGATTCAATTGTACTTTATTATGAATTTATAGGGCTTGGATTTGATAGAAAATATTATATTATTTATTTCCTATACTAAGAGGCATATTGTGATAGGGATTCTATTTTCTCCTTTTAAGTGCCCACTTATTCCTTGAACCAAATAAAAATTAATTTCTTTCTTTGATAATTTATTATGCACCCAATAAGGTAATTTAAAAGGTTAAATTATAATTCCATCAACTCTTATGGTATTTTTATGGTTTTAAAATAATCATAATAAAAGTAAGAACTAATTTAAGAATTATAGATGTTTTATTCAAATTAGTATAAGAGGCAAACACAATAATATATGAGGAGGATGCCCCACAATATGAAATATACTTTTTCGAAGACATGGTTATTATACAAAAAGTGTGATTACATAAAGAAGTAGCAACTAAAGAGGTATAACGTTGTAATAATTTGTTTAATTTTTTTAATACATTTTGCATGTAAATATACTTTAGTCTATAAATATACTTTATTCTAGTCCCATCATGGGAAATTATAGATTGATTTTATATAGATGGATTTTGAGAAATATTACTATTTACTAGACCCCACTATTGCATATAACCATAAGATTTCCAAACATTGGATGGAAAACCATGATATTATAAAATTTATTAAGGAATGGGTAAAATATATTAATCATTGAGATGATAGACAAGATGGGGATTCTTATCCCATCAAAATGTTTAGAGAATGGGTTAGAGTTGGTATGTTGATAATGAACAAATTGTATGGTGATTATGATACCATTCATGTGAACACGTTATGGGCTCCTCTATTGGACATGATTATTAAGGATAAATAAATATCCATTCTAGGATATATTATATGTCATAATTTGAAATGACAAGTATTGAGGGTAAGATAGGGTGGAATTTTTTATATGATATCTTATCTGGTAGATGCATGTTGTGTGACTACACCTTTTTTGCATTCATATTTTCATAAATGGACACCCTCTAATAATCTAGTCCATTTATAATATTGGATAATTTAAGATCACCAAAATCAATCTCACATTATATAATTTTTTAATTTATTCTATCCACTTTTATATAGAGATATTAATGAGGAGAATATGCCTAGGTTATTTGAGAACATGAGGACATCCATTTTTCAAATTGATTCTTATTAGTATTATGATTATTTTAAAGTTATAAGAGTTGATGAAATTATAGTTTCCCATTTTAAATTACCTTATTATGGATACAATTATACTTTATCATGAATTTATAAGGCTTGAATTGGATGGAAAATATTATATTATTTATTTACTATCCTACGAGGTAGATTGGGATAGGGCATTTTATTCTTTATTTTTATAATAAAAATCCATTATCTAGGGCATTTCCAATTATTCATATAGTCAAATACTCTAGACCTATATTTTTTTGTTACAAAAATATTATTATCTATCCATGGAAAAAAATGGTTAAAACACATTTTTTTACTATAATTAGGTATATTTAATAATAAAAGTGTAGTAAAAGTTTTAACTGAGTTAAAGAAAATATGAAATTACAATCATAATATTAATTCCTCCAACTATCAGAAGTGAAAGTAGAAATAATATGGAACCCAAATAGTATTTATTGAAAAAATTATATAATTTGAACAAATACATAATAAAATTTAAAATATTTTATAGGATATCTATGAACTAATTAAGAACTGAGAAATAATATGAAGGAAATAAATTCTTTGGTTTGAGTCACATCATTTGTGTGCATCTATTAAAAAAGATGGGCTTTTGAAAGCCAATAAAATGATTTTTCCATTTCCAATTTTTATTTTTCTTTATTTTCATATATTTTAATAAAAAAATATGACCCACCATGTGTCATCATCACCTTGCTTTGGAATTTCATAAGGACACTATATCTAGCCATGCCGATTACATAGGGATTTGAATTGCAATAGTCTGAGCATTTGTGTATTGTATATATTATCAAAATTTATAAACTTGTTAATTTTCACATTTTTAAATACATGAAATTTTAGAATATGCCACATTTCACCCTATAATTAATTTAGAATATTAGTTTTTTTTAAGGTTCACAAAGTTCATTTGAATCTTCTTGACTATTTGATGAATCAAAAATGTGATTGGTGGCATGATTTGATTGACCTAGAGTCACACAATATAGAAATGTTCCATGTATTTATTTTTCAATATGAAAAGCAATATATGATTTTGATATTTTGAGAGTGATAGGCATGGTATCATCCCATCGGATAAAAGTCATTAGATGCTTCATCTTGATAGATGCCAACTGATGTAGGAGCATCCAAGGTCCTTTACAATATTAGATCACCAAAAATAGAGTGAGTTTGATTTTTTTGTTTTGATTTTACCTTTGTTTGGTGTGGTTTGTTTAGAGGATTTTTTTAATTTTACATGTTGAGTGTTTGTACTTGGCATGTTTTTTGGTGACATCACCTTTTACTTCATATTTCATCTCAAATAATGATTAGTTGCCTTGATGGTTTTAGAGGACAAAAATTCATCTTTTATAAGTTTTAAGAGTCTTAATTGTATCTATTTTTACGCTCTTGATTTGGTCTTGATGAACTTATAAGTACTTTCCATTGGAAATCAAGCTCCATTTCCCCAAATTAGTCTTGTGATTTCACTTATTAATTGA
The DNA here is from genome assembly GCA_037957365.1 of Torreya grandis. Taxonomy (NCBI): domain Eukaryota; kingdom Viridiplantae; phylum Streptophyta; class Pinopsida; order Cupressales; family Taxaceae; genus Torreya; species Torreya grandis. The sequence continues at coordinate 200,427 of JARHVA010001650.1, read as the reverse complement.
TAGTCATAGTCAATTGCATTTTCCCATTGGTTAAATTGGTAATTCGAAGGATTTTTCTTGTGTTGATTGGGAATTATTTTATGGTTGATTCTTAAACTTAATTTTATTATCTATGCCTTTGTAATTAGAACAAATTATTTTGATCAAACCTTTAGCTAGCTCAACATCAATTTACAATGTTTTTAGGGATGAAAAGTCTACATAGGACTATAGCTACTCAATATACTACTCAATGGTGATATTTGGGTAAGTGAAACCTAACTATGTCCTTGGTTATTCTGACCAAAGTTTAAATTTTTAATAATTATATCAAATATCATATAAGTCCTTAGTCAAGACCCATTTTTATGTAGTGGTGAGTGTGATATAAAACTCAAAAAGTCTTGGTTGAAGAATATTTCAAGAACACACAAATAATAATACTATCTCTAAGAAAAGATGTTTATTGCTCAAAATTATAGATACAACATATGCCTATGTCTGGGAAGAGATGTATTATTTCATTTTTAGGTTACATATTCATTTATAAACATTTTAAAGGTAGGAGGAGGATGTGGAAGGTCATCAAAATTGAGGGAAATTAAGTGGTTTGACTTCCATGATTTACAACAATACAAAATCTGAGGAATTATTATTTTTAGAAACTTACTATTTTTAGACTTCACTATTAAAATTGGAATTTAGGGCACTTAAATTTGGTTTCAAGGGTCAAAACCCAGTAAGTGGATCTCAGTGCCATCTAATATTTTTCCCCTAATTCTTAGATTTCCAACGGTTCAAACAGGAGTCAAACAGAGCTATGGTGCAAAGGTTATGGCTTCTAGAAGTTCTGCCACCAATTGGGGTAGAATCATCACCTAAATTTTCACTTGAGATTTTGCTTGGATTAGAGTGGGAGAATACAACTAACTAGGTTGTGGCTACTTGAATTGGTTTTGATGTTTAATAAATCCTGATGATGTAAAAAGTGAATTAAGTATCTTCATAGTATTTTGTTCGAAAAGAGACCCAAATGGGTCTAAAGATTAGAAATTATTTTCACCCTATTATAGTTAGCAAAGACATACCCAATTAGGTCTATGTTGTTCAAAAAAATTTCATCGATAAGGAAAAGTCCAACGAGGACTATGTAGTGTATTTTAGCACTCTAAAACTTAAGAGGATCATAACAATGAGAAACATGACTTCCAAAAGTATGATTTTTTTATTTCAAAACCAAAATCAACTTCATAATGCCTGACAAGGACTAAGATATTTTAAAATCATTTCATTTCTATTATTCACATAGTCTTAAACATGACTAGAACTATTTGTAGGATTTGAAATGTTTTTTGTCATTTACTTGAATTTTTTTTATCATGGTAACACTTGATATAGTTTTGAAATGTTAGGATAAGGGGAAAATACATCATAATAAAGTGAATAGACATTCATTTTCATCCATATAAATGATATGGCCTAGATTTTAAAGGCCATTAGATATAGATCATAATAATATATTTTATTCTTCTTGGTTTGTGTAGGAGTATCCAAACACCCAGTTATAACTAAACTATAGAGTTAATAATGTTTAAAGATCTAAAAGTGTAGTGTATTTTTTTCTCCATGTTAATGTATAAAAATAAGCTAGATAGAGGAAAGTAATCAAAATTATATTTCCATTATGTTAATTGTATGAAATTGATCTCTATTATATGATTGCTAAGTGTTTGATGAAATGTGGATTTATGTAAATGTGTTGCTTCAACCTTTGTAACATAGGATTTAATGGTATAATTTAATTAGTCCCCCCATAATTGGTTCCACCAAGTTATATCAGAGTAATCTAGTGTCCTTGCAATTTTGTTTATGGAATAAAACTCCTCAATGTGTATTATAGGTTATGAGTGAGAAGTCTACATAGCGCTGAAATTTGTGAGAGAGAATATTGTGTAGGTGGTTACAAGTATGTGAAGGATTTCAATAAATGTGAAGGAATTTGTAAGATACTCAATTTAAAGTCCATTGTAGCTTATGAAATAGGATATAATTAATCTATGGTAAGATATGGCACATAATATAAGGGCATGTGAGATGAGTGACTTGATAGAGATGTTCAAATTATTCTAGGCAAGGTTGGACATGATGAGAAAGATTAAAAACAGTGATGATCATGCAATTTTATGTGATGGTGATGAGGAAAAGTTGATGGTGGGGTTTATTGTCCCTACAATCATAGATAGATGTTTTAAGTAGAGGCCAAGTAAGTAAAGTAAAATAGGCCAATAAATGAAAGAGACCAATTTAGGTTATGGTGGAGAAAAGAGGTAAATCTTTGAATGATATTTATTTATTTTGTGGATAATAAAATTCATAACAACTCATGACTTGGATAGTTGAGCTTGAGATATGTTTTGAGGATATGAATGTTTTTGACTCCATGAGGGTGATGATTGCATGTAAATGGTTGATAAGAGTTGTATTATTATATTATAAAGATCTCCAATTGATGAGAAATGGGAAGGATAAGCTGAATATGAATGAGTGGGAACAAATGGTTTCCAAGATGTTGGGTCACTTTGTACACTAAAAATTATAGTTAGAATGGTTAAGCAATCTTTATGTGAAGAGGCTTGAGAGCATTTTTAAGAAGCTAATTGTCAATAAATGAAATAAAAATAGAGATTTGTTAGGTGAACATCCAAGGACTAATTTTAGAAGTAGCATGGAGGTGCATAGGTGAACTAGTGAACCAATGAGTAGGTTGTCTTGGAAAATAATAAAGAAAGGATTCTATATGTAGATCCTAGTTATGATTTTTAGAAAATAACTATGTAAATGAGATATGTGTAGCCCATAAGTGAATAAATCATTTTTATGAATGATTAAGAGGTTGTATATTTTCTATCAGAAGATGGAGATCCATTGTGTGAGGATGGTAAAGCATTTGTGAAGTCCCATTAGTGGATAAATTCATATTTTTCCTTGGTTAATGATTGCAATGAGATTGCCAGATTTATTAAGGATGGTATAAGGGTCAAGGACAACCAAGATATGATGCACATTTATATGAATTAAATAATATAAGTAAAGGAATATTTCATCCATGTGAAGTTGTAGGTAGATGAAGAGAGAAACCAAGTAGAGTTTCATATTTTGATGGTAGAAGTAATGGTTTTAGATGTTGTGAAAAAACATACACATAAGAAGATTATTGTGAAGGTTCATCCATGTTTAGAAACTAAAATCAAAGGTATAGATAAGAAGAAAATTTCCATGAGAGTTGTGGAGAATGCTCCATTGTCAATCCATGGTGTGAGTGAAAGATATGAGAAGCATGAAATCATTAGAAAAGGGATAAACAACATGCCTTTAGATCATAATGAATTAGTTATTGAATTTTTTGAGGGAGAATTTGTTTCCCCGAATGTGTTTATGTAATCTAAATTTCTAGGTATAAAGAGATTGGCTAATAAGAATACTAAATGTGGTGAAATCCAACATGCTCATATGTATGAGAGATGAAATTAAAAAGCTAGATAAGTGATTTATATGGTAGTGGTGGATGGAAATTAGGTTCATGTTGTTGTATTAGGATTGGGTGAGTGTATTGAAGCTAATATGGATGCAATAGAGTGTTTTGGAGCATGGTAAAATGTTTGTTCTCAAGAGGATATGCAAGTGAACATTCATTTTTAGTGGTGTGTGGAAGGAGAGTTATCCTTAGAACTACCAAATATTATCATAGAGAGTGGGGAAAATGGTGGATAAGTCTTTGATAAGACCAAGATTGACATGAATGAATCTTATAGGATATATATGGATAAATTGGAATAGATGATTTTGAGATCAAATATAATACATGTTAAAGAACTTGATGTTTTAGGTATGGAAAGAGTTACTTGAGCCCACCAATTGGATGGAGTTGATAATGTGTATGTCATCCTAAGCATATGGTGGATAATCTAAATATTTAGCTGAGATAGAGATATTTCTTGTTATAACAATGTGGAAAATTAAGGATGCGAAGGTAAAAATTATCCTTGACATGATTCTTGATGTTATGGTCTATCATTTAGATGCCATAGTGTATGTTGATTCAATTGTGTGACGCTAAAAACATTGTTATATGATGTTTTTAAAGGTGATCCAATAGCTGGTGGGACAAACTATGAATAAAGACAAGTTGGATTTAAGTGGTGCTAGATGAATGAGAGTGGGTTTCATCTCACACATAAGTTTATGGAGAGATTGTTAAGCCTTTGATAGAGAAGGATAGTATATGGTGGTTCAAATCCATAAAGGACAAAGAGTATGGTGGGTGTGATCCTATAAAGAGTGAGGGAAATATAATAAATGTGAAGAGAAGAGAATGAAAACAAATGCAAAGGAGGTAAAAATGGATAAGAGAAACAAAAAATAAGGAGTTGATTTATTTGGTGTATTGAAAGGGGATGCCATGGACAATTTACCTCATGACCAAAAGATTATATTTTATACTTATCCCACCCATGTGAGTGGGATCTCACATTTATGAAACTCAAGTGTATGTTGCATGAGTATCCAAGGTCCTTAGCAATCTTACATCACCAAAAATAGAGTGAGTTTTCTTTCTATTTGATTTTCTTCTACCTTAGTTTGGTGTGGTTTATTTGGAGATTTTTTTTATTAGTTTCTAGTCAAGTTGTTGTACTTGGAATTTTCTTTGATGACATCATATTTTACAACATACTTCATCTCAAAGAGTGATTAGTTGCTTTGATGGTTTTAGAGGACAACACTTCATCTTTTGTAAGTTTGTAGAGTCCTTATTGTATCTATATTTCATATTCTTTATTCGGTTTTGATGAGATTATAATTACTTCCCAGTGGAAATTGGGTTTCATTTCCTTGAATCAGTCTTGTGAGTTCACTTGTTCATTTATAGTTGTATTCAAATTCATTTCCTTGATTGGGTCAGCTAGCAATTCTATGTAGTTTCTTGTGTTGACCAAGACTTATTTTCCAATTGATTCTTGAATATAATTTTCTCATCTATAACTTTGGAATAATACCAAATACTGTGGATTAGGAATTTGATAGGATCAAGATTGATTTTTAATGTTTGTAAGGATAAAAAGTTTGTAAAGGACTTTAGGTACTCATTTTAATTCTCAACAATTTTATTTGGGTAAGCAAAACCTGAATATGTCCTTGGTTTTTCTATCCAAAATTTTCAATTGTAATAAACATATAAAATCATGTATAAGTCCCTATCTAATACAATCTATTGTGTAGAGTGAGTGGGAGAATATAACTTAACTAGTTTGTGGATACTTGGATTAGTTTTGGCATTTAATAAATCGTGATGATGTAAGAAGTGAGTGGGTATCTTCACTATATTTTTGGAAAAGAGACTCAAATAGGTCTAAAGGTTGGAAATGTTTTAGATTAAGGTAAAAACAGGTTTTGAAGGGGCCCTGAAACCCTATACATCAGATGAGATAAAAACCTTAAGCACACCCAGGATACGAAATAGCCTGTAACATGCAAAAGCTAGACCAGATTAACCAAGAATCTGAAAATAGCTGACAAGAGCTGGACAAACAGAAACAATTTTTTTTTACAAGACCGAAGTTTCATGTCTAGAGGGGGGACTAGAGACTTAGATTTTTTCCTCTTAACAGCTGTCCAACCATCCTCTACCTTATCTACCTCAGCAACCCATTCCTTAGAAGGCCAAGATCCATGAAGTCCATTGGGCAAAGAAGCCTCAGTAAAACCCTTACGAGAACCAGCCAACAACTGTCTCCTAGGAGAATCCTTCAAAACAGGTGGAGGAACCACCACCTCCTCAGTAACCGGTTCAGAGAGATCACAAAATCCAATCTCCACCGAACCTTCAACAGGATCTGTCTCCAGTGGAGTCACCTGATCCGTCGATACAGATTGGATATTCTTTTCATTCTCATTCTCTAAATCAGTCGAAGCTTCCTTAGGTTGTTTTGTAATATAATGATCATGATCAGCTTCAGACCACCAAGAAGGTGCTCTTCTGGATCTGGATTTCCCTGCAGTACATCGGGCAGCAACATGCCCCATCAGATGACACTTTTTGCATTGAAAAGGTAACCCTTCAAAATCTAACATTTGCATCCAAGAACCCCTAGGGGAGTCCAGACAAATTGCCTCATGAAGGCCCTTAGAAACATCTACCTCAACCAAAAGGTGAGCACAGGTCGATCAAAAATACCTCTTGGTTTCAGCATCCTTGAATAGAAACTCCCCTATAACATTTTCGATGGTTTTAAACACCACTTCATGCCATAAATGCATTGGTAAATTAGGGAACTGAACCTAGACAGGGATCTTATTGAAGGTTTTCGTAACAGGGTTAAAGTCCATATGCCACTGTTTGGCGAAGAGAGGGTATTTACCCTGCCAAAAAAAAATTCTGTTGGATAGAATAGTCTTCCTATCCTCAGAAACATGGAGTAAAGCTATAAAAAAAACCTTTACCACAAGGATAAATTTCAACATTTCCTTCAATTAGTGGTAGCTAGGTCTGGGAAATCTAGCCATGTAAGTCTACAAGGGATGGCCAGAAGCCACAAAATCTGCAAATAGCTGCAAACTTTGAAAAGTGCTCTGCCTGGTAACATATAGCTTCAATAGTATTAGGATCAAGGTTAACCCTGATAGGATTTAAAGCACTTACAGGTGAATCACTCCATTTCCTAGTAGAAGCATGAAGTTTCGCATCGCGGATTTCAGCTTCAAACATAGCCACGTCCGCATAAGTTCTTCCCTTAGACCCAAGGACAAAGCCAAGAATAGGGGCACTATTTGCTAAATTCATGACAGGAGAAGAACCCCCTTTTGTAATAAATTGAGCGAGCAAGATCTTGGGTGAAGTCACAGCCACTCCAACCGCTGGATCAACGGCATCCTTGTCCTGGTGCCTGCCTACAAAGTGTGTTCACGCTCGTGCCTGTGCATTCAAAATCTCCATGCACACGCAGCCCGTTTGGAGCATAAGAATTCTAAAGGTTGGAAATGTTTTTTATGTACAAGCTAAAATGTATCTAACCTAAAAATCAATCCTAGCTTAGAAAAAATAAATCACACTTACACTTCTATTTGTTGATACATTTACACATTTAGGGTCATGACCAAGATGGATCCACTAACCTAAGCAAGGGATCTCTTATCCTAATAACATCACTAGAAAGGTTTCCAACACCTCTAATCAAGAAACACAATGTGATAACCCTAGATATCTCCTATGTTTTCATATTCACAAACTATATACAAATTAAAGTAAAATCTAATCTAGTGTTCACCAAAGTTTGTGGCATAAAGTTGGGGTAGTAAACATGTATAGAATATCTATACTTAATACAATGTATGTAAAATCCTAATACATGAGAGATAAGTACAAATGTAAATCTATTTACTTTAATAAATAAGGAACAAAGTTAGGAATACTTACCTTTGAAGATGAACTAGTTGAACCTCAATCTCTCCCTTGGCCAAGGTGCTTCACATGAGGTTGTTGTGTATGTTGAAAAAGCTAAGGATGGATAATGACCTATTATTTAGCCAAAGACCTAGTGAATCCCTAGTTTTGAAAAGACAATATTCTTATCCTTAAGTGTAGTGTTAGGACCCTAAGTAATGTTACTAAAGTAGAATGGTGGATAAATAGATGAATAATATAATATTATTCTTATTATCTTCTCTCACAAATAGAAGAAATGGATATGTATATATAGATGAATATAAACCTAAACCTTTTCAAAAGTTTAACTAATAGGGTTGGCCCAATTTGATCTTGTATCATTAATTGATAAAATCAAGTTAGGTCCCATTATGTGTTTGCCAAGGCTAACCTACACCTGTAACATGCAAATATTAATTTGATATATAGTTGGCCCAAGCTGACATTGTACAATAAATTTCAAAAAGGTTTTTGGGCTTAGGAAAGGGCTAAATAAGGCAATGGATTTCTTAGAGTGTGTAGGGAAGGAGGTATATATTAGGGAAGTGTATAGGAGATATTTGTGTAGATAGAAAGTGGTGGTATAGGGAACACAAATATTATGAATCACTAATGGTCTACCCACCACTTTCTTAATACACCCTTTCAGGTGTGCACTAAGAGAGATTGAGACTCGATGGGTTCTTGCAAGAGATAAAGCATTAGTAACTAATAAAATTTTAAAATATTATGTGTATACATATGTCATACTCTAAGCTCATTACATGTCATGTAGGTGTACCATAGAATGTTGAATTGGGAAAAGAACATAGAAACACAAAACGTTGAAGATAAATAAATTGTAATAAGAAGATAATAATATAAATGAAAGGATAGATTGAAAAATACATACCTTTACTTACCTTAGTGTTGTATATAAGGAATGAAGTGAAAGAAATGTGAAGGTGTCTAATATAGGGAACAATAGGTGAACCTATAAAAATTATCAAAAAATTGAAATTTTTGTAAAATATATATGTAATATGTGAAAATAATCTCTATAGTGTCAGGATTATAGAATATCTCATGGTTTAGAAAAGGATCTAGTAAAACCAAAGATATGGTTAAAAATGGATTCTGATGGTAAATATTTGAGAGATAAATAATTTTGAATAGTAAATATAAATAGGGTACAAATTAATTAATTTTTTATTTTAATTTTCTCAAAAAATATTGCTCTAAGAGACCCAATTTGAGCCTAGATAATGACCATGGCTAGGAAATGAAAACTATGATGTGGAGGATACATAGTAGCTATAACAGGTGCATCATAGGTAAGAAAGCATTAATTTTAATTTTTTAAGTAATTTTAATTGAAATTAAGCTAAATAATTAGAATTTGATGGTATGAAAAATTTAAACATTAAACTATGGGTAGAATGGGGTACTAGATATGTAAAAATCAGACCAATAAAATCCTAAGGCATTTGTGATAAATGGTCAAAAAGTCACCATAAACTAAGAAAAATATTTACCATGTCAGTGCAATTTTTAAGGTGAGATAAAATTAGGGGCTGACTACATAGTAGTAGGTTGATATAGTATCATTGGATATGGTTGATTGTGTAGTAGTGGGTCAATCTAGTTAGAAATAGGAAGATGGCCAACATAGCACCCTCTAGCCAATGCAATTTGTAATATGTGGCTGATATAATTTTCTAAACGAGGTTGATTGTATACTAGAAGGACAATAAAGTATGCTAAATTTGGAAAAGGATTTATTTAGTATCAAATAGGCCAATAAAATCTAAAATAAGAATGTTTTCTACATACTAGTGGGTCGATGTAGTACAAAAAAACTATGGCAATGTTGATTTAGTATTAAATAGGCCAATTATGTATAAAAATAAGAAAACTAGATCATGTAAGATAATGAAGTAGTTAGTTTATAATTTTTTAAGAATATTTAAGAATGTATGTAATTACTATGAAATTTATATCTAATACATTCACTATTGTTTGATATTTTGTAGAGACATCGAATATTTTGGCTCCTAATGGATATGTCCTAGTTACCAGATCTATTGGATTAGTTGTCAAACCTAGATAGGGATTGAATAGTTTCCTTTGGTTTTCAAGGTATTATGGATATGAGATAGATCTTACTAAGTTTTGATCTCATTATCATGTTAATATGATCATGGTAATGATTGACCAACACTTTATGATGGTAGGTGTATAATATTATAGAGGTGGAGATCACCTTGAAGGATGTCCATGCATTTATTAGACCCCTTATATATGGGACACTGGTGATTTGTGATATACTAGAGTCAAAGGATAAAATATGAGCCTCATCTCAGTGTGATATATGGCCAAATAATATCTATCCTAGGTTATGCATGGTTTTTTTCAATGTTTATCTCATGGTCATTTCATATATCTAGAAGGTTGTGATAGGGATTATGATAGAATGAGTGCTTTGTTACAAGTTGAATGAAAAGGTAAAACTTTATGCAATAGCTTTGTGCTAGTAAATTTTGGATTAAGGAGTTTTATATGATCTATATTCTATAATTTGGATCCATCTCATGCATGACATGTATGGGATGTTTTCCTAGGGATAAAAGATAATATGACATATTATTCTATTGAGCACATAGATATATGAGACATTCCCTATTTATCATTTAGCTAGGTTACCGCATGTGGTTAATGATAAGTTACCTAATAGCATTATATGCAGGAAGGATAATGTAGCATCAGTTATTCAACATGTTTTATCTTTTCAAGCTATCACATAAGGGTAGATAGTGTGTCAGTTATACATTCACATAATTGTTATATGGCCAAGTTGGGTTACCATTGTTGTATGTTTGACATGTGTAGATTATGGGCCATTACAATTCCTAACTAGAGCCTTATCTAGTGGCTCATGTTCTTAGATATTTGGGACTTCCACATCTAGTGGCCTCTCTAGTAGTTATTACTTATTAGGCATGACATGCTATAGAGATGAGAGGGAGAGGAGGTGAAGGGGTACTTGTTAAGATATCACTAATTAGGCCTCAATGATCTAGATCATGGGCTAATAAAGCAAGAAAAAAGAGGAAAAAAATATTGGAGGAGATAACACAATGGATGTGGATATAGGGTAGATGGGAGAATAATAAAGGCTATAACATAGGTACTAATGGAAACAATGAGCTCATCAGATATGGAGACACCATCGATGTAAGGAGAAACAAGTGTTAGATATTATGTAAGGAGATCCTATAGTGGTAGAAGGATGTAGTTGGTCTATAGATAGGATATTAATGATGGGACCATGATGAGCTCAAGTGATGACTCATAGTTTTACATTGGTGTAAAGGCAACCGATGAAGGAGATGCTCAGTTAGCGAGAAAATAGTGAGTCTATAGTCAATGATACTGACACTAGTGATAAATGTTTAAATTTAATTTTAGGTTTTTGATATATTAAAATAATTACATTATTTATTATTATATATGGATGGTTTGAGATATATATACATGTGATCTGATGTATATTTGGTTTCTTCTTTTGTAGAGCTTATTGTAGAGGAGGTTAAATGGGGATCCCTGATTATGGTTGTGCATCTTGACATTTTGGATGGGGTGCTATTACCATATTATCGTACCACTTTATATGACATTTTGGTTCCATAAACCTAAAATCATGAAAAATAGTTTATATTAGTGGAAGATGATGTGTGATAGATATATGGATGAGGTGATGGGTTACAACCACCATCGAGGGTAGGAGATAAAGACTCTCAGGCCTGACATGCCTTAGCATAGAAGCAATCCACACACATGGAGACTATAATCTAGATTAGATAGTTACATGCCCAAATGTCCAACCTACAAGGATAGGTTATTGGCTTGAGATCCCTGACTACCTCTTTACAATGCATCATTTAGAGGGGTCAGTCATAGTCAACCATGGGTAGCTTGGCTAGGCCAAAAGATAGATATGATGGAGTACAACCTTAGAGATGTATCTATTATATTTTTGTACTTATATTTTATAAAACACATTATATATATATATATATATATATATATATATATATATATATATATTCTACTTGGATTTGGATTTGGATGCATGGATATATTTCCTTTCTAGCACATGTATTTAGATTTTTTGTATATGTTATAGGAAAAATGTGATATATTTTTTATTTTTTATAATTATGTGATACACATGCATGGTTAAAAATAAAAGTGAAAAAGTGATTTTGAAAAATATAATTAATCAAAATAAATGTAATACACACTATATCGTGATGAGAAATGTGTAAAAATAAAATATGAATAAATAAAATAAATGAAATTGGTAAAAAGGGTAACAAATGTTTTCAAACAATGTAAATGATTTGAACCAAATTAAAACAAATAAAAATCATACTATGTAATGTTGGGAATTATGAAAAATTGTAATAAAATGCAAGACACATGAAAACCAATGGTATGAAAACAAATAAACAATAAAGTTAATCAATCATATTAAATCAAGATGGGAAGTATGAAAAGGAAAACAAAATGTATATGGAAATCAAATTAAGCATGCTAATTCAAATTGGGAAAGATGATAAATTTAATAAAATGGTTTCAAACATACACAAAATCATAAACTAAGAAGATAAAAGTGAAGGACTTATGATGTAATCATAAAACATACTAAATCAAGATGGGAAGTATGTTAATGACATGTAACACATAGTCAAACACAAATTATCTCAATTTTGAAGCATGTAATTTCATTGTGACTTGGTTATAGTATAAACTAGATATTGGAATATTTTGTGAGGAGGGCCTAGTCCTATCCATGGTATTACAATAAAAATCACAAAGGGAACACCAATGATGTGGAAATAACTATGGGAATTAAAAATATGACTGTAATATGGTAATTTGTGAGGAGGGCCTAGTCCTATCCATGGTCTTACACTATAACTCAAGGGGAAAACAAATGAGGTAAGTAGTAATATAAAGATGTTTTATTATGGTAATTTATGAGGAAAGTCGGGTCCTATCCATGGTCTTACACTAAAATTCATAAAGGGAATCCCTAGGGGGAATGATCAGTTGACAAAGTAATATTTCTCAAGGGAAAATATTAGGAATGTTGTAATGAAATAGGGAATGTAAAAATCAAGACATAGGCATTTATGATAATACCTTAGGAAATGTGAGGTATAATAGGTATAAAAAAGAGACACTAAGAGTCTCATGATCATTAAAATACAAAGGATACCTATTCATAATAAGCACAAATCTATATATGAAAATAGATGAGATACTAAGATCAAGTCATGTTGGTTATATGAACAAGAAAAGTAAAATGGACCTACCTTCCCACAACATGTTCCCCATTCCTCAATACCTCTTATAGAGCCTTTATTCTACTGTGAAGATTGGTTACTTGTGTGAGAAAGTAGGTAGTGTTCACCAAGTTTGAATTTAGGTCAAACTTGGACCCCTATAGGTAAAAATATTGGTTTTATATGTTTATGGGTCTAAATATTTTACATAGGATATATTATGGTTTAATTGATATTATCTAATTCATTTCTATCCTTAATCATGGTTTTATTAGTTTATTTATCATTTTGGGTCATTTAATGTGCTTTTAAGGGTAATTAATGCAAGTGGCATAGTTCTCAAGGTGACCAGGTGTCTTTTTCTCATTTTAAGAATATAATAAGTTAGTTTAACTATCAAGGATGTTATTTACATTATAATCTTGTAGGTAGTTTAACTAAAATTCAAGAATTTAACTAAGAAAGGAGCATTTGGCACTTGTACGACCCATGGGGAAGTGTGACATATGGGAAATTGTCATGGAACACCTCTTAACCTTCTAAACACTCATCTATACATTTCATTTTCTCTAGAAGTTCCATTTTAAATCCAAAACCATCCTACTTCTTTTTTGCATTTCCAAACTTACAGAAGTGAAGTATAGGTTTGTCTTTAGTACGGACAACTCTAGAAGTTTTAGGATAAATGATTTTGGGAGGTGATATTACACTCAAAGAAATTAATTTACATATCAAGAGTGAAAGGATTGATCAAATGTGTTGTATGAACCATCTTTTACAAGTTGACTATACTTTTCTTCTAGCTATATAGGTTTTTCTCCATTTTGGTAAAATCCATACAAACTAGTTGGTGATGTTAACTCTAGAGGATTTTGGATAACTTCTTATATGGTCTCCATTCTTATTTTCATGTTTTATAATGTATTTATGATCAAGTTAGTCCATGCTGTAGGAAGGTGCCACCATGTACAATCTCAATCCAAAATCTTGTTTACAGAGTGTTATTCTCCTATAGGGGCCTTATTTAGTTGGTAAATGATGTTAAATATGTCTCAAGTTCATATTACCACTTCCTTCCATGTTTTTATTTCACCATATCATCTTTTGGGCAACTTGCAGCCTTGCCATCTCTCATAGTCAACTTCGTGCTTAAATTCACTTACAATCACCTATATAATCTTGTTCAGCTTGTTCATGGAATGGTAATATGGGTATATTAGTTTTAAAAGCCATCAATAGTTGTAAATATTTAATGTAGATGTTTGTAAAAGGTGCAAATATGGTCACAATCTCGTTTACCATGCTAAAATAGTCATGAGATACCTCTGCTTACTCTATTCCATATATATGCAGGTGATTTTCAAGTTGAAAGGAATATTTGAAGATTGTCTCAAGATTTAATTGTTTTAAATAATTAAGGTTGAAATTAGTTTTTATCTTCCCATGAGGCCTTTTATCCACCTTCTTGCTCCTTTCCACATTCACTGCCCACATTCATCTCATTTTCACATATAGGCATCTCATGATGACATCATCAAAGCCTTAGTATTGGTTCCAATATTTTTGAAATTTGAAAAGTTCATTTAAGGGTATTTAGAGAGTTATTGGTCCATTTAAATCAAATTACAGTGCATACTACTTATTCCATGACAGCTAGAGAAACTTTATTGTCTATGTTTGAGATGTTCATCTACAAGTGTATGAGTAGAGCCTTGATGATTCTTGTGTGAATATTTGAAACATTAAAGAAGAATAATTTTGGATTATAACATATTATTTGACCATTTTATACTTGTTTAAGTGTCAATGAGGAAAAATAAGGTGTAGATTACTATGGTGAAGCAAGAGATTGAAATCTAGGAAACTTTCCCTCAAATGTCAAAAGATAGCTCTAGGGGGTTTTTGTGGACCTCTCATAACATGTTTCCCAAGGATTTACAAGTATCTAAAGAGGTTAATCTTGTATAATCTATTGTAGATACAACCTATACCAAATATGGGAGTGAAAAGGTCAATGCAAGGTAGACGATGAATAACTCAAAGTTTCCATAAAAGACACTGAAATCCTATGATAATATCTACATGTTTGAAAGCTTGAATGACATTTGACATCTTAGGAGAAAATAAGACTTTAACTCATCAATAATATGGTTTAAATAGTTAAATGATATGAAAATTTTCATGGATAACATAACTATAAGGCTGATTCATACCTTTTCAATCTCATGAGTGCCAACAAGAGTCCATCTATAGGAAAAAAAGGAAACTTACAACAAGATAAGCAAATGGTGACTCAAGAAATGTGTTTTAATAGTGTTTCAACCATCCAAAGGTGAATAAAATATTAATAAAGATAATTTGTGACATTATTTTATTAAAATTAAGTTTTAAAACCTCACAATCAAGTATCAAAGATATATTACATACCTACATCAGGGTCTAATGGCAGGGTGTCTCAATCTATCAGAGAAGGACTTAGTTGAGAAGTTCAAGTGCATATAAAGGATATAAGAATGATTTAAATGAATTATATGATTTTAAAATTAATTTGGAAATATAAACATGGTCTTTTACATTTTTTTAGACAAAAAATATACAAGTGCACCTACAGGTGCCTATTCCAAATAGGAAACATAATCAATGGTCCATCAAGTTAAAAAGCAAGGCCTATGTGAGGTATTTGGTAGAGTTATAGAGATAAGTGAGTTTTAATTACTTTAATTATATTTTTTATAGTATATTTAAACCTTAACACATCACAATAAAGGTCTAAATGAGCTAATATGCACCTACAGGGCTCAAAGGAAGGGTGTCTTAGTTAGAGGACAGTGGAAGACTCAATTGTAACCAAAAGTGAATATAAAAAGAAAATGGGAGGTTGGAATTATGAAAAAATTAATTGAAAACCTATATTAGTATTATGATAAACTTCATGAACTACAAACAATGGATAAGACCTACTTAGACCTCTTGGAACCCTATGTGCACCTACAACAGGGGACGATCCTAATGAAGGTAAAGTAATAGATGAGATTGTATAGGGAGGAGAGAGTTATAATAAATTAAAAGTTGTTAGTGATATATAAAAAGTTTTTTTCAAAATTCCAATACTCTACCAAGATGATCATCTACCTTCCTTACTTGGTCAAAAGTCATCAGTCCATACAGTTGCTCCAAAAAACCTCTTTGCTCAATGGATGAATATGAGGAATCTAAATAAGAGAGCTGTTTTGGATGAATTAAAAGATTAATAATAAATAATTTAGGATTATTAACATGTTAAATTAGATTATTATCATTGGTTTATCTTTGAGAGGTCACTCTCAGCTGGATTTGAGGAAAATGAAAGAAAATAGGGGTTTTAGAGGCCTTTTTTGGGCATTTTGAGCTAGTTAGGAACCTAAATCAAGGAATAAAATTTAAAAATTTGGTATAAATAATAACAAATAAATTATGAAAATCCAAAAATATTCAATTTTCCTTAGGGAATAGGGATATACCTCATTATTTTGTCTCAAAGGTCAAGGAAAATCAGGTTTTAGCAAAGCAAGCTAGTGAGGTCAAAAAGTGATAAAGAACTTGATGGAAGGTTTTGGAAACATATATAAACATATTTTTATGTGTATGAAATGAAACTAGGTGGTAGGGGTAACTAATTTAGGCTTATACCTCTTAATATGACCAAAATACCCCTGCACACAATCCAACTTTGTAAGTTTTCACTAGGCCTAGTTGGTGAATGAGAGAAAAGGAAGAAGAGGAGTACTTGGGAAGTCATGTGGTGACCTTATAATATTAAATTAGGTTTTAAAATTAATAATACACAAACCCAACCATGAAAAATTAGTCCAAGTATACAAAGCTATCTAGGTGCAGGTTAGGCCTATTAGGCCTTCAAGGGACATAGAGCTAATTAGGAGTCCATCTTCATTTACAAATATTGGTGGGATATCCAGATGAATGGGACATGTTAAAGAGGTGTAATTAGACATTTTTTAACTTATATTATGTATAATAACCTAAAATAAATCTAATTCTAACTCTAATATAATCCAACCATGCAAAAGGGGTAGAAACAAGCTCGATGGAGTGACTTCAAGTGTTCACATATCCTATAGGAGTTTTCATGGGAACTATAGGATTTTATGGGTTTTATTAGGGTCCCTAAAAATCATGGTTGTGGAATTTTTTAGTAATTTAAACATCATAACTTTATGAACATTGCTTAAGACTAAAAACTACCTAAAACCCTACACAACCCTCAATCAAGACCCAATGGAGAAAAAAATCTTGGACAGATATATAGATGACATATTTTTAACATGAAATATATTTAAAATTTTATAGGACTCACTCAGGATTCCTTCCATACTTTTGATATGTATGGAATTATATGGATAACATGAAAATAAGATATTTTTTTACCATTTTTTTATGTTTTGTACGTTATAGGAGGTTCTAAGAGATGAAATAAAGTTTTGATTAAATATATAAACTTTTTATAAATATTTATAGATATTTAATTCATGATAAAAATTCCTAAGTGTTCAAACAATAACTCTCATCTCAAACCAACAAAAATGGCATAGTGAACATAATGGTGAGAAGTGTGAAAAATTTAAGTGTGAGCCTTTTTAAAGTGTAATTGAGTAGTATAAGGCTATGTAGAGTATTTAAAAGTGTAATTAACTACATCCAATGTATTTTCATGGAAAACTAATTCCAATTTTGAAGCCAAGTGTGAGGGGTGACCGAAAAAGGAGGTTTTTTAGATTGCAGATAATGATGGCTTCCTTTCAAGAGTTTTTACATGAGTAGGAATAAAAATAATGTATGGAGATGCATGTATAAAATATTTCCCTCTAATTCCAATCATCAAACCTATCCCTATTCAGTTTTGGGACATTCAAATAGGTCCAAATTATGAAGGTAGTTTTCTGAATCAAGAAAGAGAGTTTTACATCACTTTTCATAAGTTTCATGACTTTTATAGAAACTTGGGCCTCCTAACATTGCATGGTTTTTTTTTCACATTTTCATCATTAATTATTAACTTCTTTTATTATATTTACAAGTGTCCAAGTGACATTTTGACTTTCCTCATCTTGCTCTTCTCCCAAAGGGTATAAATATTGACTCTTTTGGCTCTTTTTAGTAGCCTCCATTTGTTAATGGTGAAAAAATAGCTAATTTATTACTTTAATTGCTCTTGAAAGAAATAAAAAATTGATTTTTCTTGCTTACATGCTGCACAATTGAGTGTTATTGTAATCTTTTTGGTATTGTCTAGAAAAAGATGATATTTTCTAGCATGTTATCCTTGATTGTTCACCAAGTGTGCAAAAGAGTAATTGTTATAGGTCCTTATTAGTGTTATTTTATAATTGTATAAGTGTATTATAAGTGGTTCATGAATTTATTCACCCAAGGAATTATCCATTATCCTCCTAAGTATCAAAATGACCTTTTGAACCTAACATATGAAACATTGATGTAACAATCTATATTGTGTTGTGAGTTTTATGTGAAGAAAGATTTTTTTTATCTAAGTAATATAATTTTAGTCAATATGAGGAAATTAAATATTTTTGCATCACATCTTAGTTTTCTTAGTCTATCTTATTAACCCTTTTCATACCAAGTTGATAAATATGAGTCTTTCAAAGAGTGCATCAAGGGAAATAACCCTTCTAGAGATTCATCTCAACAAATTTTCTATGCACAAAAAGAGATATGTTTCCATTATGCCACTTGGATGAGGAGAGATATGAATGTCCTCAAAGGGTGCAAATCTAAGTGACAATAATTTTTTTCATGCCCAATGGGAATCTAAGTCTTAAAGGATTGTCCAAGATTGGTGCTTGTCTTGGCATAATTATAGCTACAAGAACGTATACATTTAGTACCTAGTGACTCCAATAAAGTTTTCAACTCTATGGTTGATGATAAATACCTAATTTCCATGCCAAAGGTGAACACTAGCTTTGATGCTAAAGGTATACCCTTTGAGTTTAGGTAATTACATTTGTATTTTGTTAAAAGTTGTAGGTTTGTGAATATTCAACCTTATTCAATGGAGTTGATGTTCAAAAATTCCAAGTTATTTCCTAGTTCGACCCCTAATACCCATACTCTACATTCCAATATGGCTAGGAGAGAACCTTTTATACCTTTTACTGGATCATCTCCTTTGAATCTTGCCTAATATGACCAAATTTCTAGAGAAATCCTTAAGAGTGTTCCATATTTTAGTGGAGAAGGTCCTATTACTCTCATTGAACACATTAGAAACATATAAAGCTTATACAATATCCATAATATCACTCAAGATAATGTAGCCATTAGGTTAATGGAATTGTCTTTTAAAGGGAAAGCTTTAGATTGGTATGGGACTCTACTTGAAAATTCTATTAGTTCATGGGATGAATTACGAGATATATTGACTAAGATGTTTGGAGAGAAGAGTGATCATCTATCACTAGCTGAGCAATTAACCACTATCAAGAGATAACCAAAATATTTTATGCAATATTTTAATGATATATTTCAAAAATCATGGAATAAGATCCCAACCCTTGTGAGACGTACCCCAAATTATGCCTTTTTTACTATCTAAAAGCATTGAATAGTTATGTAGCCATGATGATCCAATCCATGGGTCAGAATACACTACTTACTACCCGTGAGATATCCATCAATGTTGAGAATTATCTTGTTTAAGTAGGGAATATTTCTTCTAGGCCACCAATGCCATTGTCCCCTAAGTTATAGCCTCGTAGTCAGGTTGCATTACCTACCTTGGCTCCTTTGCCTAGTAAAGAGAAGTCTACCATTGCCCCCACCAATGAGATCCAAGAAATCAATATTTTTCTCCAAAGTGTTACTAATGAGTTGGTTTCCCTCAAAAGGCAAAAATCTTAAAGTTATAGGCCATACCAGTCTTATAATCAATTTGGGCAAACAAATAGGCCTCTTTTTCAAGGTAATTCTCAAAGACAAGGTCAAACCACTAAAGATAGAACTTACCAAAGTTATAATCCTAATGCCCCATCATATTCAAAATCTCTTTTTCCCACTCAAAACAACTTGGTTCAAGAACAACCATGTTATTCCTCCTATGACCAAAATCAAGGCCAAGTTGCATATGCTAATGAAATGCCTAGTCAAGACATGATAATGCAAGGTATCTAAGTACCTCAAGTTTCAAATTTTGAGATGCCAATGAAAAATGGAATTTAAAATGGATAAATAAAATTTAATTCTACTCTTATAAATCATTTTAAGGGATAGTTTTGTGCCATCAATCATTTGGGAAATGCAAGTAATATGAATGCTAGTGTGTCCTCTAATACTATGTCTAACAAGAGGGTTGTTGAAGAGACACAAAGGGCTAATCAAAGACCTGTTTTAACTCATAAATCATATAAAATGGTTATTTGGACTAAATTAGTCCCTAAGGTGAAAGAAAATCAAAAAAATTATAATGTAATTCTGTCTCCTACACATCCACCTTTACAAGCTACACCACAAGGTACTAGTGCTTCTGAATAGCCTTTCAAGGTGAGAAATATTTCTATCAATTTTGTGGATTAAATTGAGAATTTAGATATGAATATTTCCTTAGGGATTAATTTAAAATACTAGGACAAAAATATATGCTTCAAAAGTAATTATAAGGACTAGGTAAGTAAGATGGATCGACTAGGAGTGAGAATGTTGTTTTGGTGAATAGAACTGAACCCATTGATGGATAAGTGAATAAAAATGATAAGACTCCTTATTTTTATTTATTCTTGATCATTGTTTATTGTTTATTTAATAATCACATCATAAATAGTGGGGATAGTACTTTAGTTATGCCTAAGTCAATAACAGATAAACTAGGCCTCAAGTATGAACCAATGGCTAAAGGAGTTCTACAATTAAATGGGTCACCAACAAAGACCTTGGAAGTAGTCAAAGATTTAAATATAATTTTACATGATTGTCATACTTTTTCTATCCCTTATGATGTGGTTATGGTATATTTACCTCCATACTTTTCTCTTTATTTGTCAAGAGAGTTTATAGCTAAGATAGGTGGACACTTGGCAGCCAATTGGTCCTATATGGTTTTTAGAAAAAAGTATTACACTAAAGGAAAGATTTAATAAGAGCCTATTCATCACAATCATCTAGATCCCTACATGCCTAAATTTTCAATTGATAATTATGTAATTCTTGATGATGAAGAACTTCACATAGACCAACCTCCAACTTCTTCTCTTGAAGGAGTTTTTGATTTGTATCTAGATGAATGGGGATCTAAGCATTATGAACATGACCATTAAAAATTCATAGAGGAAGCTGGTCTTTTAGTGTATTACATTCATGAGGAGGACTCTTTCATGCCAAACTTGATGAAGCCAAGTGAAAACATGGATGGTTTATGGTAGCTATTTGTATACACCCTAAATTGGTCAAGAAAACACACATATTATGTCTTTTCATAGTCTTTTTACAAGAGATTCGAATTCGAGAATATGAACTTTTATTCACATTTAGCCATATCTTTTTATCTGACTTGTCTTGGTATTACTACATTCCATAGACATCATTTTACTTATCCCTGTTCATCTGAATCTTTCCAAACCTAACCCTTTCAAACCTAGGCACATCATTTAGGTCTAGACCCATCCCCCTAGGTCCTATACCTCTTGGACAATATTTACCAAATAGGACTACAATTTTGAAACCTAGGGTGTCCAATTTCTAGTGCTATTGTCCAAGAGCAATTTTGGTCCTAATGATCAATTTCTTCTATAGGATGAGTCTTACCCCTTTTCTTTGATTTATTCCTAAGTTTCCCAATGTTAGCTAAATACAAACAAATCTTCTAAATTTTAAATAATGAGTCTCTTATATAAAGGACTTCACAAGGCATCAAGAAAGGACTATAGCATTAGACACTAGGGTGTCCTATTTTTATGCTCCTATCTAATCAAAAAACAAAAGAAAAATTTAGGTTCCAGATAGTATTTAGTCATGTGTGCAAGTTCTCACATCCTAACTCATTTGACTCATCCTAATTTTTTTAGATAAGTGTCCTTCTCCCTTATGTAAGTTAATTTGATCAAATTGATATAAACCTATATTTTAGTATATTTAATCAAAATTCTTCCCATATTCTAGACCCTTATTATTTAGGAATTAAATATCTAATTTCCTTAAAATAATAAAACATTTGGTGAACCCAACTTACTTCGAACAAAAAATCTAAAACCCTAGCCACACTTTGGGTTTTTCCTTCTTACCTTGTGCAAAAATTTTATAGTCTAAATTCTGATTTTTGTATTAATATTTGTACATTTATCCTACTCAAAAACAATTTTTAGAATTTAAAATTATTGCATAAATTTCAAAAATTCTAAAGCCCTAGCTTTCAAAAATAGATCATCAAACAATAAGCCTTACCTCCTTGCTAATTTTAGAAAACTATTTTGGAATGTTTTCAAAGTAATTAACTTGTCAAACATTATTTCAAAATTAGTAGTTTCTTTGTGCAAAAAATTAAATTTCAAAATTCAGATTTTTGTATTAATTTTTGTGCATATTCCTATTTTCAAATAATTTTAAGAATTCAAAATTATTACATAATTTTCAAAAATTCTAAAATCGTAGTTAAAAATCATAGATTTCCAAACTAGGTCCTCCAACCTCAAACTTCCCTCCCTTACAATTTAAAAAATAATAATTTGAATTTATTTAAAATTGTTTGGGTTATCAAAATTAATTTTCAAAATTCAATAATAGAATTTATTTGTGCATTTATTTCCTTCATATTACTTTTCAAGATTCTCTTTGGTGATAAAATTGCCACAAAAGCAATTCCTCCTTCTCATCACATAGGTCAATTTCTAAAATTTTCTTACAATTATGACAATGATTGGATAAATTTGCAAAATTGCACATTATTTAAAACTATAGAAAATGATTTCATTTACAATGAAGATATTGACTATTATTATAATGAAGGGTAGGATGATATACATAATGATGAGGGTGAATCACAAATAGATGAATGTTTTTCTCTTAAGCCCATGTCTTTGATTCCTTCTAATGAAAATAATTTTGATAAATGCAAAAAATACTTCTCACCTCATTCTCCTAGATACACAATGCACCAAATGCAAAAATTAGTCATACACTTCCAAGTGAACCTCTTATTGGTGATGATTTACTTCCATGTGAACCTAATCTTTCTCTACCTTTTGCTACTATTGTGTTCAAAATACAACAATATAAATGCAATAGAATCAAATTACCAATGTATAGTTCAAGTGATGCATTATGTGTTCCTAACTCTACTCTCTCAGAAGAAAGTTCAAATGATAACTCTTCTAATCTTACTTATCATATTGAAAATGAAAAAAATGCATATTCTCCATCCATGGATAGCATTGATACACATGATATTCCAAATTCCAATGATAACTTATTGCATATTAGAAAGAAATTAAATCTTTCTCTTACACCTCTCCGTAGTAATAATGGAAGTGATGATAAATATGATAGTGAACATGAAAATGAATATGAGAATGAAAGTAAATATAAAAATTATACTTCAAATTCTTCTATTTCAAATGAACAAAATTTAGATTTTGATAATGCATGGAATGATGATGAATACTATGCATATCGTGAAGAAGAAATACATCTCATGCTTCTAACCCTTCTCTCGCTCCTCTCAAACTTAATGAAATTCCAAATGATGTTTCTACTTATATTAATGATTCTATGTCAAATAATTTACATGTTAATGTTAATAGCACATCCTCTACTAAATTATAATGTGATTCACTAAAACATAAAGATACCAATGAATCTCCCAAGCCACCCCTCACTATAGTAGAACCCAGTTCTCAATCCTCACCTACAACGAATGGTAGCCCACATCCCTCTAGTAAGGTCCAAGTTAACATTACTCCAAAGTTTCAAGTGAGCACACCCCTTATTTATGATCCATTTGCTAAATGTAACATTTTCACGGTTAAAATTAACAATCAAATTCAATGATTAAATGAACCACTTCAAGATACTATTGTACCATCCTAGGAAATCATCTCATTGATGCATGCTATTGGTGAACTACAAAACCAAGTACATCTCCTTACCTTGGAAAACAAAGCTTATAAATCTTGGATGGATGCCAATGATCTACATGGTAACCTTGTTTCAAAGAAATTCATAAAATATGCATTTCCTAAGCATTTCAAGACACCATTTTTACCTCACTTTAATAGAATTGGAGATCTATTCACACCTATTTAGGCCTTTAGAAAGGATTTTCTACCTCATGCAAGCCCTTTGATTCTAGTCAAGTTGTTTAATATAAATTAGTGGGGGAAACACATAATTGGTTCTTTCATTTACTCCCCATCAGTTCATTATACACATATGATGACTTAGAGGAGGCATTTATTAGGGAATACAATATAAACATAGGACATCATGTTACATATGATAAGCTTGCCACACTAAATAAGAATTCCTTAGAGCCACTTAGAGAGTATATCTTAATATTCAAGGCTCATTTGTTAATATTGATATACAAACCATCATATCTAGAGATTTAACTTATCTTCATCAAGGGCCTTCACCAACCTCTCCTCCAGCATCTACTATATGAAATGGAGCCTTGTTTTAGACATTTATGTTACATAGTTCTAGATTTGGAAAAGAAATCAGGATTAATTAAGGAAGATTCAGTTGATCAGATCACTCTAGAATTCACATCAACATCTTTAAATATAGATCCTACTACTCAACATCCACCATGTCTTAGACAAGATACGAAAGCACAACTAGAAAATCAACTTATCAAGAACAAAGAATAAGTTTTTAGAACATAACCTACAATATGCACTAAAGGGAACAATAGTAAAACACCACTATAGTTTGATTCAGAGTGGGATAGCCTATCTATAGTATTATTAGTAGTAATAGATAGGAGGTTAATCACATTACCTTCTATTCCTCAATGAGATCCACATCTCTTACATAGACAACCACATCAGCCTTTTTGCAACTATCATCACATTTATGGACATAGAGATAATGACTATGTTGGACTCAGAGATTGTATTAATAGATGTGTTGATAATGGTATCATAAAATTCACATAGGAGGTATAGAGATCTCTTTCATTATGGAACCTTAGACTACATTCCTACATAGCTAAGTCATCCTAAGACATTCCTTTCTAGGAATCATCAGTCACTCATCATGAGCGCAATGCTAGTTTTAAGATAGAATCTCACAAGAGATATCCTAATCTAACTATTCATAAATTTTGGAAACAAGTATAGCATAAACAATCCATATATAGAAATATAATCCATGGAATACATAGTGTAGTTCCATATACATATCTAGTAGAGTCAAGTACAACACAAACAACCCACATATAGAAATATAATCCATGGAATACATAGTGTAGTTCCATATACATATGTAGTAGTGTAGTTCCATATACATATCTATTTCATTAATTAATCCATGGTATTTTAGTATAGTATATTCCAGAGAGATATTCATTACAACCAAATTTTTAGGGTCTTATCTCTCGTAGCAATCCATTACAATTAAGACTAGATGAACCCACATTATAGAGGTTTGTTCTAGAGAAATATTCATTGTAGTCAAGTTTTTAGGGTCCTATCTGATGTAACAACCCATTATGATTAATATTAAATGAGCCCTCAACATAGGTTTTAGTTCCATCTCAACATATTTCACATTCATATACATCACAATAGAGGCCATAACGTATTTGGTTATAGATAGATGAGCCTTCTTCATAGTAGATAGTATCAGCTACAAAGCACATTCTTATATAGTATGAGTAGTATGGGCACTTTTTCATGTGGCTTATAGGCCTCAGATAGTGATATATCATAGTGTGATATGGCATACATTCATTTTAGCATCACTTCATATCTTCCTTTAATAGGGTAATGATGGAGCCAAAGGAATAGCTAACCTTTGCATTCTTGAGCCACTCTCAGGGAAGTAATATGCATACAATGCTATCTTACTTTTCCTCCTACTAACAACTAACATCCCTAACTAGAACCAGCTTATCAAAGTCTAGATATTACCAAATTAAACATATTCTAGAATCCATAGCATGAATACACTTGAGTTCACCAATAAACCAACACACACACCCCACACACACACACACACACACAGATATATATATATATATATATATATATATATATATATATATATATCATAAAGTTTTCAAAGTATATACATTATGTTAAGGTACAATCAATCATAAATAGGGGTCATGCCCTCATTCTCAATCTCACTCTCTCCTCTAGTGTTAGTCTTGTAATCCTATCTAGAACTTGATAACCTTGCACCTCATCAAGCTCTTGAATGCCTCTTTTTTTAACTATCCCACTCCAATAACTAACCATGTTCCTCATGCAAATCTACATATAGTTACCAAAGATCCATATAGTCATCTATAATCTTCATGATCACCATGCCACAATCAGGTGGAGGCATCCTACACCTATCTATCTTAGTTATAAGCTCATCCATCTCTCTTATTGCCCTAACATATGTAGCTATAGCTATAATAGCTTGGTCAAACAAATGAGCATACACACCGACCATAACTATCACTCTCTATCAAACCCCCCTCCACATCATCATCAAGAACATGTCATGTAAGCTCTTTAAGTGTTGACTCAATGATGGTCTCCCAAAACTCATCATCTCCCCTGGCCACCCCAGCATGTGCCTCATCTTGTGCACCTCCCATCCTGCATGCACACATAAGAAGTACAAAACTACATTAGATATATAATTTAAAATCCAAATTAAAGCACAAATAATAAGTATAATTCAAATATAATCACTGATTACCTCTCATCATCTAGATCATCTCAAGATATTCATATGCAAGAGCATCCACTCTATCCATAAGATACAATGGATTCCATCACTACCAAGACCACTAGGTAAAATATGCCTTAGTGCATCCCACATCATCTACATCAAGAATAAATATACCTTCATCTTGTACATCCATAGGTAACAATGCCAACTTAGCCTTAATCAGTCTTGCATGAGCCGTAACTATCACTAGTGCTCATGCACTCCTCAACCATACCCATGCTATAGGAGGGACATCCTGTCAAACTCCAAACTATGTAGTCATATGCTTATACTAAAAGAAATCATAAAATATAGGCCAATGATCATGTAACCAATTTTTGACCCTCATATAACATAGCTTCTCTCCATCCTCAGGCCATCTAGGGAATCCTCTATAGGGCCTCTATATGATATCGTGGGCCACCAATCTATCTAACATCCTCCTGTAGTGATCTATCCTAAGATATCAGATATCCAACTCACTCATCCATCACTTGCCAAATGGTTGTGGATATGCCCAACTCACCCTTGATAATCTAATAGGTCACACAACTACTATGTGCTCATATGCCTAGTAATGTAACAAAGTAGTTGTGCTCACACCACCATTGAATGCCACTTGGTTAAACCTATTTAAGTCTCTATAAAAGTGGTCAGGCATAGTCCTACCACATGAAAACATAGTACCATACATATCGATGCTATGAAACACCTGTGCATCCTATAATCAATAGACACTCCACTACCATCTACTACAACAAATGAAGCCAACAATATAGCTAAACATTTCTATAAGCACAAAACACTTGACTGCATAATCATTGACAACACATCACTATCACTACCTTGTATATATACTCCTATGGGCACCCCAACAAAGTATCTAGATGCATAATTAATGGTAGATGCACCCATGTCATTTTGTAATGTCACCCATCACCCATTAATCACCAAATATAGAATGCATTATACATCTTCTAGGGTAATGGTGATCTCTCCAATAGAAAGATATAATGTGTAGGTATTAACATTCTACCTCTCATATAAGGTAGTAATGATATACCTATCCCACTACATCATACCCAAGTCACATGCATGACCCAATATAACCCTATCCATAACATCATGCTCATCAACAGACAATGGTAACATCCTTAGTATCTCCATCACTTGACCTCTACAAAACTCTTGCATTGGTACCTCACCTTAAAAACACTAAAAAATAGACTACATATAATATAACCATGCCAAGTCAACACCCAAGCTATACAACAATAGATAATAAATCAAAAAGTTTGATAATCATCCATAGTGGAGAATAACATTTCAAAAGGACCTTGGTATTGGATACAACACTAAAACTTAGACAATAGTGTTGTATCCTAGATAGCAATGCTAACACTAGGATAAGAGCATTAGAACTATTCAAAGCTTCTTTAGACTACTTAATATTAAAATAAAATAACCAAAATAGGCTTCTAAATAGGTAAAAATCAAGTGATAAGCATACTTACTAGGCTAATCTCCCCATTGACCTCAATCTAGGTTATTAGCTACTCAAAATGGGGTGAAAAAGGTGCTCCTCTCCTAGGCATTTATAACACTAGAGATCCAATATCTCAAACTTGTCATTACATAAATGAACCCAAAGTCAATCATAATTCCTATATCAACCAACTCTTCTATTCAAAAGTAAAAACACTATTTTTCTCATAACTCAAGCCCCTTGGCTCCATTTAAAAAACCATTTTGTTTGTTAGAATCATAATGATGACACCTTCAACATCAAGTAGGGCTTGCTATCTTATTATATAATTTTCCTACTAGAGCACACACACATATATATAACTCTCTTATACCCAGACATACAAATTGGTCCCTACCAATCCACACTTGTTCAACTTTCATACAACTTGGTCCTCACCAATTGAAATTCATCTAAAACATCCAAGAAACCTAGCCTATTCAAAAAATTAGCCTTCCACTCCATTCAATCTATTTCTATATCATTTGCCTATCATAGCACAAACATTTATATATCTCTACTATACCTACATACAAACTTAGATCCTAATTAATCCAAGATAACTTTCACTCCCACTAATTCAATCTCACCAATTTAACAATAGACTCTAAATCAATTCAAACTATACCAAACTAGGTCCTATGCATTCCTCCACTAGTCATTACTTTTGGCTCAACCTCCTCTATCATATATTTCATCCTTCTCCCCAAAAGGGGAGCATCATTCCTACTATTCCTATTTCTACACTTATCCAACACATGTATCCATTCTCATAGATGTATACATCATGGTTCTCACACCTATAGCAATCAAATTATTAGACTCATCTCAAATCAATTAAAACATACAGTGATTTTGACTACATGGGTCACTCAACATGGTTTTTAAACCTCCAATATTTAGATTATCAACATTACTTAGTTCAGTTTGGTCAAGATTATATAATGATTCAGATTATATTAGGTCACTTAGCATTACTCAAAACATTCAGAGGGATACACCTTCAATTTATAAATATATAGACTATTCGAATACCAAAATCAAGGGCATGTACATTACTACATGTCTCACACATACAGCTTCATATAGTATGAAATAGTTATAGACTAGATAATAGATTATAAGCATATTACAAAGCACATTGTTTTTATCTCCAATTTTACACATGGGACATGACATGATAGATCATATCACATGTGGCTATATAGATTTATAGATTATCCAAACACATCAATCACATAATAGATTGGGGGCATATCATAGATGCTCATGTCCTTCAACTTTCAAGATTATACAAATTGATAATAAATCAAAAAGTTTGACAATCATCCACAATGGAGAATAACATTAAAAAAGGACACTGGTATTGGATAACAACACTGGAACCTAGACAATAGTGTTGTATCCTAGATAGCAGTGTTGATACTAGGATAAGAGCATTGGAACTAGTCAAAGCTTCTTAAGACTACTTAAAATAGCTTAAAATGACCACAATAAGCTTCTAGATAGGTAAAAATCAAGTGATAAGTATACTTACTAGGATAATCTCCCCATCAACCTCAATCTAGGTTATTAGCTACTCAAAATGGGTTGAAAACGGTGCTCCTCTCCTAGGCATTTCAAACTCTAGAGCTCTGATATCTCAAACTTGTCATTACATAAATGAACCCAAAGTCAATCACAATTCCTATATCAACCAACTCTTCTATTCAAAAGCAAAACACTATTTTTATCCTAACTCAAGCCCCTTGGATCCATTTAAAAAACCATTTTGTTTGTTAGAATCAAGATGATGACACCTTCAACATCAAGTAGGGCTTGCTATATTATTATATCATTTTCCTACTAGGTCACACACATATAGATAAATCTCTTATACCCAGACATACAAATTGGTCCCTACCAATCCACACTTGTTTAACTTTCATATAACTTGGTCCTCACGAATCAAAATTCATCTAAAACATCCAAGCAACCCAGCCTATTCAAAAAATTAACCTTCCACTCCATTCAATCTATTGCTATATCATTTGCCTATCATGTCATAAACATTTATATATCTCTACTATACTTACATAAAAACTTAGATCCTGATCAATAAAAGATAACTTTCACTCCCAATAATTGAATCTCACCAATTTAACAATAGACTCTAAATCAATTCAAACTATACCAAACTAGGTCCTATACATTCCACCACTAGTCATCACTTTTAGCTCAACCTCCTCTATCATAGATTTCATCCTTCTCCCCAAAAGGGGGGCATCATTCCTACTATTCCTATTTCTACACTTCTCCAACACACCTATCCATTCTCATAAATGTATACATCATGGTTCTCACACCTTTAGTAATCAAATTGTCAACTCATCTCAAATCAATCAAAACATACAGTGATTCTGACTACATGGGTCACTCAACATGATTTTTACACCTCCAATATTTAGATTATCAACATTACTCAGTTCAGTTTGGTCAAGATTATATAGTAATTCAGATTATATTGGGTCACTTAGAATCACTCAAGACATTCAGAGGGATACACCTTCAATTTATAGATATACATACTATCTTAATACCAAAATCAAGGGCATGCACATTACTACATGTCTCATGCATACAGCTTCATATAGTATGACATAGTTATAGACTAGATAGTAGATTATAGGCATATTACAAAGCACATTGTTTTTATCTCCAATTTTTCACATGGGATATGACATGATAGATCATATCACATGTGGTTAT
Organism: Torreya grandis; assembly: GCA_037957365.1. Lineage (NCBI taxonomy): Eukaryota > Viridiplantae > Streptophyta > Pinopsida > Cupressales > Taxaceae > Torreya > Torreya grandis. The sequence goes on along the minus strand of JARHVA010001650.1, from coordinate 169,430 downwards.
ATAGATTTATAGATTATCCACACACATCACTCACATAATAGATTGGGGGCATGACATAAATGCTCATGTCCTTCATCTTCTAGGATTATACAAATTGATATGGTAGGACATTCCATTTTATTCTTACATAATTACCAACATTTTTAGTTTACACATAGACATTACTTAGGTTATCACTAGGTTGGACTATATGGTCATTTACAGTGATTGGTCCATAGTATTACTCAGACTCAGACTTAGGAGTTTATGTGGGATAGAGAATAGCCATTAGTTTTGGACCTCTAATCACTTCTTAAATCTAGTTTAGATTATTCTGATTTAGTATAGGGGGAATCTATTATATGGATTACTTCTTTTTCTAGGCACTATTCAGATTTAATATAGGGCGCATCTATTACAGGGATTCCTTATTTTTCCAAGCACCATTAAGATTTAGTATAGGGGCATCTATTACAGGATTTTTTCTTTCTTTGGACACTATTTAGATTCAATATAGGTGGCATCTATTATATGGATTCCCTATTTTGTCATGTCCCCTTTTTCGTGGACATTGACAGACTTGATGATTAGCCTATTATGCAACCTTTGTAGGCTAATAGGATGGATAGAGGGTCATGATGGAGATTGGCTTGGCTTCGATTTGCAGAATTCCTATAGTTGGCTTTCATTCAAGTTATTTTAGACACATTTTGCCCGAGCTCCTATTATTTAGGGATATTTGACATGCAACGGAGCACCTTTATTTTGGTATGGTCATGTGCGGAATCACTCCCTAGTTCACCAGCTTTGAACGGTTCAAGGATCTGACATGTATTGAGGGAGATATTAGTATTTGATTGATTTAATCAAATATTAATTATTTAGCCTATTTTTAATTAGAAACCCTAATTCTAATTTAAGAAACCCTAATTAGGGCAAGCATATATTTTTGAGGGTATAAGGATTTCTCATGGAGGCCATTATTGATTATGCATTGATTATTGATTTTGATATTGAAAGAATTCTTGTGTGAGGACTGAACCAAGGGTTCTAGGATTCCATCTGCATTAGAGAATGTCAACTCTTCAGTGTGTGTGATTTAGAGGTTGTGAAATATCAGCTGATCTATTGCCAAATTGAGAGAGCTTCATACAGAAGTTATCACAGAGGTATACAGATTTGAGAGATAACTTCACACAAAAGTTATCACAATATTTTAAGTATTTCCTTATTTAGCTTTTGATTCAATAAATCATACAGATAGAGATCTTCTATATTAGGGCCATATATTTTTAGATTAGGGGTTGAAAATAGACAGGTGGTGCTTAATTGGCAGCTGTACAAAGTCTGTATAGGTCCATACAAATCCATGTAAATATCAACTTCAATAGATAGAGATCCCCAATGACTGACATCAGCCGACTGAGGAACGATGTCAATAGAGTAGGACCATCAGAGACTGACGTCGGTAGTATATCGACCAACGCCGATGACTTTGTGTTCATCACAATAGGCCGAGATAGAATTTGCAGACTCAAGCTTAATTTCCAAATTGGTAAGAGCCAGGGTTTAAGATAGAATATTTCATATTATTTATTTTGTATGAGAGAAGCCTGTAATTGTAATTATCTGAACAAGTGATAAGATCTTTGATTCATTATTGAGAGACTATATTATTGTTTATCTTTTGAATTTATTCTATAGATTTTATCTTTGTTCAGGACTATTTGTGTTTCTATATTCCTTGTTTGAAGGGACATCACAGTGGTATCAGAGCTTTTTGTTCAGAAAAGGAGCCCCTACGTAAGGGACATCACAGTGGTATCAGAGCTTTGCTTAGAAAAAGGAGCCCCTAAGATAGGGACATCACAATGGTATCAGAGCTTTTGCTTAGAAAAAGGAGCCCCTAAGTAAGGGACATCACAGTGGTATCAGAGCCAAATTCTTGCCATCCTGTTGGGTAAATCAGAGCCTTTTTTTTGCCATCCTATTGGGTATATTGGACATTGAATTAGGTTTAGTTTGAAGATTGAACAATTTTTGCATCCCTCGAGAAGCCAATTGAATCATTGACCAGATTAAAGGATTTCTAGGGATATATATTTCATACAGGTACGACCGGCACCTACATACAAGGCATGAACTTTGCTAAGAGTGACATAGAAATTAATTTTGATATCTACCACACTAAATTACCAGCCAGTGGCCAAAAGATGGCATACAGATGGAAGTAGGCAGAGGTTGTCATGCCAAAAATGGGGTAGAATCATGATATTTCTTGTGAACATTTTTCTATGATATTAAAAGCGTATGGATAAACAACTTAACTCAGACCTTGTATCTTGATTAATAAATGGGCTCTGTGGGTGATATAACCATGAGGGGAATAAAGAAAGACATTACAATTTGTGAGCCATGTTTGTGTGATTCATTCTTGCATTAAGAATCCTGTAGACCCGTAGAGTATGCATGCGCAGGCCGTAAGGAATCTTGCACAATAAAGAGTTTGGAGGGACTCATTGGAAGACTAAGGTTGAAACATATCATTTACATTTTTAAGTAGATCCAATGTCATTTGAGGCCCAACCCGTAAAAGACACTCAGACTATGTGTCGCCTGTGTGTTCACACACTGGTAGTCTAAATTGGTGATAAGAGTTGAATAGAGGCCTGTATGTTGCCTGTGTGTTCGAAAGCTTACACAAAGCTTAGCATAACCAACTGTTGACTGTTGAAAAACTGGACTGCAAATTTTTAGATTGCATGCATAATAACACATACAACACAAATCTGTAGACATGCATAACAGTGCCTACAGTGCAAATCCGTGGTCATGAATAACAGTGCCTACTTCTTTACAAGGCATGCAAATGACGTCCTTTTTAAAATTAGCTAATTTTAGTTATTATTTTTAAGTCGCTATTTTATTTTTCTTTAAGTGAGTTATTTTTCGCTTGAGTACACATAAGGGAATCAGTGAAGTATCCATGATGTCTTCAAGTACTCAGAGATAGTGGGACTATGAGATGTAGAAGTTGAAACTAAGTTTGAAGAGGTTAAATGAATCTCTTTCATATCCTACATCCAAAGACAAATCCACACGGTATATGACAATGAAGGATGAGTGGGAGTTATTAACTCTGTAAGCTCAGGGGAGGTTGTCTTATGATCGCTTTGTTAAGCTAAGGAGAGAGCACTATAGATCACTTAGACAAGAGAGCAGCATGTCCCATGATTATTATGATTATTATGAGATAGGAGATAGTGAAGATGAGGATGAGTCTGATGCTTGCACTCAGAGTGGGGAGGTGTGCCCAGATGTTAGTGCACTGAGTGTTGATGATCTCTTAGTTATGACAGAGATTGTAGAAGAGTCCCAGGATCTGATTATTGCACATGACATCTAGGAGAATGCAATGGACCATTTTGAGGATTTAGTTTCACCTACAGTTTCTTTTGGTACAAAAGAGTTAGTCAGTGATGCTACAACATATGATACTCTAGATGTTGATATGAGCTATGGAGTTGATTCATAGAGTATGGATGGTAGTATTACAACAGTCAATGATTCTGAGTCTATTCTTTTGGACCATGCATCAGAGGAGGATTGTAGGAGACAATCTAGCCAGTGCCACCATGTGTCTAGTCAACTGAGAGTTAATGAGTGAGACATTGCTACCACTTGCAAGCATTTCGATGCCGCTCGTTAGTTGTTAGCAGTTTATGGATGGGGTTCTCCTACTAGCATTGAGCAGGGAGGTAGTTATTTGTCCTTGATAGAGATCCACTCTTTATGGGAGGCTATCCAGATTTTGAGATAGGATTATATGCACTTGGTAGCCGATAGAGATTATCTTATGGAGTGGGGTAGAATAGCATATGATACATTATTGGTCAAGGAAGATAAGGTGAGTGAGCATACTCAGCAGCTTGCAGTGACTTCTAAGATTCTTGAGAGTATGTAGTTGGCTTATGAGAAGTCACAATTTCATTTGGTTGAGGTGACTGCAGAGTTAGAGCATTTGCAGTCTTCACCATCCCCAGACCTAGCTCATTTGTATATTGAGGTGGTTGGTGGTGAGTACATTCCTACAGTTATATCTAAGGAACATTTTGTTGGAGCTGACACACATGTTCAAGATTTGGGAGTACCTAATTTTGATGAGTTTGAGATACCAGTGGAGTCAAGTTTCCAGATTGATTCTTCTCACATATATGACAGTGTGGTACCATTCGCTATGCCACCTTTATAGAGGGATAAATTATGGGATGGATTGACACCATTTTTTGCAAATGGAATTGGAAATTTGAGTTTCCCATTTTACTTGGGTTATGATGCTCCGAGAGTTTGTTTCTCATGTGTTCTTGACCAGGGCAGTTGTGATTTTAGAGTTTGGTTGAGTTGCATTCGCCAGTTTGATTATGGGTTCCTCTTTGTTCTACTTTTGATGATATTGTAGGTACTTGGATTGATTTACAGTAGTGTAGAGCATAACTACATTTGGGATCCAGTTGGATCGAGTGGTTCATGTTCTGAGATTGCTTGGGGATAAGCAATTTTTGGAGGGGCAGATTGTCATGTCCCCTTTTTCGTGGACATTGATAGACTTGATGATTAGCCTATTATGCGACCTTCATAGGCTGATAGGATGAATAGAGGGTCATGATGGAGATTGGATTAGCTTTGATTAGCAAAATTCCTATAGTTGGCTTTCAATCAGGCTCTTTGAAACACATTTGGCCTGAGCTCCTATTATTTAGGGATATTTGACATGCAGTAAAGCACCTTTATTGTGGTATGGTCATGTTTAGAATCACTCCCTGATTCACCAGCTTCAGACGGTTCGAGGATCAGACATATATTGAGGGAGATATTAATATTAAGTTGATTTAATCAAATATTAATTATTTAGCCTATTTTTAATTAGAAACCCTAATTCTAATTTAAGAAAACCCTAATTAGGGTAAGCACATCTTTTTAAGGGTATAAGGGTTTCTCATGGAGGCCATTATTGATTATGCATTGATTATTGATTTTGATATTGAAAGAATTCTTCTATGAAGACTGAGCCAAGGGTTCCAGGATTCCATCTGCATTGGAGAATGTCAACTCTTTAGTGTGTGCGATTCAGAGGCTATGAAATATCAGCTAATCTATTGCCAAATTGAGAGATAGCTTCATATAGAAGTTATCACAGAGGTATACAGATTTGAGAGATAACTTCACACATAAGTTATCACAGTATTTTAGGTATTTCTTTATTTAGTTTTTGATTCAATAAATCATACAGATAGAGATCTTCTATATTAGGGCCATATATTTTTAGATCAAGGGTTGAAAATAGATAGGTGGTGCTTAATTGGTGGCCGTACGAAGTCCCTACAGGTTCGTATAGATCCATGCAGATACCAACTTTGGCAAACAGAGATCCCCAGTGACTGACATCAACGGATTAAGGACGGACGTCGGTAGAGCAGGACCATCAGAGACTAACGTTAGTAGTATATCGACCGACACCGGTGATGTGTTCATCATAGTAGGCTGAGACAGAATTCACAGACTCAAGCTTAATTTCTAGATTTGCAAGAGCCAGGGTTTAAGATAGAATATTTCATATTATTTATTTTGTATGAGAGAAGCCTATAATTGTAATTATCTGAACAAGTGATAAGATCTTTGATTCACTATTGAGAGACTATATTATTGTTTATCTTTTGAATTTATTTTGTAGATTGTATCTTTGTTTAGGACTGTTTGTGTTTCTATATTTCCTGTTTGAAGGGACATCACAGTGGTATTAGAGCTTTTTGTTCAGAAAAGGAACCCCTAAGTAAGGGACATCACAGTGGTATCAGAGCTTTGCTTAGAAAAAGGAGCCCCTAAGGAAGCGACATCACATATTTCTCTAAGCATTATTTTAGTTCTTCATCCACTTCCCTAGTTAAGATGTTGGACCCTTTTTAGCACACTTATCTTCACACATGTAAGTTCATGTACACATCTTCTTTCTTTCTTTTACTCTAGTACTTCATTTCATTACATCGCTAAATTAAAATAATGGAAAATGTATAAACCCTAATTTGGTTAAGAAAACACACATGTTATGTCTTTTCATAGTCCTTTTACAGGAGACTCCAACTGGAGAATATGAGATTTTATTCACATTTAGCCATGTCCTTTTATCTAACTTGTCTTGGTCTTAATACATTCCCTAGACATCATTTTTATTATCCTTAGTCATCCATAGATTTCTAGACATAACTGTTTTAGACCCAGGTACATCTTTTAGGTCTAGACCCATCCCCTTAGGCCCCATACGCCTAGTCAAAAATGCCTAAATAGGATTAAAACATTGAAACCCAAGGTGTCCAGTTTTTGATGTTGTTATCCAAGAGAAATTTTGGTCCCAATGGTCAATTTCTTCCATAGGATTAGTCTTACCTATTTTATTTATTTCATTAATAAGTTTCCCAATGTTTTCCAAATACAAATAAAGCTCCCAAATTTTAAATAATGAGTCTCCTATATAAATAACTACACAAGGAATTTTATATATAACACTTACTATTTTGGCACATTAGACGTAATAAAATCAATCAATAGTATATCTCAACTTCTCTACATCACACATAGATTTTCATACTTGATCAAGGAAGGGCCTAGGAAAAATTCATTCTTACATGAATCATGTACATTGATTATGCACATTCCTTAAGGAAGAACAACATCAGATCTGAGACCCTAGCTTGAGGGTTAATGTAGGCAACAATCAGAATAGTATGGGTTCTTAATTATGTGATCATTCTTACCACAACCCAATTTTCCCCCTTTTACTTTTACTTTACTTTTATTTTATTTTTCCAAGTGTGTAGACTAATTGAGGTAATAAATATTAAAATATACCTACAATGAGCTCTAGTGACTTCCAAGACCTAAAATTTGGTACACAAGGTCATACTGTGTAGATGAAAAAATATTGAAAAGCTTTTAGCCTCAAGATAGTAGAACTAGGAAAGGGCTATAGAGCTCATCACTAGGGTGACCTATTTTTGATGCTCTTATCAAATCAAAAAACAAAAGATAGATTCCTGTTATAGATAGTGTCTCAGTCATGTGTTCAAGTTCTCAAACCTTGACTTATCCGAATCATCCTATTTTTTGTATTTAAGTGTTATTCTCCCTTATGTAAGTTAATTTGATCAAATTGATATAAACCTACATTTTACTATATTTAATAAAAATTCTTCCCATATTCCAAACCTCTATTATTTAAGAATTAAACATCTAATTTCTCAAAAATAATAAAACACTATTCTTTGATGGATTTCGAAGCAAAATTGGGGTAGGTGGTGGAGCAATGTTAGTCTCACCATCCAAGGAAAGGTTCTATTCCACTTTTAGATTTCACTTATCTTGTACTTTTAATGTGGTATAATATGAGGCCCTTATTCATGGCCTTGAGTGGGTTAGGAAAAGACGTGTGAAATAATTAAAAGTGTATGGTGATAGTGAATCAAGTAAGAGGCTAAAATGTGACTAATACTCTTTGCTTAAGTCTTATAAGAATATAGTGTGGGATCTTGTGAAAGATTTGCAAGATTTCAACATCCAATCTATCCCAAGAGAAGAAAACAGACATGTTGATAGGTTGATAATAGTTGGAGCTCATTTTGATGTTCCAAAAAGGATAAGAGAAGATAAGAACCAACCACATCTCAAAGTGATTGTAAGGACCTATATACCTAATAATGTCACTAATTATAAAGTGTTTGATAGCTACCAACAAATAGCTCTTTTCCTACAAGAGGAATCTGAGTTTTCTTCAAAGAATTAGTCCAAACTATAGTAGAAATATGGAGGGTAGATTGTACAATTGAAAACAAACAAGCTCCCTAAAGGTGTAGTCACACTTGAGAGTATCTTCAATGATGATGATTAGTTGAAAAAAGAGAAGGTAAGCATGTCTACTAAGCAAGAAAACTATGAGAGAGTTCAAATCTTCAAAGATAAGTTTCTTTCTCTTGGGAAGGTATGTACTAGTGAAGAGAAACATGCTTTTATTGAGTTATGCAAGGAATTTTATGATCTCTTTACATGGGAATATAGTGATTTAAAGGGATTTGATCCAAACTTATCTCAACATACCATAGAGATAGATGATAATTATAAGATTATTAAGCAAAGACAAAGGCCAATCAATCCTAAGATTGAGCTTCTCATGAGAAAGGATCTTACAAAGTTGATTGAGTTTAAGATCATTTTTCCTATTAAGAATTCATCTTGGTTGGGAAACTTAGTCCTTGTAAGGAAGAAGAATGGGGAAATCAGGTTATGTGTTGATTTTAGGGACTTATATAGAGTTTATTTGATGAACCATTATCCTTTTCCTTCCATGGAGAATATTTTGCAAGTTATGGTAGGTAGCGAAAGGTTTTCTCTCATATGGATATTTTGGGTATAATCATATTCTGGTAAAGGAAAGTGACCAATATAAGATAGCCTTTACTACTAAATAGAGAATGTATGATTATAGGAAAATGCATTTTGGCTTGTCTAATAGTAGAGCTACATTTCAACGTGCAATGGATATGTATTTTTTAGGACTAATAAATGATATTATGCTAGTTTATCTTGATGATATCACAATTTTTTCTAAGGATGCATAAGATCACTTGAATTTACTTAGGTAGATTTTTTATAGATGTAGATTTTGGAATCTCTCTTTACCCAAAGAAGTGTGTGTTTTCTATCCATGAAGGCAAACTTTTATGATACATTGTCTCAAAGAAGAGCCTATCTATATATCCTAAAAGGGTGAGTGCAATCTTGGCATTGGCTTTGGCCAAACACAAGAAAGGTTTTCAAAGTTTCTTTGGGAAAACAAATTTCTTAAGGAGGTTAATTCTTGATTTTAATAATTTATTCAAGCCTCTAACTTCTATGCTAAGGAAGGATGAAGTGTTCACTTGGACAAGAATAAGGAAGGAGAGTTTTGAAGAGATTAAACAAGCCATTACCCAAGCTCTAAATCTTTCAAGTCTTGATTTATCACAGTATTTCAACATGTATACATTTAGAAATGATAAGGTAAGTTTTTTCTATGCTTAGTCGGTCAAATGAAGAAAACTTGGAGTAGCCTGTTGCCTTTTTTAGTCATGGTTTGGAACGTTATGAGGTAAGATATACCTTTGTAGAGAAGCAAGTACTTTAAATTTTTAGAACTCTAAAAAAGTTTAAGAACATGTTATCTAAAAAAAAAATTAATATATTGGTACCTCATCCTAGTGTCAAAGACTTCCTTTTGAGAAAATATTTGAATGAAAAAAGGGCTAGTTGGATCACAAAAGTGATGGAGTATGATGTATAAATCAAGAAAACCAAGCTAGTGAAATGAAAGGGGCTATATGAGCACCTTGATTGGGATTTGAAGGAATAAAAAGAGGTTGTTTTATCACTTCATGATGACCTTGTGATAACTAAATCTTCATGAATGAGGAGTTGGACACAAGATATGATTTATTTTATTCAAACAGGTGAGTGTCCATAAGGCCTAGATAGAGTTAAAGAAGGTACTTAAGATTATAATTTATTCCTTATGTACTTGTTGATGGAGTGTTGTTCCAAAAATAGTTATCATATGTGATATTGAGATGCATTGAATTAGATTAGGTTGAGAAAGTATTGCTTGAGTTTCATGATGGACCACCTAGTGATCACTTTGCTTCAAGAACCATAGTTGCTAAAATTATGAGGGCTAGATATTTTTGGCCTAGTTTGTTCAAAGACACCCATGATTGGGTAAGGAAGTGTCAAAATTTTTCTTTCTTTAATGGTAAGAAAAATATTTTATCCTTGCCTCTTCATCCAATACAATTTGACCAACTCTTTATGCAATGGGGTCTAGATTTCATAGGCCTAATCAACCCACCTTCTAGTATTGGCCAAAAGTGGGTGTTGACTAATAAAAATTACTTTAAAGGATGGGTGGAGGTAGTTGATCTCAAGGAATCAAATGAAATTTTAGTTCTAGAATTCTATGAAGGCATAGTGATAAGTTTTAGGGCTCCTTCAACAATAAATTCAGACAAGGTATTGGCTTTCCTTGGAATGAAGACAAGTGAGTGGGATTTGAAACATGGCATATATCTTAGTAATTCCTCCACTATTATCCATAGGGGAATGGACTAGTTGAGTCCACCAATAAGAATCTAATTAAGATCATAAAGAAGACAATGGAGGAAAACCAAAGGACATTGCATTCCAAGTTTAAGATAACTCTTTGGGCTGATAGGATCACCCCCAAGAGAGAAATTGGAAACTCACCATATACACTTGTTTATGGGAGAGAGATGGACTGCCTATTTCACTTGAGTTACCAACCTTAGATCTCACATATCAGCTGGAGTTGATGGAAAATGAAAGCATGGAAGTTAGGTTATGTGAGTTGATGGTGCTTGAAGAGATAAGAGATCAAGCTATGCAAACTATGAGGGCTCATCAAGATCAAATAAAAAGATAATTTGAAAATAAATCCATGCCAATAGGATTTCAATAGGGATACATTTTTTTTAAAAATGGTATGAAGATAGGGCTAAGCCTAGAAAACACACAAATTTTGATGATTTATGGAGTGGCTTTTATGTCATCACCCAATGCAAGAAACATAATGCTTTCCAACTCTCAAAGTTGGATGGAGAGGAGCTTCATAGCCTAGTCAATGGGATATATCTCAAACATTTATACTAAGGTTCTCCTCTATCTTTGTACATAGTTATTGTTCTCCTTGTTTTCCCTAAGTGCTTATGCACATGTGTGAGTCTTGTTTGCATCTTGCTTTGTCTTGTGTTTACTTAGAGTGTTGTGGTTATTTTTGTGTGTTTTAGCCAATTCCTTACTAGTTGTATTTAAAAAATCATTTAATCTATTTTCCCATGATAGTATAAGGCTATTGGTCTTTAGGATAACAGGAACACTACCCCAATGAGTCACTATTTTGTTGACCAAGTTTGACTTTAGGTCAAAATTGGACCCCTATAAGAAAAAAACTTGGGTTTTTAGATGTTTAGGGTTATAAATATTTGTCATAGGCTATTTTATGGTTAATTTATGTTATCTAATACATTTCAAGCCTTAATCATGGTTTCATTAATTTATTTGTCATTTGGGTCATTTAATGTGCTTTTAAGGGTCATTAATGCAAGTGGATTGGTTCCTAAAGTACTCAAGTGTCATTTTTTCCTTATAATAATACAATAACTTAGTTTTTATATTATGAATCTTAGTTACATCATAATCTTGTAGGTGGTTTAACTAAAATTTAAGAATCTAACTAAAAAAAGAGCATTTGGCACTTATGAGGTTGATGGGGAAGCGTGAAATGTGGGAAAAGATAATGTGAATCATCTTCACTTTCTTAAAAATAATCTCTATGTTTGGTTTCATATAGAAGTGCCATTATATCCAAAAAAATTCTTATTCTTTTTTGCATTTTTAGACATACATAAGTGACATACATGTTTATGATCAGTATGAATAACTCAAAAGGTTTCAAGACAAATGATTTTGGGAGGTGATATAAAATTAATAAACCTTAATTTCCATATCAATAATACAAGTCTTGATTAATTTTTATTTATGAACCATCCTTTACAAGTTGACTATACTTTTATGTTAGCTATTTCATGCACCCTATAGGTTTTGCTCTATTTTGGTCAAATATATATGAAGCAATTGGTGAAGTTGACTCAAAAAGATATTAGATACCTTATTATGTGGTCTAAAATCTTAGTTTCATGTTTTATAATGTATTCATGAGCATGTTAGTCCATGTTATAGGAAAGTGTCACCATGTGTAGTCTCAGTCAAAATTCTTCTTATTTTTAGAGTGTTTTTCTCTTGTAGATACCTCATGTAGTTGAAAAATGATGTTAAAAAAGTCTTAGGGTCATATGAACAGATAATTCCATGTTATTATTTTACCATATCATATTTTAGACAACTTGTAGCCTTGCCATCTCTTATAGTCAACTTCATATTTAGCTTCACTTGTAGTCACCTGTATAAGCTTGTTCAACTTGTTCATGGAATGGTAATCTAGGTATATTAGTTTTCCAAGCCATAATTAGTTTTAAATAGTTAATTTATATGTTTATAAAAGGTTTAAGTGTGGTCACAAGCTCATTCACCATGCTAAAACGGTCATGAGATACCACTTCTTGCTCTATTCCATATATATGTAGGTGATTTTCATATTGAAAGGAATGTTTGAAGCTTGTATCAATATTTTATTGTTTTAAATAATTCATGTGGAAGTTTTAAAATAGGTTTGATCTGACCATTAGGCCTTTTTTCTACCTTGTTGCTCATTTCCACATTCACTGTCCACATTCAGCTCATTTTCACATATTTGAATCCCATGATGATGTCATCAAAACTTTTGTATCAATTCTAATATTTTTGAAATATATGAAAAGTCAATTTGAGGGTATTGAGGGAGGACTTATACCATTGAAATCAAATTAAAATGCATACTTGTCATTCCATGACAACTAGAGAAGCTTTAATGCTTATGTTTGAGATGTTCATCTATAGGTGTATGAGCAAAGACTTGATGATTCTTGTGTGAATACTTGAAACATGAAATAAGAATCATTTTGGATTCTAACATTTGACTTGAAAATTGTATAATTTTTTAAGATTTAATGAGGCAAATGAAGATGTATATTACTATGGCGAAGAGATTGAATTCTGGGAAACATTCCCTAAAATGTCAAAATAGAGCTCCAGAGGTTTCTTGTGGACCTCTCATAGCATGTTTCCCAAGGATTTAAAAGTATATAAAGAGAATATTGTATCCTATAGTGTAGATAATACCTATAAAAAATATGGGAGTGAGAATATCAATGCAAGGTAGAGGTTGAATACCTCAAAGTTCCCCTAAAAGACATTCAAATCTTGTGATAATATCTATAGGTTTAAAAGCTTGAATGACATTTGACATCCTAGGAGAAAATAATACATAATTCATGACTAGGATGGTTTAAATAGTTAAATTATATGAAAAAATTCATGGATACCATCACTATAAGGTTGATTCATACATTTTCAAGCTTATGAGTGCCTACAAGTGTCCATCTATAGGAAAAAAGGAAACCTACAGCAAGATAAACAAACAATGACTTAGGAAATGTGTTTTAATAGTGTTTTGAGCATCCCAAGGTGAATAAATAATGAATAAAAATACTTTTTTACCTTAAGGGATTAAAATTAGGTTTTAAAGCATCACAATCTAGTCTCAAGGAGCTAATATCTACCTACAACAGGGTCTAAGAGTAGGGTGTCTCAGTCTAGCTGGGAAGGACTCAGTTGAAAATTTCAAGTGAATATGAAGGGTATAATCATGGTATAAATGAATTACATTATTTTTAAATGAAATTTTAAATCTTAAGAGGGTCTTTTACATTTTTTTATTGACCTAAAATATACAAGTGCACCTACAGGTGCCTATTCCAATTAGGAACCATAGGCAACGGTCCATCATGTTGAAAAGTAAGGCCTATGTGAGATGTTTGGTAGAATAAGTGTGATAAATGAGTTGGAATTAATTTAATTATATATTAAATATTATATTTATACCCTAACACATCACAACCAAGGTTCAAAGGCAAGGTGTCTCAGTAAAAGGATAATGGAGGATTCAGTTGTAACCAAAAGTGCATATGAAAAGAAAATGAGAGGTTGGAATGATGATAAAATTAAGTGACCACATATATGAGGATCATGATAAAATTCATGAACTAAAAATGATGGAGAAGACCTACTCAGACCTCTTGGAATCCTATGTGCACCTACAGAAGGGGGTAGTCCTAATGAAGGTAAAGTAATAGATGAAATTGTCTAGGGATAAGGAAAGAGTAAAAATAAATGAAAATTTTTTAATTATAGATCAAAATGTGTTTTCAAAAGCCAAATAATCTACCAATATTATCTTTTACCTTACCTACTTGGTCAAAAGTCATCAGTCCATACACTTGCTCCAAGAAACCTCTTTGCTCAATGGATGAATATGAGGAATATAAATAAGAGAGATGTTTTGGATGAATTAAAAGATTAATAAGAATTAATTAAGGATTAAAAAAAAATTAATGATCCTAGGAGAATTTTTTTATCTTGGAGAAGTCACTCTTAGGTGGATTTGAGAAAAATGCAGGAAAACAAGCTTTTAGAGGCCTTTTTTTGGGTATTTTGAGCTAGTTAGTCATCTAAATCAAGTAATATAGATAAAAAATTGGTAATAAATCATCATAAATAGATTTTAAAAATAAAAAAACATTAAATTTTCCTTGGGTAATAGGGATATACCTCACTATTTTGTCTTAGAGGTCAACTAGTCAAGGAAAATCAGGTTTTATGAAAACAAGCTAGTGAGGTCAAAAAGGGATAAAGATATTGATGGAAGGTTTATAAAACCTATATAAACATTTTTTGAGGTGTATGGAAGTAAAATATGTTATATGTATCACTAATTTATGATCATACCTCTCAAGATGACCAAAATACCCTTGTACACAATCCAACTAGGCAAGCTTTCACTAGGCCTAGTTAGTGAATGATAGAAAAGGAAGAAGAGGAGTGCTTGGTAAGTTGTGTGGTGACCTTATAATATTAAATTATATGTGAAAATTCATAATAAACCAACAAAACCATGAAAATTTAGTCAAATTAGCCAAATATAATTGGGTGTTGGTTAGGCCTATTAGGCCTTTCAAGGGACCTAAAGCCAATTGGGGGTCCATTTTCAATTCCAAATATTGGTGGGATATAAATATTATTTATACATGTTAAGGAGGTATAAATTTACATGTTTAAAATTTTATTATGTAGATTAAACTACAAGAAATAAAATTCTAACTCTAAGACAATCTAACCATACAAAAAGGGTAGAAACAAGCTCGATAGAGTGACTTCAAGTGTTCACATCTCCTATAAGAGTTTGCATGGGAACCAAAGGAGTTTGGATTGGTTAATAGGGTCCATAAAAATCAGGTATGTGTCATTTTTTATCAAGTTAAATTTTAGAGATTTATGAAAAATGCTTAAGACTAAAAACTACCTAAAACCTACTAAACACTCAATCAAGACCTAATGGAGAAAACAATCTTGGAGAGATATATAGATGATATAGTTTTATAATGAAATGTATTGGAAATTGTATATTACTCATTAAGGATTCCTCCCATACTATTTATTTGTATGTAATTTATGGACATTGTGCAAAATAGGGTATTTTTCACCATTTTGTGTGTTAAGGTTGTAAAAGGTTCTAAGAGATGAAATTAAATTTGGAGGAACTATATAGAATTTTTATAACTCCATATGGCCATTTCATACCTCAGATAAACATATAAGTTCTCAAACATATGCTCTCATCTCAACCAGTCAAAACTAGCATAGTAAAAACAATGGTGAGAAGGGTAAAAAATTCAAGTGTTAGCCTTTTTAAGGTGTAATTTATAATTATAAGGACATGATGAGTATTTCCAAGTTTAATTTACTACATAACATGGATTTTGATGGAAAATTTAAGCCAAGTGTGAGTGGTGATTGAAAAAGGAGTTTTTAGACTACATGTAGTGATGGATTCCTTCCAAGAGTTTCCAAATGAGTAGGAATACAAAAGATATATGTAGAGGAATGTTTTAAATCCTTAATTATCATTACAAACATTATACCTATCCATATTTAGTTTTGGTATGTTTAAACAAGTCCAAGTTATGAAGGCAATTTTCTCAGCCAAGAAAGGGTGTTTTATGCCATTTTTCATAAATTTCATGACTTGTATAGACACTTAGGCCTCCAAAAATAGCATGGTTCATTTTAAATATTTTTAAAATTAATTTTTAACCTCTTTTATTAGATTTAAAAGTGTCTAAGTTACCTTTTTAACTCCCTTGTCTTGCTCTTCTCCCAAAGGCTATAAATTATTGACTCTTTTGGCTCTTTTTAGCATCCTCCATTAGTTAATGGTGAAACCATATAATTTTTTTTACTTGAATGAATCTTGAAGAAATAAAAAATTTATTTTTCCTGCTTAAATTATATACAATTGAGTGTTATTTCAATCTTGTTGGTCTTGTCTAGTACAAGATGATCTTTTTTAGCATGTTGTCCTTGATTGTTCACCAAGTGTGCAAAAGTGTAATTATTATAGGTCTTTATGAATGTTATTTTATAAATTTATAAGTGTATTATAAGTTTTTAATGATTTTATTCTTATAATAAATCATCCATTATCCACCTAAGTATGAAAATTCCTTTTTGAACCTAACATATGAAACATTGATGTAACAATTTCTCTTGTGTTATGAGTTTTGTGTGAAGAAAGCTTTATTTTTTTCTAAGTAGTATAATTTAAGTCAATATGAGGAAATTAAATATTTGTGCATCAACTTTTAGTTTTCTTAGTTTTTATTCTTAACCCTTTTCATACCAAGTTGATAAATAGGAGAGTGTTTCAAAGAGTGCATCAAGAGAGCTAGCCCTTCTAGAGATTCATCTCAACAAATTTATTACCCATAGCAAGAGAGATGTTTCCATTGTGATAAATAGATAAGGAGAGATAGGAATATTCTCAATGGGTGCAAATCCAAGTGACAATAGGTATAAATTATAATTTTTTAAAAATTCTCATATCCCAATCTACTAGCCTACTACACCCCAATGGACCTTGACTTTGGCTTTTTACTATTTATGGCTTTTATGATTCCTCATCCATGTGGAATTTGAATAACTAACATGAGTGATAGAAGTGATACACATGAATGATATTTAATTTTTTTTAAAAAAGAGGCTAAGCCTCTAAATATGTGACTGATTAAACACTTAAACATACTTATGAAATAATATGTAATCTCAAGTTTCAACTGTATGTATGCTTAGTATGTGAAAGGAAGATAAAGTAATAAAGGGATATCAAAATAGATCAATAAATAGCGGTACAATGAGACATCTTGTTTTCTAACTAATCATATGGTAGAGAGAGATTAATAAGGCATTAAGGTTTGTATAGCTAAATAAAAATAATAACTATCAAATTTTTGAGTGAGATAAGATAACAATTAATCATTATAAACTAAAAATAATCCATGAAAAAATTGAAGTTAAAAACGTAAGTGTGAAATCATGAAAAGAATGATAATAAGACATAATAAAGAAGAATTAAATGAAACCATATAAAGCATAGAAAGTATAATATAATGATCCATGTAAAATAGATAAGTGAACCTAAATTTGACACATAGTAAAGTGTATAATATATAAAAAAATGGATCACAAATCCAATCCAAATCATAACATAAAAAAATAAAAATAACACCATGCCATGTTCATGAATACTGATAAAATTACCATAAATATTATCAATGACATCTAAAACATCTCTATGAAATTAAATTTTGAAAACATACAGAATCTCATCAATCTTCACAATTTTTTTCGCAAATACTTCCTTCCAAATCTCTTCAACTAAAAATGTAGGTCTAGTTGATGAAGGATCATTTTCATGAGGGATCTCATGCATAAGGTAATCAAGGAGAGGAATAGATTTATGAATTAAAATAGTATATATTGGGCAATAAGTATGTTCCATCAGTAGGGAGAGGGGAGCCTTCTTTCATGGGAAACATATGGAAAGACGAATGATTGATGTGGGTGTCAATTGTGGGTGATCACAAAGGTGATGTTAGAGAATACAATAGAAATCAATATGATGTGAACCACACTAGTGATAAAAATAGTATACCTCACCATATTTATGGATATACTTTGGTAATAACAAAAGAGGAGGTATAGATCTTTGGGATGAGCAGTGGGTGGGCACAATTTGTTAATATATTACCTAATTTCTCAATAATGAGTGGAAGAGTGGTTATCTATCCCATGGAAATAATATATACATTTGTTAGTAAAATTTGAGGGCTTACCACCAAAATAAGTTGAAGGATAAGATAGGCATAGATGATATAATGGAAAATATTTATTCTAATGACTGATAACTTTATGTATATCACAATAATGTTGATCAACCCATTGGGCGGGCATGGGATCAAGTTATAACAAAACAAGAAGGCCATCACCAAGGGAAGATAGGGCTAGAACAAAAACTAGACTAGGCTTATCTAAAGGTAGAGTGGGAGTAAAAAATGGAATGGGATCATCTAAAAGTCAGGTTTTTCACATAAAATTCTTAAGAATAGTAGTTAACATCTCTAGGGGAAGAAAACTATAAGGATCCTATTATCTATATATGTGGTACAAGACTATCATTGCATGATCCATGAACATTCTCTTAATGGGATTTATTGTAACTAGAGGCATATCATGGGAGTGCTCTATCTCTACCTTGTGATAAATATGAATAATACTAGTATTAGGTACTATAAAGGAATGAATGTTATAAAATGATTGAAAATACTGAAATAAAGAAGACTGATATCGAATAATTTTGGCATGTCTAGCTTGGACAAGTTTGGATAAAAATGGGTTGTTTAAAGGATGTCCATCATCATAGTTAGGTGTATGCAAGTTGATGGTATATGTAGGTATGAATTTATCATAAAATGATGTGTGATGGATATAATTTCTAGTATTCATTAAGAAAATAGGTATATCATTGATAGGTGGTTGACAAGATGAAGGTTTCAAAGAGGGAGGAATTTAGGAGATAATATGAGGGGAGAAGTTAAAGGTTTTGATATTGAGGATAATATCATCTATCTCATCATCATTGGAATCTAGGAGTTTAGGTGGAATGTTCCCAATTAGTTTAGGCTGACCATTATAACCTCAATTAGATTTGACAGGATAATTAAAGAGTTAGGATTACCTAAATGGGATACTAGCGAAAGGTTCAAGGGTAGAAATTTTAAGGGAACCATGTTCTTGAAATTATTCAAAATTACAAGGGTTCATGCCTACATTAATCTTATAAATAGATCCATTATGGTGGAATTTGACACATTGGCATGTAAATGAGGTGACTTATCTCATATGATGAGTCCAAGGTCAACCAAGAAAGATGTTTTAAGAGAGGGTAAATTTAAATATCATAATTTTTATGCAAAAAATGATATGAGGGATGTTAATGGGAATCTAAATGCAACCTAAATGAGGTATTTTCCTTCTATTGTATCCTTGACATATGTTATGTGTGGATTTGAATTTGCATTCAGAATATCTAAGTGTCTTAATGAGATCAATGGAGGTAATGTAAGTACCTAAACTTTTGTCAATTAAGGTGTACTTAAATTTTATATTTATAATTTGGATGCTAGTGAATAGAATAGGATCCTACTCATGCTCATTAGTAATTGTGGAAGTGATAGGGAACTTAAGTCAAAGAGAAGTATCCACTATTTCATTAACATGTATGGACATCTATTCACATTGTTTAAGTATACCATCTTCAGATCTAGATCAGGTAGATTCACATCATATTAAAGGAGGATGAGGGATGTTCATTTCAAAAAATTATTACATTATATGGTTTTGATGATTGGGAGAAGTTTTCATTAATTCAAGGAAATGTATTTGAAATGGGAGATGATAAAGTTTTGTAATGGTATCCCATTCATCATAACCCATGGGATGATTTCTAGATATAGGTGTGTAATATTATAATATCTCCTAATAAGGTGGTTCGTAAGTACAATTAAACTTGTGTTAATAGGGTTTAGTCATTTTAGGTTGATTACAAATGGGTTGATTGACTTTAGGTGGTGTGATGGTTGGTTGAGGTATTTATTTTGGTTGGGTTGAATAAATACTATTGGATATTTGTGGTATTTTGTCTTGTTATGTGGATATTAGGGGAAGAGTAATAATGATATGAGAGGTATAATCAAGTTGTTTTGTTGAGAGTGGTTATTGGAATGTTATAAGGTCCTCTTACCCAAGTTTATTTAGATGGGATGGGGAAGTGTCTTAAATGACATAGAATGATTGAGAGGTGTGATGTGTAGGCATTGGATTTGAATCAATAAAATAAACTACTCTTCTCATGTTAGTCATATTAACCATGTTTTCTTCATAAATAGTGAGGAATATAAATCTTTCAACATTATTCATATAAGGAGTAGGCTTGTTGGTGTTATATTAGTGGTTGGGAAGAGGATATTTGTAGATAGAAAAATGAACATTAGCTTGGTTTAAATATTGGTTTTTATTTTTAATTTCATTTGATTTAAAAGCTATGTTATATTCTTGTTGAAAATTTAAAATAATTGTTTCATGATAAAATATTAGACCTAGAAGAAAACCCATGTCTAGATTACGTAATTTTTTACAAGTCTCATGAGAGTGTCCCTGACTTATAAGAAACCAACAAAATTTATTTGGATCATACCATGATTTCATAAGATGAATAGGGTTAAGATCTCATGGTATAGGTCTTGGAATATGATTTCAAATCTCTACTACATTTAATGGTTTTTAGACATTATTGTGGTTGGTTTGATAAAATGTAGGAGTAGGAGTGTTGTTTAGAGGGGAAACATGATACATAGTATTGCTTGGAGAGATTGCTTGAATGTTATGAATAATGTCATAGGTATCGATAACACCATCATTAGCTGCATGGTGATTTTTGTTTTTAATGAGAATATGAGTGCCCATTTTAGGTTGAGATGGTTCAAATTGATGCATAAGGAAGTCTTTTCATTTATCTTGATCGAGGGATTCTTAAAAAGTTCTTAGAGAGATAGTTGTAACATGATATTGTAATTTGGGGTATATAGAATTAGTGATTAGGTGGAAGAGGTTGTCATCTACATTATTATGCTCACATTTGTTAGATAAGTTCTTCCATTTTTTTAATGAAGTCTTGTGCCATTTTAGTTTCAATTTATTTGAAATTTATAAAGTGGGATAAGTAGTTCTCAAGGAAGATCACTAGTTTGAAATTTGTGGACTAGTGAGTTAACCAAGTCTTCAAGTCCAATGATAGAATGAATTTTTAATTAATTATACCAATATAAAGTATCTCATAATTTTTTTTATCTAATAGTTTGGTAGAAACAAAGGTGTTAAGTTTAACCCGATCTTTATAAAGGTTACCAAATATCTTTAAATACAATATAGGATTAGTGGATCCATTATAGGTGATGGTGGGTGTGATACCTCCTATGTCAATATTATCAATTCTAGGTAAAAGAGGTTCATGTTTTAAATGTTTGATTATTTTATTAATGAGGGGTGGTTTTTTAATAAGGTTACCATGAGAATCCCTAAGGTGGGATGGGGGTGGGGGAAATTCAGCTTTTGCACTCCCCATGAAACTTGTTGACGTTGGTTTTGAAGATGAATGAAATTGTTTTCCATAGTCATCATGTGATTTTTTTTATTGGTCTGAAAGGTATTAATTTGATTAAGTGTTTGTAATAGGATTTGGTTAGTTTAGGCACCATTTTGACTAGTGTTCATAACATGTGATGCATTAATATTAATAGTATGGGCTTGAGTTGCACTATGAGTAGTAGCATATTCCACATTAGTGGAATGAGAATAATTGGTCACAAAATATTCACTACTATCATGGTTAATGGGAAAGTTATTTTGAAGAGTTCCACTAGAAGTTAAACCAACCATATTAGTAGAGATAATTGTCATGGAGGTTGAATAAGTCATAGAAGAAGATGTCATGGTGTGTGAAGGAGACATAATAGAAGTAAAAGGTTAAGATGCAAATAAATTTATTCCCCAAAATCCATGAGATAAAATATGGGAGGGTGAAGGAGGTTCTTCTACTTGAGGACCTATCATAAGACTATAAATGGTTAAAGGGTCTTTTCCTCTATGCTGAGGGAGTTAATTTATGAGAAAGATTATTTTAGTTGTGTACTCTAAATCATGATCATATTCTATTGAGAATAAAGTATTTCAACCTAAGTATGAATGGGGAGGAGTCCCATAATTTTTAGTGTGAGTGGCAACATGGACATTGATTTCATCCAAGGTGGGTGCCACAAGATATGTCTTGGGAAACCTATTAGGATTGGTAAAACTCATCATGTTTATCTAATTTAAATCTATATTATCTTAAAATAGTAAATTCATGATGAAGGAAAGAGTCTAAAATGTTTATGGAAAGAAGGATCACTTGATAAGATATAGAATCAAACCAATCGATAGTGTTTTGTAAAACAAGAAATAGAAAAAGGAATAAAGGACAAAGTAATATAGGTTGACTATAAACTATAAGATAAGAAACAAAATTTGAAAAAAAAGGAATAGTCATATAGATAAAATATGTACTACAAGATAGGAAATATAATAGTTTAAAAAGATACATAGTAGTATAGGTCTTCTATGTATTCTAGAGGGATAAACTGAATAGGGTGAAAAAGATATACAATCATATATAGTGACTGTGTACTAAATATAAGTAAGATTATTAATTTGTAAGATACCATTTCAATAGGGATGACAATGTTATAAAAATAGGTAGAAGTTTTATAAGACAATAAATAATCAAATATAATGAATAACACAAGTAATTAGATCAATATGTTTGATCTAATTGTAGCACATAGTAAAAACCTTGCACTAACACTAGATAGTACATTTTTTGCAATACGAAATACAATGATTAAAGAGAAAGAAATAAAATTTAATGTAAATGATTTTGGAAGTAAAAAAAATGAGATGGAGTTTGAATTAGTGTAAAAAAATTTCTTTCAATTCCACTTATCAATCATTAATCATTCAAACTAATATAGAGATATAATAATGCATAATCAACCAGTCATATGAACATGAAGTAGGAACATAACACAAGAACACAAGAGATTGGGAAAAACTCATGGGTGATCAAAAACATATAAAAACATATTATAATATAGTCCTATAATCAATATATCAAGATTTAGTGAGGCACTAACCCCAAAAGGAGCACAAACCCCTCACTAGTCAAGAACCAACTCAACTAGTCCTTTAGAAAGTTCTAACTTGAAAGGAGGCACCAACCCCCTAGGTAACTCAGAACCAACTTAGATACCTAGAACCTTTGATTAACTTTATAAAAAAAAATCTCAATCAACTAATTATTATCACCTTCCTTTTCTCTTCACACTCTTTGATCTCTCTCAAACATCGTATTAGGCCTCTTCACTTAATTAACCCTCTTCTTAGTAGATCTAGGTCATATGAACTTGATCATCATCTTTAGAAAAACTATTATAAATTCATGAAATATTCAAAACACATATATTATTTTATTCAAACCCTATATCTAGTTTCCAAATTTATATTTCACTCGCTCATTCCCTTAATATTCTAACTAGTCAAATTAGGTATATTAGACCTTTTTATACTTGACTCTTAAGCCTACCTACCTTGGTCAGGAAAAAAAAACTCTAAATAATTAGATAACCTTTTGGAATATATAAAAAAACATGTTTCACAAGTTAAATAACCACTACATAGGTCGGTCACTACTCATAAGGACCAAAACCATCATTGGCCTAATAGAGACCTATTGCAATTAAGCCTTTTCAATGCACACATTTCACCTTGACCACCTTAGAACATTTTGAGCCTCCATAATGGATGAAAAAATTCAAAAAAACTTCAATTATAAATTTTATAATCACTCCTTATGTCACAACCATCATTTATCTCATTTCACTCTTTGAACCACACCATTAGGTCTACTCACAAATAGGCCTTCTTACTACCAGAAAGTCTACTTTGAATATATCAATCATAAACTCAAAATTGACACGTAAACATATCAAAAAAACAAATTAATATAACCTGAACTACCTCATAGTAATAAGCATGTCCATTAAAATTTAACAAATATGTTAAAAGACGTCAAACTAACCACTTCTATATGTTCACTCAGAACTACAAACATGCTTCAAAACCCAATTAGGAACCATTGACTTTTCCCACCTTCATAGGAGTTTATCATAAATAAAAAAAATTAAAATGATAATATGATACTTATATAACAACTTCATGTGCATTTTATTCTTAAAATCAATGCATAATGACTTAGGAACATCATTCTTACTAATACAAATAAAACTGCCTAAATGCTCTAAAAATAGTCATGGAAACTAAGACATAACACCCATGTGACCATTTTTATGATCTTAAAATTGATTTATATGATCATTAAGAATAATTATAACATATATATATATATATATATATATATATATATTTATATATAATATCAATATTGGTCTTACAGACCAATCTCATGTCTTTACCTGACACAGACCTCATTGTGTTAGAAAAGTCATATTGAGATCAAATTTATGCCTTCTAAAAAAAATATCTCCATTATTTATATTTGTTATAGGTATTTAAAAATAACCCCATGCATTTTCATCCATCCCTAATCCAACGCAACCCATCCCTAATCCCATTCTCACTTCTGCCTGGTTTTCTCATTGTCTTCTCCACTAGGCCTTTTTAGTGATAGGCCAACTTCCATGACTAGTTTAGCATAATTGAATTATATAAATTTATTATAATCTTACATTATCATAAAATAAAAGTATCACACATCATCCTCCAATAAGTTTTATGTTTTGACTTGGTCAACCTTACTTGCTACATCAAAAATCCAAGACACAAGGGGTTTCATATAGCTTCTAGTCACTCTTTAGATAGAATAATGCCATGTATAGGTACTTGGGAGAGTCCTATACATGTTCTAGTCACCTAAATATGTCATAAAAACCATTATAATCAATTGTGAACAATATCTTTGATATCAAGTCACTATTAGTGTTTTAAGGCACTAAAAACTAGTTTCCATTCTTAGAAATCATTTATAAAGGATTACCCCTAAAAACCAAAAATAATGCTAGGAAATTTGAGATAGGAACCTTACCCAACTTCCATGAAGTTATTATTATATAATTCAAATGTTTCATGTGCCAATGAGCATGATAAAAATTTTCTCGAGTCTATAATACCTCATTATATGTACAAAAAAACCTTAAAACAAAATTTCATGCACTTTAATTTAGATTTTGAAATCATATTTGGTCAACACACTTGTCACAAGCTCTCACACCTCTAAAAATTATCTCATGAGCTTTGGCACCTTGGAAACTTAGCTTGACCCTTCATTAGACCACACTAAGTCTCTTAAGTAGAAATCTCATGAACTCAACCTCAATAACCTCAATAACAACAAAGATAACATATAATGACATTAGTGACACTTTCATGACATTAATGAAAAATACATGCATACCTTAGAACACATTCTCAACAATCTCCCCCTTTGTCATTGATACTAACCACTCATTGATGGGAATCATTCAAAAATCTTCTCTTAATGGGATACATCTCTCCCATACAAATCAATTTCCCCCTTTGAAATTAATGAAATATGACTACTAATAATAAAACTCAATAAATAATAATAACATATCATATCAAAAATCTCTCCCTATCTCACTGCATACCTTAGACATCTTCTTCTTGACAAACTAATATGACTCCCCCTTTAACCTCATAGCTTGTGCCATTCTTTGATACTCTTGGATCTAAACCACCTCCTTATTATCTCCCCATAATAAATTGAATTTCTTAGTGACTTATAAGAGTAAGAATCATACCCAATTCCTATTTAAGATGTTCAAAAGTATCCTTTGGAAGAGGCTTAGTACAGATATCTATAATTTGATCCTTGATAGACATAAATTTAATCTTAATACATTGTTCACTTGCCTATTCTCTTAAAAAATGATACTTGATAGGAATATGATTGGTCCTTAAATGAATTAAAGTATTCTTTAAAACACTTATGTCACTAGTATTATCATGAAAAATAGGATAATGACCATCAAAATCCATTTTGTAGTCTTTTAAGGTTTGTCTCATCCACAACACCCGAGTGTAACGTGAAGCTATTGAAATGTACTCAACCTCACAAATAGATAAAGCCACTAACAGTTACATCTTTATTATCCATGATACTAAACACTAACCTAAGAATAAGGCTCCTCAACTAGTGGTCTTTCTATCATCTAGAATCCCAACCCAATCTGCATCTGTATAGGCTACTAGATCAAACTTTTTACTCCTTGGATACCAAAATCCATAATCCATAGTTCCCTTGAGACAACTAAGTACCCTATTGACTTATTTTAGATTAATTTCCTTAGGATCTACTTGAAATATTCCCACAAGACATACTACTTACATGATGTCAAGTCTAGAGGTAGTAGTATATAACAAACTCATAATCATCGATCTATATTTTGTCTAATTGAATCTTGAATATTCATCCTCTTTTATTATCTTACATCCTATAACCATATGTGTACTAACAACCTTGAAATATTCCATTAAAAAGTTCTTTAACATCTCTTTTATATACTTAGCCTATGAAATGAACATACCTTTTTCATATTGACTAATTTAAAGTCTAAGAAAGAAGGATAGTTATCTAAGAATAGACATTTCAAATCCTAACTTCATCACCTCTGAAAAGCCCTTGGTCAAGTTCTCATTATTTACACCAAATATGATATCATCCACATAGACCAATACTATCAACTTATGGTGATTTTCATTTTTGATATATAAGTTACTATCTACAACTCCTCTCTTGAAACCTCGGTCCAAAAGATATTTGTCTAGTCTAGTATACCAAGCTCTATGGGATTATTTGAGACCATAGAGAGCCTTCTTAAACATATAAATATAGTCCTTTTTATCAATTAATAGGAAAGATTTAGGTTTTTTAATGTATACTTATTAATCTAAGTCCCATTTAAGAAAGCCAACTTGACATCCATCTAGTATTTCTTAAAGCCTTTAAAACTTTCATAGGTAATAAATAGCCTAATAGCCTCTAATATTAATATTGAAGAAAATGTTTCCTCAAATTTCACTCCTTATACTTGAGCATATCCCTTGTATACTAGTCTAGCCTTGTTTTTGATGACTTCTCCATTTTCATTCAACTTGTTTTTGAACACCCATTTTGTACTAATGACATTTTTATCTTTAGGCCTAAGTACTAATACCCAAGTCTCATTCTTCTCAATTTGACTTAACTCATCATTCATGGAATCTATTCAAAACCTATATTTACTTGCTTTTACATAGATTTTAGGTTCAATTTTAGATAGTAAGGTAGTATATTCTTGATTAACATTACTCACCATTCTCTTTATTATTTGTATGTCTGCACTTTTATTGCCAATAATCTAAGATTTAGGATGATTCTTTTGAATCTACCGAGAAGGACATTTTAAGTCCTTTCTCTCCTCAATTTCTTATTCATCCTCATATATCTATATTACTCTTTCATCATTCTTTAACTGAGAATATGATTTCTTTGTGTCATCAATCTTCACATTTAAGCTCTTTAATATCTTTCGTAACCTATTATTATATCTTTTATAAGTATAAATAATTTATGAATATCCCAAGAAAGTACCTTCATCAGACCTTGATTTAAACTTTCCTAAGTTCTCCTCATCTCAATTGATATAAAACTTACTTTTAAACACTTTGAAATGTTCAAAACTAGCAGGTCTTCTATTCCACAATTCATATGGAGTCTTATCACTATTGATCTTAATCTATCCTCTATTCAAAGTGTAAATTTTAGTACTCATATCTTCTCTCTAGTAGTTGTCAGACAACTTTGACTCATTCAAAATGGTCCTTT
Organism: Torreya grandis; assembly: GCA_037957365.1. NCBI lineage: Eukaryota > Viridiplantae > Streptophyta > Pinopsida > Cupressales > Taxaceae > Torreya > Torreya grandis. The sequence continues at coordinate 141,748 of JARHVA010001650.1, read as the reverse complement.
CCATGTTTTGAATAGTTATATTCTTTCTTTCAATCACCCCTTTCTATTGAGGTGTTCTAGTAGCTGAGAAATGTATTTTATTCCATTTACCTCACAAAACTCATCAAACTCATTTTACCACAAATCTCCTCTTTTGTTAGATCTAAGACACTTTATCTTCATATTCATCTCATTTTTAACCAAAACCTTGAAAGTTTTGAACTTACTTAGAGATTCTAACTTCTCTTTTAAGAATGCTACCGAAGTCATTCTTGTGAAGTCATGTATAAGCAACATGAAGTAGTTGTCACATTAAAATTTCAAAATCCTTGTAGGAACACATAGATCAATATTAATTAGTTCTAAAGGTCTAGTAATAGATTATTCCTTAGACTTGAATCTCATCCTAGTTTGCTTACCATGTTGACATGCATTTCAAAGAGTTTATATAGGTTTGCAAATTTTGGGTACGTTATTCATGGATCCTTTAGAGATGATCTTGACTAGATTGTCAAAGTTCAAATGACCTAACCTCCTATGTCATATCCAAATTTCATATAAATTTATCATTAAGTATTTTTTTTTTATGGTCTCATTTAATACATGTAAATTGTTCTAAGTTCTCTTGTATTTGGAAATCAACCTCCCTAATTTTTCTCTTTTTATCTCACATCCTTTATCATGAAAATTTAGGGTATGTCCTTGGGTGCACATTTGACTTACACTCAACAAGTTATGTTTGAAGACATCTACATACAATACATTTTATGCTTTGGTCTTCCCATTGTCCAAGCTTAAGTCACCTTTTTCAACCATATTAATAGATGTTTTATCTCCAAACGTCATTGATCCTATGACATTTTTATTCAAAGTGATAAATTTTATCTTATATCCTCTCATGTGATTTGAACAACCACTATCTATGTACCACATCAAATCTTCATTCTGAGTATGATAGGTAGTTTGAGATATCATATATTATTATTCTCTATATTATTGTTTCTCCTTCACCTTACCCATAGGATTTGATTTCTTGATCCATTATTTAGTATCATGACTACATATATTATTAACTTGACTGGTCTTACTTGTAGGTCTTATCTTATAATATCTTGTAATACGTCCTCTTTGGTTGCAACTATAATACAAAATTCTACTTCTCCACATGTAGTCAACATATCTATGTCCAAATTGACCATAAGAGAAATAATAACCATTTAAATAATACACATCCTTTGAATATCTAATCTCATTTGTATTTTGATGAAAATTGGATGATACACTACTACCTTTGATATCCTTTGATGGAACAAAACCCTTCTTAGATTGTTTATGATTGACTTCAAACTTGACTACTTCTACATATGTCTTTATCTTAATAGCATTATCAATCCTTGATAGATTATTAAATTTTAGAAACTAACTCTCTTTAAAATCCTTTTGGTCCTTTTTGAATCCAAGACCCATCTTATCATGATAGGATCTTTAACTATTCAACACATTGTTAAACTTTTTAGTACTCTCAAATTTTTGATATGTCTTCATCTTGATTGCATCTTTCTCAACTTGTGTCTCTAAATGATTTAATTTCATTCTAAGCTAGGTACATTATTCATTATGATTGTTATCTTTTGAAAAAAAATTACAATATTTTTCAATGACTATGGATATATATTCATTTCAATCATAATAAATACTTTCGTTATCACAATCCATACCTATGCTCGAATGATCTCCCATAGACTGTTAGGTATACATAAGGAACCTTTATTTTATACCAATTATTTAAAGAAAAACCACTAAGAGGGGAGGGTTATTATTGTAAAAACATTTCTTTCAATTCCACTTATCATTCGTTAATCATTCAAACTAATATAGAGATATAACAATGCATAATTAACCATTCATATGAACATGAAGCAAGAACATAACATAAGATCACAAAATATATCTTAATAATGAAATGTATCTTATACTATAGTTCTATAATAAATGGATCAAGATTTAGTGAGTCACTAACCCCTCACTAGTCAAGCACCAACTCAATAAGTCCTTTAGCAAGCACCAACTTGTAAGGAGGAACCAACCCCCTAGGTAAATTAGAACCATCTCATATACTTATAACATATGATCACCTTTGGACACTTTTTTATCATTCAATTTATTATTATCACCTTCTTCTGCTCTTCACACTTTCCTATCTCTCTCAAACAACCTATTAGGCCTCTTCACTCAATTAGCCCTCTTATTAGAAGATTTAGGTCATATGAAATTTCTCATAATATATAGAATACATATTATAACTTCATGACATATTAAAAAAACCTATATTATGTTATTCAAAACCTTTACCTAGTTTCCAAAATTCTATTTCATTTGCTCATTCCTTCAATATTCTAACTAGTCAAATTAGGTCTATTAGACCTTCTTTTTATACTTAACTCTTGATCTCACCTACCTTGGTAGGATAAAATCATATCCATACTTTTATAACCCTTGGAATAGACACTACTCATAAGGACCAAAACCATGACTAAACCTAATAGAGATCTAATGCAATTAGGCCTTAACAAGGCACACATTTTACCTTAACCACCTTGGAAATTTTTTATCCTCCATAAATTTATGAAACACTTCACACACTATTAAATTATACCCATGATAATCTCACCTTAGGTATCCAACACCATTTATCTCATTTTACTCTTTGAACCACACTATTAGGTCTACTCACAAATAGGCCTTCTTACTACTACAATATCTGCTATAAATATATCAATAATACACTTTAATTTTCCACATAAAAAAAATTATAAAAATTAAATGACATTATTGTCATCACCATGTCCATTATTCTTCACCAAATAGGTGTCAATACCTCAAACTAACCACTTCCATATTCTCATGTAGAACTACAAACATGCTTCAAAACCTAATTTAGAACCATTGACTTTTCAAAGAGTCATAGGAGTTTATAATGAATAAAAATAAACTAAATTAAACCTATGAGACCTATATAATAAATTATTATGAATTTTATTCTTAAAATATATTCATAATGACTCAGGAACATCATTCTCACTAACATAGAAAAACTACCTAAATGCTCCAAAATAAAGTCATAGAAACCAAGACATAGAACACTTTTATGAAATTTAAATGTGTTTATATTATCCTTAAAACACACACACACACACACACACACACACACACACACACACACACACACACACACACACACACACACACACACACACACACACACACACACACACATTATAAGTTACAATAGCAATATTTGTCTTACAGACCAATCTCATGTCTTTACCCTACAGAAACCTCACTATGTTGGATAAGTTAGATTGTGATAAGATTTATACCATACAAAATATTATTAAAAACTTATCTACATTAAATATATATGTTATAGGTATTTAAAAATAACCCCATGTATTTTTATCCATCCCTAATCTACTAAAACCCATCCTTAATATCATTCTCACTTCTACTTGGTTTTCTCACTATCTTTCTCATTAGGTCTTTTTAGTGACACGCCAACTTTCATGACCTTTTTAACATATTTTAAGTCTTTAACCTGATAATAAACTTAAATTATCATAAAATAAAATTTTCACTCATCATCCTCCAATAATCTTTATGATTTGACCTGGTCAACCCTACTTACTACATCAAAAATCCAAGAAATAAGGGGTTTACTATAGATTCCACTCACTCTTATAATATACCAATGTAACCTAGAGGTACCTGGGAGAGTATTATAAATGTTATAATCACCAAAATAGGTCATAAAAACCATTATAAACCCTTTATAACAAGATATTCCTATCAGGTCACATCTAGGGTTTTAAGGCACTAAAAACCAATTTTCATTCTTAGTAATTGTTCATAAAAAATTTCCAATCAAAACCAAAAACAAATCCAATAAATTTTATCTATGAACCTTCCCCAACTTCCATGAACTTTTTATGATCTCATGTAAAGGTTTCACGTGCCAACAAGCATAAGAAAATCCTTCTCGAGTCTACAATACCTCATTTTGTGTACACAAAAAACTTGAAAACCAAATTTTCTTATTTCTCCTTTATATTTTGAACTTAGACTTGGTAAACACACTTGAAACAACCTATCACACTTATGAAAATTATCTCATGAGCTCTATCATCATGTAAACTAAACTTGACCCCTCATTAGAGCACATTAGGTTTCTTATGTAGAAGGCTCATCAACTCAGCCTCAAGAACCTAAAGAACAACAAAGATAACTTGGAATGACATCAACGACACTTTCATGACATCAATTACAAATACATTCATAACTTAGAACACACTATCAAAAAAATCTAATTAATTGGTCATTCCTAAATGTTTGTAAGTTATAATAAGTTTTGAAATTAATGTGAAAGGGAGTTGGTTATAAGAAGGAACAAGAAAATAATCTATAGATAGTTTCAAGTAGTTTAAGGCGAAAGGGATCTATATTAGTGATGGCAATAGATTGGTATTGGGGCCTACCCCCTTACCTCATAATCCTAAAATTATAAGGGTGTTGGGTGTGTTTCCAATATATACCATCAATCACGTGTTTATACAAGGCCATAAAACCAAGTCAGTTTCCCCCTTGGTGATGAAATCTAATTAGGTAGACTTGGAAGAAAAGTATTTAATGATTTTTAGTGTAAAGTGACTTTCAAGTGTGTGTAAAAGAGAAAAATAGTGTAACTAAATTAGTAAATTACAAAATGACCTAATTAGTCTATGTTTTTTACTTTAAGCATGCATGAAACTAAAATGGAGAGTAAATTAATTACTAGGAAAATAGGTTAAATTTATTTGAATGTGAAGAGTACATAGTCAATTCAGGTGAAATTGCATGCAAATAATATAGAACAAAGTTGACAAGGTTTTTATTATTCTATAAAAGAAAGATAAAAAAAACACAATCAAATAAGTTGATTGTGTCTTCTAAAGAGATCATAAGATACAAAACTATGTTGATTTGGTTGACCCAATTCACTATAGGGTTGCAATTTTATAGACTACAAACTATGAAAAATAATATCATAAATGAAAAACTAAAATGATAGAGAAGGTAAGAATGAACCATGGTAGTTTTTAAGATGCTTAATTTGCAAATTTTATTATATGTTGCTCAAGTGATGATTTTAATATTATGAAAATAGAGTCAACTAGGTCGATAGAGTCTACAAAATATATGTGCTAAAAAATAACTTGGGAACACAATAGATTGGATTAAATATGTAAATAAACTTTTATGTTGAAAAATATAACTACAAATAGATTTGAATTACTTGAATATGTATGAAATCCTATGGATAAAGAAGAAGACTATGTAAAGTTGATTGATCTAGTCACTTGTATTTGAGTAAGACATGCACAAAAAAAACCAAGTCATTTTGGAGTGATTGTGTGTTAAACATACGCACAAAATTTTATATTGTATCAATGGGTTTGATACAATACTAACAAATAATAATATATAAGATTATAATAAAATAAATACATGAAAGAAAACCTACAAGGGTTTGATTCATATTGGGTTCACTAGAATGTATACATAGGGAAATGCAATTGACTTATAAATCAATCCTAGATTGGAGAGTATAAATCACACTTACACTTGTTGATATATTTAGGCATTTGGATTCATGACCAAGATGGATCCCCTAGACAAAACCAAAGGGTCTCCTATCATAATAACATCACTATAGAAGTTTCTAAAGCCTCTAATAAAATAACATCATGTGATAAACCTAACTAGGTCCTATGTTTTCATATTCACAAATTATATACAAAGTAAAGTAATATCTAATTTAGTTCTCACTAAATTTTGTGGCACAAAGTGCGGGTAATAAAAATCAAAAGGAAACATGAATATAATATCTATATTTAATCGAATGTATAGGAAATCTTAATAGATGGGAGAGAAATACAAATGCAAATCTCTCTACTTAAAAAAGGAGGAACAAAGTTAGGAATACTTACCTTTGAAGACGAACCTGTTGAGCCTTAATCTATCCCTTGGTCAAGGTTCATTGTGAGAGGTTATTTTTTATTTTAAAGAAGCTAAGGATGAATCATGACCTATAATTTAACCAAACACCTCATAGTGATTCCCAATTTTTCATAAGAAAATATTCTTATTTCCAAGTTTAGTGTTAAAACCATAAGCAATGCTTCTCAATTAGAATGGTTGATAAGTGGATGGACAATATAATAATATTATTAATCTCTTATCTCAAAAATGATGAAAATATATGTGTTTATATAGATAAACTGAACCCTAAACATATCCAAAAGTTTAGGTGACAAGGTCAATATAATTCAACCTTGTATCATCAATTGATAAAAGAAAGTTAGGTCTCAATCTAAGTCAACTAAGGACAACTTACACCAATAACATACAAATACTATTTTAAATATAGAGTCAACTTAGGCTGATATTATTTATTAAATGTCAAAAAGGTTTTTGGCTTAGGTAAGGGAGGAATAAGGAAGTGAATTACTTGGAGTGTGCAAGGAAGGAGGCAAAGCTTAGGGAAGTGTATAGAAGATGGTTGTGTAGATACAAAGTGGTGACATAGGGGACAATAGTCTTGAAAAGCACCAAAAACCTTCCCACCCCCTTCTTAGTGTACCCTTTAAGGCATGAGCTTAGAAATATTGAGACTTGATGGGATCTTTCAAGAGAGAATACATCAGTAATTGATAAAACTTGAAAATATTATGTGTATACCATTTTCACCCGATTGTAGTCAACAACGGTAGACCTAATTTGGTCATATTATTTCAAATAAATTTTGTCAATAAATAAAAATTTGAATATGACTATGTAGTGTATTTTAGCACTCCAAAACATGAGAGGGTCATAATAAAGAGAAAAATTACTTCCAAAAGCATGATTTGTTAATTGAATACTAAAAGTGACTTCATACCCTTAACTTGTCATTAACATAAAAAAATACATGATGCATGAGTAACGAGATATCCATGAGGTGAAAATTTTTAATTTTAATTTATGTTGATTTAAATCATATAAATAAAATTTAAATATTTTTCATTTCAAAAAAAAAAGATATAAGGATTGACTCTATTCTTTACAACCTTTTTATTGGTTTCAAAAACCATGATATTTAATTCTTTTTTGACATTTTGAATTAGTCATATATTATGTTGATTTTTTAAAAAAAATGATCAATGATGTCCCCTAGATGTATTTAGTATTAAAACTTTAATGACAATTTCAAATAATGCTTAGGTCTTTAAGAATAAATTTTGTCAATTTTAACATTAGTTAGAATTTAAAGAGAGGGTGATAACCCAACAACCTTTTGCATGAGTCACAAAACCATTATAAAACTATGGATCTTTTGTATTTATTAAATTCAACATTTGTCTAAGTATTTTTCTCTCTTAAGATCCATGAAATACCCATGGATCAAAGAATTTTAATTTTAATTTGTGCTCATTTGTATCATATACAATTTTTAAGAATATTATTTTCTATTTCAAAACAAAGATACAAGTATTCACACTATTCTTTGTAACCTTTTTTGTTTTAATTTGAAAAACATAAGACTTAATTTTTTTTTTTAGAATTTTAATTTTTCATATATTATATTAGGAATTTTAATAATTACACTAATTATAAGAATTGTATAGAGCTAGGCAGAACAATTTAATGAAAATTTTACATGAAGTTCAAGTCTTTAAGAATAAATTGTACAATTTTTAATATTAGGTGTGAGAATAAACAAGATAGTGAGAACCCACAAATATTTTTTATGAGTCATAAACTCATATTAACACTACGAATATCTTTAATTTGTTGAATTAAACATTTATCATAGTCTTTGTCTCTCTCAAGAACTGTGAAATAGTCATGGAGTGAATAATTTTAATTTTAAATTATATTCATTTACATCACATATGATTTTTTAAAATATTTTTTTATTTGATTAGTTAATCTTAGGTTTTATAATGACTTGAAAACCATAGTTCATCTTGAAAATTAAAAATAAAATAAGATGAAACAAGGCCAACCCATCCTATCTAATGTAAAAATTTAGCAAAAACTTAGTAAAAAAGACCTAGATTGAACCACACAAACACAACCACCTATTAGATTTACTCATATTAACTCTCCTTATCACTTCCACCCATAATTTTATTTGAAATGATGCTCAACAACTCTCTAGTTTTATCCCCCTAGCCTTCCACCATGTTTTTCCTTTGTTCTACTAAGCCTCTGGTCTTCTCTATTGATGGTTTACCTTTATTTTTGTTGTAACTCCTAGGGGTGATGGTGAAGATTTCCTTACATTTTGGTGTTCCCTCTACCTTACCCATTTATTATATCTACTATTCCTAGGTCCCTTCCCTTAACCTTTTAATTTATCATTTAAATTTAATCCATTGTTATATGTATGTAGCCAATTGCCTCGTCAGTTTCTACAAATTCTCATGAAACTCCGTTATCTTCTTCCTAAGGCCCTATAGAAGCTTGGATGGGTCCTCATCCCTCATCCATACCTCTACCACATTTAGATCATATATTTAAAAATTAGGGTTATCCATTCCCTATTGAAATTGAAGGCTCTTGTTGACTTTCTTACCAAAACTCTTCTATGGGGGAGATGGGTCATGAGATTTTCTTTTTCCTTCTTCCCTCCCTCCCATAGATGATTCAAGAAAGTGGATGGGGAGGCCTCACTTATTATAACCTCTAATGAAATGTCTTTATCAGATACTTTCTCTATGATTATTTCCACCATGTGGATTTCCTAACTTCTCATGGGGGTTACTTGTTTAGTGAGAAGGATGATTAATCCTTGGTGGATTATATTAGTTGAGAATTTTCCTAAAATTTTAGGACCGTGGATTTAAAATACATGACTAAATAATATGGTAGACTAATCCTATGGCCTTTTAAGTGGTTCAATAGTAATAAGTGGTGTGAAAACATATGGGTGAATTTTCCTTCTAGAGTAAGGTAACACATTACATGTAGGCAGACACCATGCCATCTCAATAGAAGGTTAGCCCTTGGGAAGCCCTTCTTGTACATAAGTTAGATAATGTTTGTCTAGAATAATGCTTGCATCAAGGTAGATTTTAGTGGTTTTTTCCATTAATTCACAAATATTTTAGTTTTATAAATTGCCATTTGGCTATTTTTAGGGGGTGGTGAATAGCATGGATTTGCCTAAATTATGTGGGTGTAAGTTATATTTATAAGTCAACTCACCTACTATTTAAAATAAATTTCATATATATATATATATATAATTCATCACTTTATCAAAATCCAATATGAGATTATTCACCATTTTATGTAATTTTTTTCCCATATAGTCATAATGACAACTTTTAGTAGAAAGAAAGCAATGAATGAATTTTTAGAAGATAGTGTTGAATGATAACATGATACCAAATTACACCAAAGCTATCAAATGATAATAATTCTTCTAAATGATAATTTTTTTTATATCGATAGTAATGCTATCAAATGGTAGTAATACTATTGAATGATAATAATGTTATTGAATGATAAACATGATGTCATTTAATAGTAATCTCTATCATTTGATAATTATTATATCAAATGATAGCATTACTACTGAGTGATAGCATTGATTTCATTTGGTAATAATACTATGAAATGATAATATTAATACCATCTAACAACATTACTATCAAATTATAGCATTATTATTGTTCAAAAATATTACTATCAAACAATACCATTGTTGTAATTCAACAACATTGCTATCAGATAATAGCATAACTATCATTCAGTAGCATTATTACCATTCATCATCAACTCTATCATTTAGTTGTGAAGAGGTGTGATCCATAGAATAAAAAGGTATAGTCTATCTATGGTTTTTTTATATAGTCACATGTTCATCTAGTTTCTATGCCATTTTATGATTCATCTATCCATTTAACTTCTCACTTAAACACTATATATTAACTTTCACTAGACATTAAAAACACATACTTAGAGATTCAAAAGAAAACCCAATTTAATTTATATATGGGCCACTAAAATTTGTTCTAGTTTACATCAACTCTATTTCCATTGTTTATATTTTAAGGCCTTTGTGCCCGTGTATGAAATGTCAATAACTTTCCTTATAATTTCCTCATAAACTTCCATGGTAACCTCTTTGAAGGTCACATATCGTTCCTTCTACCACACCATGAAATTATTGTATAGAATCTCATCATGTCCTTATATCCTTAGCATTAAATCCATTAATTTTCCCTTTTTTAACTTACTCAAAACTTTATAGTTGGCATGGAATTCAATGTAGGGTATTAGTTCATAATAGTCTCTATCTCCTCCCATGATGTTGTCTTTATTTCTTCAACTACACTAAGGGTTGTTATGGGCCAAGAATCAAATAAAAGTTCCAATGTTTTGTTTTATTCCATAACCATTGTAATAAACCTTTTTAAAGTGATTTATTACACCATTGAGTTTGAAATTATAGTCATTATCATGACACAAAGTGAGTTTAAGCCTTTTTCTAATCATGATTAATGCTCTCACATATTTCCCCACTATAAGGTTATAGAACTTGTAGGTTAGTATCATTATAACATAAGGGTTGGATATGAGGGGGGGATATTGTGGGGTCCTATCCACATGGTGAGTTCCAAGTTGAGTGCACCCATGTTTTATAGGGTATTCATCATTGTGTTGCCTTCATAGAATATGTAGGAGATATTATATTCTATTTAGTGGAGGAGACATTTGGCATTAGATATGATTTGGTTGATTATGTGTGAAGCTTAGACCTTTCCTTATAGTGAATTAAGGATGTTGAGTGAATCACCTTTAATGAATATTTTAGGTATGCTTAGTTGGACTACAAGTTGAATGCCCTATAAAGTAAACGTGGCTTCTGAAACATGGCTAGATTATATTAACATAGGCCCAATAGAGGCTACAGTTTCTATCCCCAACTCATCCCTGATGACTCCACCTCCCCTCACCCTACCAAGATTTCCTTTAGATGCTTCATAAAAATTTAGATTTATCCACCCTATCAAGGGTGATCCCATTTGGTGAGTTTCCTATCTATAAAGGGCCTAGAAGGAGGGGATGTCAAGTTCCACTTGTCAATAATGACCTAGTCAACCTTAGAGACTCCTAATTTGTTATTTAGAATTACCATTTTATATTTCTCTATGATGGAATAAAGGAGTTGACTGAAGTAACTTGATAGGTTAGAGCATTTAAAAAAAATATGTGGGTTTTTTGTTTAGACCAGATGAGTCAAAAAAAGTGTGTGAGGGAAAGGAACCAAATGAAGGCCAAATAGGGGATATTTTAGGGTGGTTTATTAGATGACAAGGTCTAATATTAAGATGGTCTTAACCTAAGAAAGGTTTAAATGCTGAAGAATGAGATTCTAAATTGAGGCTCTAAATAGGCACTCAAAGAATAGATGATTCATAGATTCTAGTGCTAACTTGTATAGGACACATCTATTGGCGATGGTCATTCCCATTTTTTCCAAATTATTAACAATGATGATTTTGTTGTGGGTTGTTAGTCATAATAATATGTTGACCTTAGGAGTGAGGTGTTTAATCCAAATATTTTTATAGTAAGACCAATTTTATATTTGATCCAAGTTGGCTAGGAAGCATGATTTGACCATGTATTCTTTGTTATCTTCTACTGGCTAGAGGAGTGTATCTTTTTTTGAGAACATAGTGATGTGTATCTAATAGATTTGGGAGTTGAGGTTGTAAAATTCTAGGTTGATTTCCTTATTTTCAAACACATCAGGAAAAGTAACCCACTTTTTTATTCCATCAAATTAGACCCAATAATATTTCACCTTGAGGTCAATAGTGGATTTAAAGTTTTATTTGAGAGCATTCCAAGGGGTGGGAAGCTAAATGGGAGGAAAAGAGCTAATGGTATTTCTAAAATTACACCTTTTCTCCATTTAATACCTTTCATATGCATACTTTATTCAATAGATCCTTTTTTCTTGAGATGGAAATCTAGAAGGTAAAGCCATTCATGGTGCCTTCTTCCCAAAGAAAGTTATCTTCCTCACTATTTTCTAGATATTTTTATTTGATAATCCTAGTCATGTGGTTTTCTTCCTTCATAATTTTCCACTTGAATTTGGTAATTAGGACTTGATTCATGTTTTTGAATCTTCTAAGTCTAAGTCCACTAAATGCCTTAGGGAGGCAAACCTTATTCCGAGAAACTAGTGGGAATCTAAATATTTCTTTCATTCCCATCCATAGGATTATTTTTGGATCTGCTTAGTTCTATCAACAATTTTTTTAAGAATTTGGAATAGATTCATAAGGTAGACAAGGGTGGTTTGTAAGGAAATTTTGAAAAGTTGTAGTTTTCCCACCTATGACATGAGAATTCTTTTCCATCCCATAAGATTTTTATGGATTATTTCAACCAAGGCATTTTGGCCTCAAATAGAGGCATACCAAGGTATGTTGAAGGAAACATGATGATTCTACATCCTATGATTCCTTATCATATATTTTGGAGGGACGGGAGGGTGTTTAAGATAAAGGTATAACTTTTATTGAAGTTCATGCATTAGCTGAAAGATTTTTAATAATAAAAATAATATATCTAAAATTTGATGCTTCTGAAACTAAGGCCTCTCCAATAAGGAAAGTGTCATCTTCAAATTGTTCATGGGTGACTAGGTCTGATTTATGTGCCACATTTAATCCATAGATTATAATTTGATCTCTAATTGATATCATACTTCCTCCTAACGTTTCAACCATTAGCATAATAAATAGGGGGAAAGAGTGTCTCCTTGTCTAATGCCTCTGTTGGCTAAAAAAATCCTGTAGGGACTCTGTTGATCAATATGGAATACATGGGGGTGGAGATGCAACTATGGATTAGGCCCCTTATGTCTAACTCAAATCCAAAATTATTGAGATACTTGTCTAATAATCTCCATGATACTCTATTACAAATTTTTATCATATCTATTTTGAGGAACATGCTTACTCTAGTGGAGTTAGCAATTGAGTGTAGAGTTTCATGGACTATTATTATTCCATATGTAATCTATCTACCTACCACAAATGCTCCTTATTATTATGTAATTAATCTTATGATTAGGGGTTTTAAGTGATTTTATAGTGTTTTTGCTTAAATTTATATTCTATTAAGTAGAGACTTATGGGTCTAAAGTCTTTCAATTGATTTACTCCCTATAGTTTGTGAATAAGGACCAAGAAGGTGTTTTTTAGTTCATGTAGGATTGTACCCAATCTAAAAAAATTGCATATAGATACCTCCACTTGAGGGTGGATTATGTCCTAGAATTTATAAAAGAAAGTGGGGGAAGTCATCTTAGTTTGGGGCTTTGTTACCTTCCATAGAAAGGACTGCTTATCATATTTCCTTGGGTGATAATGGTTTGTGCAGTTTATGATTATCTATCAAGGAGATGACTGAGGGGAGATTATTTAGGATAATATATTCCACCTAACTATTACTAATTTTAGTTTATCTTAAATAATTTTTGAAGTGATGAATTATTTATTCATCAATTACCTTCTCTTCTATGCTTTTGTATCCATCTTCAAGAAGGAGTTTTGAGATCCTATTAAAGTTCATATTTCTAGATGTTAAATGGTGGAAGAATTTGGTGTTCCTATCCCATGATTTCAACCATGTGCATTTGGGCTTATATTTTAAAAATATTCCTCTTTCACATCTAGATTATGGAAGGGGCTTAGAAGTTTTTCCTCAATATTGATCAAATTTTCATAATTTCCATTAGTTTTCATTTTTTCCTAAGATTCATAGTTCTTCTTTGATATTGTTGTTTTGGATGAATATATCCTTGAAGATCTCTTTTTTATAGACTCTGAGTTTCTCTTTCATTCTCTTGAATTTTCTAATTAGAATGAACATGTATGTTCCTTCTATTAGTTCCCTCCATTCCTTGATAGTGTTATGGAAATCTAGGTGGTGTAACCACATGCTTTCGAATCTAAAGGGGTGTTTCTTATTTTTAGAAAATTGGTCACTTTTAAATATAATCAAGTTGTGGTCTGATACAATTCTTAGAATGTAGGAAAGGGATTAGGAAAAGTGTAATTCCTAATGAGAATATATAGAGTTTGTTCAAAATTAAAACAATAACATATTGGAATAAAGAAGCCAATACATAGACACATAGATATTTTAACATAAAACTATATTATATTATTTCACACTATCTATATTTTATGATACAATGGCTATTATATAGCCAAAAACATAGGCAAAACAAGTTCCTAAATAATAGGAAGAACTAATAACCATTTACCCATTATTAGACTTATGGGTATAACAAATATATTATAATTGCAATAATAATATATTAATTACTAATTTACTTAACTGTAAATATTAATTAATTTATAGTAAATACCCAAACTAAATATTACTTAAATATATTTACATCTCGATAAATATAAAAAATTACCCTAATAATAATGTTACTAATAATTAATCTGTAACATTCACCCCCTTAACATTATTATTCCTAGTTGCACACTGCCTTAATCTGAACCTAGAGAGAATATCATCTTGTACTACATCTGAATATGACTGTGTGATTTTTCCAAGGATCACAAACATGAAAAATGATTTTCCCATGGCTGACCTAAAACCAATGAAGGTTTATCCCATCACTAACCTACAACCAATGATGGTTTATCCCATGGCTTATAAGCAACCAAGTGGTTTTGTTGGTGTAGCAAAAACCAAGTCATGTATATAATTACATATTTAATTCCCATTATTTTCTAACTAAGAGGGATTACAAAAGGAAAATATCAAAAGAGATTACTTGAATATGAATTGTACTTTTGTTCTTATTCAATCACACACAATAGAAAAATATAAAAAGCACACCATATTATATATGTCATCAAAACATCTAGGGCCCCATCACTGATGACTTGTGAGAGGGTTGAATAGCATCCATCCTCTGTGTATCGTCCATCCTCTAGTTAAAGATGTTGTTTACTCAATCGATGAATTGTCATTAAAGCTCAAGTACATGATTTTGAAGGGAATAGAGTCTCCCCCACAAGTTTTAACTCAGGACGTCAGGGTCACTCGAAAATGTGTCTGTAAGGAAAATTGTTTTTATTTTTACATTTTTATTTTTGATACTTTTTGACACTAATGACTTACTAAAAATATTCTAACTCTTTGAGAAAAAATGACACATTTTAAAACTGACTCTTTTGATAATAAATTTTAACTTTATTGATATACTTGATACTTTTGGGTTGACACTTTTGGTTTATTTTTTATACATATTTAAAACCTTTGACTTAAAAACACTCAAAATAAATCTAGGCTTTTGATTGAAAGGGAATGACTTATAAAATTGTATTGAGACTTCCCATTTAACAAAAGCAAATAATATATTGATAAAACATATAAACAATGAAGACCAAAAAAGACTCAAAACTAATAACTCACCAATGACACTATATACTTTTGACTTAACAAAAATAATCCAAATGTATTAACTTTTAGCGAACTTATAATGTGACTATGACTCTATATAGACAAATCTAAAATAAAATTGTAGCATAATTAAATATAATAAGACTCAAATAATTAAATAAATACTAAATACACATCTTTCAAAATACTAACCAGCTCACCCTAAAGGAATGATAATGAGGTAGGTGAGATCAGATCTCATAGATCATTAAGGAATGAAACATTGGGTTTCATTATGCAAGAAACTACTCCAAAATATTGTCTAGTTGATCAAAATATTTGAATATGGTCACTTCACATCCTCCTTACATGGTGATTGTAGTTGGTAGATGCATAAAAAACTTGAATTCATGCTGGGTACAGTTTGCAAATAGAATATTCATTAAATAGGCACATGGTAGTACATTGACTAAAAAAATGCACTGGTTCACGAAGTCTCTAGAGTTTATAGTGATCTGATGGTAGATTCTTATCAATGATAAGATTTCATGTAATACATAATAATAAATAGATAGAAGAAAGTGAGATCCAAATGCTATCAAATATGAAGAATAGTCACATAAGAATGGCAATGATAGAATCTACACATAGGCTGAGTGATAAATTTGAACACATTGACTGACCATTAATGTTGAATTTATTTGATCCTTCTTGGATTCTAGTGGTAGATGGAAGACAAGATCTATATGTAAATTTGAGAGTGATCCATCAAACTCTAATAATGGTCATGAATGATATCATTTAACATTGGTTTGAGAATGGACAAACAAGCTATAGAATACTATGAAATCTTGAAATTGTATACAATACCTTAACCATTATGAAATAGAAATTATAAGTGATCAAGAATC
Organism: Torreya grandis; assembly: GCA_037957365.1. Classification (NCBI taxonomy): domain Eukaryota; kingdom Viridiplantae; phylum Streptophyta; class Pinopsida; order Cupressales; family Taxaceae; genus Torreya; species Torreya grandis. Next base: position 125,345 of record JARHVA010001650.1, on the reverse strand, counting down.
TCATTGTTTACAAGAATAAGATCATATCCTGCTTTGATACCACATGATGGGAATATACATAGTTTATTCAAAATTTAAACAGTAACATATTGGAATAAAGAAGCCAATACATAGACACAAATATATTTTAACACAAAACTATATTATATTATTTCACACTATCTATATTATGTAATACAATGGCTATTATATAGCCAACAACATAGGCAAAAAAAATTCCTAAATGATAGGAAGAACTAATAACCATATACCAATATTAGACTTATGGGTATAAAAATATATTATTATTACAACAATAATATATTAATTACTAATTTACTAAACTGTAAGTATTAATTACTTTATGGTAAATACCCAAACTAACTATTACTTAAATATATTTACCTCTCGATAAATATTAAAACTCACCCTAATAATAATGTTACTAACAATTAACCCATTACATGTCCCACTTGAGTGAGACCAAAACCCTATCGAGTCTAACATGTATGAGATTCTCCCCCACCCTTTTGTTGGACTAGGTAAAAGGGTTGCCTCTATGGTCAACATCCAGAAGCCAAACATTAGTGATGAATTCATATAAATTCACCATACTTTCTATGAAGTATTGGGCTCCACCTCTCTTTTGTAATGGATTTAAAGGTGATTTAAAATCTCTAGTCACGATCCATTTTTAGTCATTACATTATTTTATAAACATTAACAACTCATCCCATAGTTTCTTTCATCACTTTCTGGTGTTGGGAGCATAAATGTTAGAAAGAATACACTCTTTATTTTAGTATTTTTATTTTAACACAATATCCAAATGGTGTTTATTATAAGTTAGAACATATCCTTCTAGGCATTTTCTATCTTAGAGGGCTGTCAATTCTTATGAGGTCGCTAAGGAGCTTGTGCTGGTACATTCTACATTAAACTAGAGTTTATTATTGTAGTTGTTAATTACTATCTCTAACATCTTAGTTTCTTGTAGTGTTATTATTAAAGGGTTATGTTTATTTTCAAGTTCTTGACCAAATTTTATTTTTTGGGTTGGTTTAGTACCCTAATGTTCCATGAGATGAGCTTCAGTTTTTGGGCTTTGTGAAGTACTCTTTAAGGTTTTTTTGGATCCCTTTTGTTATCTAATTTATATTTTATTTTCTCTAGGATTTTTTAAAATATTATTTTACATTTTAAAATAGAGATAGTAGGATTCACACTATTCTTTGTAACTTTTTTTGTTTCAATAGGCCATCTATTATGTTGCTCATTTAAAATAATTATCTCATGATGAGGCTTAGATGTAGTTAGGTATAATAATTTAATAAAAATTTCACATGAAGGTTAAGGTATTTAAGTAAAGAGTGTATAAGTTTTAACATCAGTGTAAAAATGAAACAAGAGGGTGAAAACCCAACCACCTTTATAATGAGTCAAAAACTGGTATTAACACTATGAATATCTTGGATTTATTGAATTTAACATTTTTCATAATACTTGTCTCTGTTAAGAGCGATAAAATAGCTATAAAGTGAAAAAATATCATTTTAATTTGTGTTGGTTTGCTTCATATAATTTTTAAAAATATATATTTTGGTGTTTTAAAACAAAGATATAAGGATTCACACTATTCTTTGAAACACCTTTTTTCTGTTTCAAAAAATGAGAATTAATAATTTTTTAATCTTTTGAATAGATCACTAATTTTTTTTGCCAATAAATTTGTGATGAGATTTGGATGTATCTAGAAAGAAAAATTCACTTTCAATTTCACATGTAGGTTTAATTATTTAATAATAGAGTGTACAAGTTTTAAGATTAGTTGAAAAATAAACAAGGAGGTGAAAATCCAATAACCTTTTATGTTAGTCAAAAACTCATATTAACAATATGTATATCTTAGAATTATTAAATTAAACATTTATCACAATCATTGTCTCTATTTTATTTCTTTTAAAAAGTATATATATATATATATATATATATATATATAGATATATATATATATATATATATATATATATATATATATATATATATATATATATATATATATATATATATATATATATATATATATATATATATATATATATAAAAGAAAAATGTTCCACTCTAAACCTTTTAATGTCTCCTTTTTCAAATTGACTTAGTTTAAAATCCTCAAAAATGTGGTAGAAATTACTATAAATGTACCTATACTCAAAATTTACTTGAATCAAAGATTTATAGTCAGATCCAATACCTAAATATGGCTTGGGGAATTTTAATCTAATATATTTATAAATAAATAATGAATGATAGATTTAGGAAACTATGCATAATACTATATTAAAAAGTATACAAGACAAATAATACATGAATCTATAATTACATTACAACATTATATTATCTATATTATATATAATAAATAGAGGTATTATATGTATTGAAACACAAGACTCCCCTACCTATCTGAATATTGAATGAATAACTATATAATATAACTATACAACATAAAAATACCAAAAGATGAAACTCAATTTTGTTATTAAGAAAAATTCCTAAAAAATACTATAAAAATTAATTATACATCAACTAAGAACATTGACTAAATTTGTAATCACTCAATTCTAAAATATTGATGTTAACCATGACACAAAATCCAACTCATATTTGTGTTTCATTTTATTAAAAAATAATTAATGATTTGTATTCCAAAAATTACTTATGATAATTCTTAATCTTGGGAAAATGCTTATCAATGTTTTTAATTTTCTCTCATCATTGACATATACATTCTAGTCAAAAAATGCCATAGAATTTATTATCAACATCAATAAATCCTTATTGTCCCCCGATAAGAAATTTCATGTTTGTCAAATAGGAAACAATTCATTTTGATGGATTTCATTACAATCAAGACAACATAAACTAGAACAATTGCTCTCTAATTTCAATATTTATCTTAGTAACATGTAATTTATCTTTTAATTTTGTTTTTAATTTTATACTAATTCTAAGATCAATATAAACCTTCATACAATCAAACTTATAAAAATTGATGAAATATAACATGTGATAAACTCTTACCTATCTAAATAAATGGCCTTCCTCAAACCTTCAAATTAACTATCATATTACACATTCTTTGGCATGTTTATACCATAGATATGGATTAAAACATTACTTATTAGAACTAAAAACATATATGAACACAACAAATCAAAAAATGTAAAAAAAATAATTTTTTTATATTTAATTAGTCAAATTAAAACAATGAAAAATATAGCTACAAATTTACCTTATAATGTTTACTAGTTTTCCTTCTCCGTAAAATCTATAATCAATCTAAAACTATATTAACCTACCTTATAAACATGAAAAAACTATTATTTATTTCCTTGAAAGGGCCCCTAAAATCATCTACATTTCCAAATCATTTTCTTTTGTTGGAAAAAATGAAGCCTAAAATAAGAGCTCAATCTTCATTTTTTTCAATAGAAGTTTGAAAAATAATTATTCATTTTACTTATGAGTATTGAAAAGTATTTGAAACCCTATTCTAGGATTTAATGTTTTTAAGGGAAAAAACACTCGTAGATCATTATTTTCAACATACATACATTGTTGGTGTATGTATCTATGTAGCATTTTTATACCCATAATATCACATGGGGAATTGTAGAGTTTAGTGAGGGTTCAAGTTTGTTATTTGGTGGATATTGAAGGTCATCATAATTTTCTATGTCATTCATGAACCTAGTGCTTATCATCATATTATTTAGTATATACGATCTTTAATCCAAATTATATATATATATAATTATATATATATATATATATATATATATATATATATATATATATATATATAGTTTCATATTGATTAGAAATACAAACAAAATAAACTAGTAAAACTATAAAAAAATGACATCATAGTAAATTTTTTAATTAAAACTAAATAACTACTAATGCAGTAAAATCCCAACTAAAAGAGTGAGATTATCACTATATCATATTTTAGAAAAAAACATATTAAAATAATAAATTAATAGTGAATGTAACTTACCAGTCATTTTTCCTCTTCTTAATTTATGTTTTCATATGGCTCTCTTTATTTTTTTTCTATTTCTAAAGTTCTCATATTGAATATGTCTCTCTTTTCCTTTCCCTTATATTTTATCTCTTGTATGGATTTTTTGTTATCTACCATATTATTTTTATGTAGGAAGAACTTGGAGAAATACCTATGGATATAAGATAATTTAAATATTTTAGGAAAAATCAAACATAAATAGCATATGTATTTTTAAAATTTAATCCATTGCCACTTTTTTGTAGCTCTCCAACCTAAAATAAGTTTTAATAAGTCAATAGGTGCCCTAATTTTGTTTTAAATTTACATTAATTTCATTATATCTAAGTGTGGTGAAAACATAGACAAAATTACATTAGGAATTTAGCATTAGTCCCTATTATTTATCTTAAATTAAAATTTAATATTGACTTGATATAATTTATATATTAAAATATATATTTTTAATTAACATAGTATACTAAATTAAATGACACTATGAATTAAAATAAATAAATGTTATTGTAAATTATTGAATTATATATAATGAGATAATTAACATGTGTATATGTATACATCAATAATTTATTAAAAAATAAAAATATATTATATTAAAATATTAAGCACCATTTAAAGTGATAAATTATTATTTATGTGGACAGGTATTAAATGAGGAAAATTTAAATATGACATTTTAAGTAATTATTTTATTAGCCTATGTCATTATTTATAGTTTTTTCACTAAATAGAATAACCTATATTTTCATCCAATTGAGGTGGAGGTGGTTGTAACTTTAGATACTAAACTATACTATTTAACATTTGGAAATGTCAATATCGACTTATATTTATCATACACGACTTATGAATCTGTAAACAACTCTTATTCACTATTCCTACAAACACACATGCTAGTTATAAGCCTTATCTATCCTAATTTGTTATCAATTACCTATAACAACCTTTTAGTCTATGCTCAGTTAGTGAAATATCCTACCCATAAATTTCTAGATCACCACATTTATAATCCTATCTCTGTGATGATAACAATAAATTGAGGAAAGTAACATTACCCTATTTTTAGATTAATGTGAATCATAATAGGATAAATTGGATAAATTAAATAAAATTGTAACATATGGAAGATAAGTATAAATATAAATGTAATTTATTGATATTGATACAATAATTTGATTTAGTATATTTGGAAAGTACTAAGGAGATGAAGACACTTAGCTTCACTATTTGAATTGTGGACTATGATTGTATTTTGACAATAAGAAGTGATGCAAGAACATATAAGGGTTTGTGAAATCTTTCATCAATAAAAAACATAGTGGCATTTGTTTATTTAGTTTTTTTGGCTATGTCCTTATTGTATTGATCTTTTTAACCTCTTAAAATGATGTTGTAAATGTATTCCTTTGCTCAAGGAAAAGTGCAGAGATTTTTTTTGCTTCAATTAATCTATGTGGACTATCAAGTCATATGAATTGGTTATAATTTTTATTTAAATACAATAAAAATAAAAGAATAAATTTGGTGATGTCATATAACTTGACTTTAAACTTATGCAAAAAAAATTAGATCCTTTGGATTCACAGTGGAAACATATTGTCTGATTCAATTAGAACACTTAGAAGGATGGTTCTTTTCTTCTAGTAAATATGAGATGACCAAACATGGTGAAGTCATATTACCTAACATTAAAAATGTATGAAAAAACATTAGCTCATTTGAATTTATGGTGGAAAATTACCATATTATTTTGTGAGACTACATCTGCAACGTTTGACAAGATGGCTATCTTATTTTAGTAATATTTGGATTACCAAATTTGGCAATATGGAAGTACCTAATATGTGAAATATACTACCAAATTTCATATCATCTAGATTTGAAATTATAATTTACATTCATTTATGTCATGCTATGTCATTTGTATAGTATGAAACACTTAACAAGATGGTTCTTTAGTTATAGTAAGAATGGGATAGCTAAATTTAGTGATATGGTATAAATTGTAGTGAAAAAGTTTTGTTTCAAATTTAGATTAATTGGATAAATATTGGTAAAGTTATGATAGTTTTAGTAACTATCATTCATCTTTAAAATTTCATTTGAGAACCTAAGAATCATTTTTTTGGTTATTTACCATAGTAGCACTTGGGAAACTAATATTTTTGGAGGTTCTTTATGTTTTAATATTATTCATAAAAAATGAGTATCTCATTTTGAAATGTAAGAATGGAAATTTTTGATAGATACATGTGACTATCTCTACTTTGTGACACATGGAAGACACTATCATTGACAGTTTATCATTTAATTGTATAAATTAAAATATGACAAACTATTTTAAATTTTGTTGAAGTAAAGGAAGTTGAAGGGAAAGCACATGAAAATTATGATGTCAAGGGGATATAATATTTATAAAAAGAAGTCATGTTTTGTATTATTCGTTAAGATCATAATAAAGAGTTGTATTAGTTCATAAGGAAATGTATGATATTCTAGAACTCTTTCATGTAATAAGATAATAGAAGAATTATGAGATTGAGATTTTGAGTGTGTTTCCACTGTAATGTTTTTAAGATTAATAAAATGAATATGTGTTAACTGTCTCAAGTGTATGTGTTGAAGGTATGTCTATGAGTTAGTGTCTAACCTAATCAACACAAAGATAAAGATAGTCCTTAAGTTTACCCCCTCTATAGTGATTTCATTAATTGGTATAAGAATAAGGTTTTTATCTTGCAGTTTAAGTGCATAAAGCTCATGTATGAGTAGGTTACATGCTATGAAAGAGAAGTTTGGTCAAGTATGCTATAAGCAATGAAAGAGAATCTTATATAATTTTTTTTAGGTGTGAGATAAGTCTATAAAATGTCGGGAATGTGAGAGAGGATCTATGTTTAAGTCTATTGTAGGTTTTAAAATAGAATCATGCCAATTGTGGATATGTGTAACATAAATTAGGAAGAACACAAGAGGTGGATGAATTGATAGAGATGTAAAAGGAATTATAGGCAAGACTAGATATGATGGAGATGACTACACTAAGTGGAGATATTTCAGCTATGGGTTAAAATACATAATAACAAATGGTGATGCAGTTATTTTCACTATAATAAAGATTAGATTATTTGGAGAAAGTAATAACAAGACATGAAAAGAGACCAATATAAGTCATTATGAAATAAAGAGGCAAATCTATTTGGGATTTTGATTTATTATGTGATCAAAAGAGTCTAGATAAGCTCATGAATAGATATTTTAGGTATAAGTTTATCTAGAATATGAGACTGTTGAAGACCCCAAGAGGGTAAATATTTCATGAACTAAGTTATGTAGAAATGCATTTGAGTATTGGAAATATATCCAATAAAGGAGATTAAAAAAAGGAAAGAATAAGGTGAGCGTTTGGTAAAAATGGTTTCCAAGATGATGCGGTATTTTGTGTACCCAAATTTTTATTAAAAGTGGATGAATAATCCTCATGCATTGAGGTTTGAGAGATCAAAAAATAAGAATAATATTTACATGAAAGGAAATATGAGGCTTAAATTTACATGTTAGTAGTTTAAGACTACTTTGATAAGTATTAAGAATAAGGATGTGTATGCAAAGAATAAGGTTATATTAAAAGAAAATAAGATAGTGAGGTGTCCATATGATAAAACAAAGTTCTTTCTATAAAAATAATGAGGAAATATATGTGAATCCAAATTATTATTTTCAAAACATTAAGCAAGAAGAAGCTTGTGAGTAACCCTTAGATTCATAAATCCTCGTGCAAGAGGATATGGAAGTGATATTAGTTGGATCAGAATAAGGTGATCCATGTTTTGGTGATGGGGAAGATTTGGTGGTATCCTATAATTGTGAAGATTTATAATTTACCTTGGTGAATTAAGGAAATTCATTTGCATTTTATATTTTGTAGGGTATAAGGGTTGAGGACAACCAGGTAAATATACAAGTTTATTTCTAGAAAAAATAAATGTGAATGAAGAGAAAAATCATGAGGATTTTCAAATTTCCATGAAAGGAACAATATATGTGAAATAAGTGCAAGATAATTCACATGAGTAGAGTATTATTATAGACCATCCATTTGGAAGAGAAGAACATATAAAGAAGGATGAAAAAAATATAACCATAGAGGTTGTTGAAAATGGGCCTATGGTATTCCATCACGAGAGTGAAATATCTATGAAGGATGTAACAAATAAATAATATTTGGATAAAATGTACTTGAAATGTGATGAAATTATGGAATAAATGAATGTGTTAACTCTTGATTCCCTTAAAATGTTTTTTCAATGTATAGGTCTAGGAAAGGAGATGGAGATTGAAATGATGGACATGGTTCTACCAAGAAGATTGAAGGGTGAAATTTGTGTTGCATATGTGGGAGAAACCATATAGATGTTAAAAGAGAGAGTATTATGAGTCAAAGTATACATTTTCCTCATATGGACAAAGAGAGTGCAAGATCCTTTGCATAAGACATGGAGGACATAAAATAAGGTAAAATAAAGCATCCTAGACATGCTATAAAGAGTTTAAGAAGTGAAGATGAGTTTTCACATGAACAATGAAAGAATGGAAGAGGATTTTAAAATTCCATTATTATTTAGAATCAATATAACAAAATTCAAGATGAAGTAAAACAAGATCTGATTATTATATCAGCCAATGAAGTTGTGAATATGAAGGAAACACTTATGGGGACTATTAAGTATCATGTTTATAAACTAATTTGTGATTGGAAAAAGTGTAAAGGTGAAAAAATAGAGATAAATGAGGCATTAAAAGATGCCTTCCAAGTTGAATCATTGAATATAGAAGTGCAAAATTATGCACTAAAGGATGAAAGTGAGGAGAATCAAACAATTCTCACCTCAGTAGAAACATGTGGAGAAAAAATTAAGGTTACAACAAAGGTGGATGGGTTAATTAACACACCAGTAAGGACAATGAGATATAATGAGGTGAAAAATATCTTATAGTGGTATTTGAGGCTATTTTCTATCATTTGGATGCCCAAATGTACATTGAATTTGTGGAGATGAGATGGTAGCCATGAGAGAAGAGGAGCCACAAGTAGAGAAGTGTGATAGAATTATGATGTAATTAAATTAACTATATGTACACAATAGTGGAATAATATATGAAATAATTAAGATAAGAATAACTATATTCACAAAAATAATTGATAAAATATTATAATATTTGAGAATAACAACTGAGCTAATTCGAGAGGTAACCTAAAAAATAATGCAATAAAATTAAAATTCACAAGCTAATGATAAAAAAATTACCACTACCTCTTATATATACTCTACTTATCCATGATTATTCCATAGGTCAACTATACTAAGAACATAAATAAATGCAATAAGATAATATGAAAAATATATCAACCAAACATATCCTTAAACACATTATATCTTAATGATGTAGCATGACACTCCCCTTCAAAACAACATTGCCCTCAATGCTGAATTAAATATGGATGCTACTACATAAAGGCTTCATCCTCCCATGTTGCATCATAATGATTCAAACTCTTCCACTTGATCAAATATTCTTAAGCTCTCTTGTTCTTAGCCTTTTTATGCATGTGTGAAATATCTTCTCAAGTTCAAAAATAAATATACCTTATAAATCCAATTAATGTAACTCAATTTGGGTAGAAAATCTATGTCTAGTGGCCTTCTTTATGAAAGATACACAAAATACAAAATGTATGCAAGTGGATTGGGGTAGATCCAACTTATATGCCACACTACCAATTTTATGTAGGATCTAATAAAGGCTACAATACTTAGGATAAATTTTGTTATGATTTTTTGTTACTTCAAAGACATCTTTTATTATTAAAAGTGCACAAATACCCAATCACCGATGTCAACATGCCTCTAATTATGGTGCTAATCATATTGTTACTTCATTATATTCTATGTTATTTCTAAATTCTCCCTTAAAATATCTAGTACCTTTTGTTTATGTCAAATGTGTTCATTAACAACTTAAACCTTGGGTTTCACCTTCAAATATGTAGTGATGGATGGGGGATGATATAAATAAAGTACCATAAGTTGACACATTTTATAATAGGTATGGAATGAAGTGTTGTGTCACCATTTTTCTAGTGGTAGCCAATGGACACAACATTCATTTTTATCTGATGAAAAAAATGAAGATACCATTCTAGGCATTTATTGACAACCTCAGTTTGCACATAATATTGAAGAGGATAAGACAAGGTATGAGATAAATAGATATCCAAACTTTAAAAAAACCAAATCCAAAATTTACTAATGAATGTAGGATCATAATAAATTATAATATTTTTTTGGGTGCCATGCAACTTTTGAACTTTAATGAGAAAATCAATAACTACTATATTGGATACACATGGTTGTGATAAGGAATAAAAATGATGATATTTGATGAGCCTATCCAAAACTACCATGATGAAATTTTTACCTTAATATATTATCAATTTTGTAATTAAATATATGGAAACCTCCTCCCACTGCTAGCTAGGGATGGATAATGGCTATATAATACCTAGTGTCTTAATTATTTTCCCTTTGTTTTATTGATGAACCATGCATTCTACCACAATTTTTTATTTCCTAGTTTGAGTCCATCCCAAAATAAATCTTTCGTGATGTGATCGTATGTCTTCAAAATTTTTGAATGATCCCATATTGGATATTCATGAAGCTCCTAAATGATAATATGTTTGAGGACATAATCTTTACATAGGTAAAAACTATATTTATACCATAATGTGTTGCCTTCCACTCAAATTTGTTATAAATACCCAAACCATGCTAAATAGTATAAATCAATACATGTGAATCCATATAATTCACCCATTATGATCATGCTTCTTATAACCAATTTATTTTCTAAATGGTCATTATGCATAACAATTCCTCAACTAATTCATCCCTCTTACAATGTCTATCTACTACTACATTATATTTTCCTTTATTATAAACTATTTGAAAATCATAACCTAATATTTTAGTTACCAATTTTAATTTCTCTTATGATGAAAAACATTTTTACAAAAATTATTTTAGACTATCATGGTAAATATTTACCTCATAGTGTCTAACCATCAAATAAAGTCTCCATGATTTGACTACATGAAGAATATCGATAATCTATTTCTCATAGATGGGATTGAGCTTGTTTTTCTCTTGAGTTGACAAGTATCAAATGTAATGGGTCTTCCTTATTAAATGAGTAATAGTCCCATGAAATATCCTAATTCATGACATTTAATAATAAATATTTTGGAAAAAATAGGGATCACCAAAACTGGATTCATGCATATAGCCTCTTTCAACTACTCAAATGCCTTAGTAGTTGGTTCACTCCAATGTAAGTAATATTTATTCAAAAAGGCTATGAGTGGAGATATTATTCTAACATAATGCTTTACAAATATTTGATATTGACCTGGTATCCCCAAAAATACATGAAGAATCTTGAGGGTTTTTGGAACTTGCCAATCCATCATAGATTTGATCTTATTAGGATCAACTTTGACTCCATGTGAAATACTACGGCCCAAAAACTCCACCTCATAGATGCTAAAATCACATTTGGAAGGTTTTTCATAAATATGATGTAGTTACATAGCTAATAGTACCTATTTCACATGCTTAAAATGTTCTTCCTATGTTTTATTGTAGATTAGGATGTCATAAAAAAACACCAACACAAACTTCCTCAAGAAGTTCCTTAAAATATTATTCACTAAAGTTAGAAGTTTTTTAACCCTAAATTGACATAGGTGATATTATTATTAACCCTATATTTTATTAAAAGAGGTATATATATAAATAAAATGGAAAAAGTGTGTTAATCAGATATATAGTAGTCCAATTAGATGTTAAACTTATATATAGGTATATGCTAACTTCATAAAACTAACATGGTCTAAATATGGAAATTATAACTATGCTAGATATGCAAATGAAAAATAAGTAATTCACCTATCTTGTTATGATGCCAATATAGTTATGGTTCTAAAATAGGAATAAATTATTCTGGAAATAGATTATATAATACTCATCATGTTATAGATATGACACTTTTGGATCTCTAGATACTAACATTAGCATGGGATGGTTGTATTAACCCTACCATCTAGGTTCATTTTAAGTGTATTGTACATAATACCTACTAGAAAAGGATGTATCAACCTATATGATTATAGATTTCGCTTCACCTTCAATCTAGTGCATTCAAATCTAGATCATGGACTGTCGCTCCTTATGAAATTGTAAAATCCTAGTTCTCCATCTTCATAGTGACCTTAGGACAAAATGGGTTAGTGGGTACATGACATCGAGATGACCCCAAAGACCCTAATTTTAGTGAGAACTACCTACATAATCAATACTCTAGAAGAGGGCCTTAGACTCGTGTATTTCTCTCCTATGTACTAAGTTGTGTGTGAATCATACAATACATGGAAAGTAAGTACAATAGTGACATAGCTTGTAACTTGTCAAATTAAGCTCTTGGTATGCTCCTTTAGTAATTAAATCTTATAGATGTGTTTTACCTATAATTGATATGGAATATTTTTTCAATTTAATGTTTGATAAAGTGCTATTGATAAGTTACCTTGGTCTCTTTGGTCTTTTCCTAGGTCTTGTAGGTGAATAATGAATGAGGGTTGATCTTTTATTTATATCAATCCCTTTGGAGTAATAAATCATTTTAAATCACTTTGATTTATAATTAAGATAAATTTAATTAGAAATTTGGATGAATTTAGGGCACTGAACACTTCTTTTAGGTTAGGACAACAATGTCAATGTTAGTTTCTAACCTAGATGTTAGTGTCCAGGGAGAAGAAAAGTAGGTACAAGTTCAAAAATTGTAGATATGAAAGATAATTACATTTTAAGCATATTAGGAAAGATAAAAGTCTTGGTTCATCAACATAAGACTAAATATACTAAGAGATATAGGCCAAAGGGAATAAGATAAAGAAGATGTGAGACTTATAGATGTAGGAAAAGGTCTAGAATTAGGATGAATAGTCAAGGTCTAAGTTTTCCAAGTGTAAAAGACTAATGTGACATATAATACATAAATATCATCTAAATTTCCCCCTCTTTAATATAGTAATGAAATTTCTAGTTTAAATTAAAGGAATATGTACCTGGTGTGTAGAACACAACTTGTATTTGTGTGTGCTCAACTTGAGTTCTCTCTTGGTGACTGACTTGAAACCAAGAGTATGTTACAATGCAAAAATAGTGAATATAATATAGAATTGATAATAATTTAAATATATTGAGATTTAAAGATCGAATTTTAGGAGTAAACATGTGTGTCAATGTAACCACCCTAGCCTATTGTCAAGTTGATGTAAAAAATATATATCATTACAAGTCTCTAAAATTGAGATTAGGACACACACACACACACACACACACACACACACACACACACACACACACACACACACACACACACACACACACAATATACATGTGAACTAAGAATTTGAGTCAAGAGAGGTGATTAATATTGTGTTAGTCCAAAAATGTAAACAAATTGATAAAAACACACTAATTAGTGTACATATCTAGGCCTAGTTACGAGGGTGAGATTACTAAGAAAAAAAATGAAAATCACAACTAAAAAGTAAAGAAAAACAAGAATCGTTCACCTTCCTTGGATGCTCCAAATTTTTGTTTTAGTGGCTTGCTTGGCTTGTGCTCATGAAGTCTTCATCAAAGGACTTGGCTATCTCCTCTTCTCCTTGGCACCTTGTGGCTTTAGCTTGGCTTGGATCAATATTTTGGAATCATAAATTTGGAATGTGAGAGCTCTTGGAATCAATTTGACATGATAAATTTTCACACATTAAGCTTAAAATTAATGTTGCAAGGCCTCTTATTTATAGATTTTGGAAAATGGCTAGAATCAACCTGAACTATCCATCTCAAGATTGAGATGTGTGGCTAAGGATTAATCCAATTATGTAATTAAAAATCATAAATAGGATCATAAATATTGTGGATAGAGGGTCATATAAGAGGCATGGGAGGCATTGATGAGGCATATGAGGGGTTAACCTTGATATTTTATGCATTTATAGCCTAGGGATGTCTTCCCAAGAAATGATGTCACATGATGATGCAGATATTCAATATTCATTTCTAAAAATAAGTATTAAACAAGTTTCCATGGAATTCATAATTAGGGTCTAATTTGTTTTAATTATCTCTTAAGCATGATTAAGCACTTTGTGTACAAATTACTCAAATTGATCAGAATGTCTTGTTATTGGTCCAAAATTTGATTGGATTAGAATTAGAATGCAATGTCAGATGTGTTGGATCCATTATCCCATTTAGGATGTTGTCAAAAAAAAATAACAAAGGCATGTGTCTCGTATAATAAATTTGATAGAAAAGAGCAATCCAAATCACCTAGGTGTAAAATTGGCATTTTGACTCAGAATGATCTGATCAAAGTTAATTGGCCCAGAAATTTCATTACCCCATTTAATGATACTCTAATGAAAATTGGCACTTGAATATGTCAAGTTCAAATATTTTAATGTGATTTAGTGTTTTTAGGCCAACTTGTGCACTTTAGGTGGAAATTGATCAAAAAGTTGGTTGGAGGTCATTGGTGGCCAGATTTAGGTGTTTACAACACACACACACACACACACACACACACACACACACACACACACACACACACACACACACACACACACACACACACACACACACACACACACACACACACACACACCCCTGTGTGTGTGTGTGTGTGTGTGTGTGTGTGTGTGTGTGTGTAAGGGGTGTGTGTGTGTGTGTGTGTGTGTGTGTGTGTGTGTGTGTGTGTGTGTGTGTGTGTGTGTGTGTGTGTGTGTGTGTGTGTGTGTATCTTTATACTGCATATATCCAAGGAGATATATAGATAGATAGAACATATATAAGTACCAATGTGGAGAACATGTTTCCAAAACATGATTCCATCATAAACTAGAAATTTTGAATAGTGAATAATTGTGGAGAACATGCTTCCAGAGCATGCTTGCACTGAATCTAAAAACTATGAATGTGTGGAATCCATGCCCATATGACATACCCCTACGTAATCTAAGAATTTATATAAGTACTAAATATTAAATTAGTATGGATAACATGATTACAAAATATGCCCCCACTAAATATAAAAAATGTTTTAAGTGTGGAGAACATGCCTCTATTACATGCCTTTATTAATATACCCCCTTCAAGGTGAGGAAAAGATAATAATTGGTAGTTACCTCACCTCAAAAGGATAAAACAATTATATATTTTGTGAATGTAACCATGTAGCATATAAAAGGAACATGTCTAAGTAGATATAACATTGAAGTGAATATATCCAATGTCATCACATGAAGGCCTAAGGTGCATGATAAGGATAATGGAAACATCTATATGGTAACAATTCAAGTTTAACAAGAAAATAATCACATGCACAAGATTACTTAAAAGATATTCAAAAAGAAATAGTCTAAGAAGACTGCAAACAGGGGGCATATTCAAATGTTTCATAATCAAAGGGACATGACTTAGTCAAATGTACACAAAATTAAGAATGACATATTCAAATGTCCATAAAATAAATAATGACATATGCAAATTTAAAATAAAGTATACATAGGCATGGGGGACACAATCAAAGGAGCATATTTAAATGCTTGAATAAGGATTACAATAGCAAGGCAAGACACTTAAGGAAGTATATAAAAGGATCATAAGTAACCAACATAAACATGTCATAGTAACCCATAGATAAAATTTGATAAGAAAAAAACATCAAGTGTATAGCATATCAAGTACCCTATGCAAGATATAATCATGAATAAAAGCATGTGTAAGTATATATGTAATATCAAACATGATAATCTAGAGTGATCATCGAATCATATAACCTGTGTGTATCAATATCAAAGAAGTAGATGCCCCAAATGTCTAAATGGAATGAGTAGAGTGAAGGCTAAACATTTAAAAATAGGAAAATAGCATGTATTTATATATGTCTATGTCACACTCAAGTACAAGTGTGACACATATGTGTATATGTGGAAGTAACTTAATATGCCATCCATCATCATGAAACTAACACATAGATGCCAAGGAGCTAATATGACATGTAGGTATAAAAATTAGATTCAATATTTTTTATTTTTTTTTATTTTTTTAGTATTTTAGAAATTTTGACATATGTTTAATCAAGTACATCCTTATCATTCAAATGTGTAGAGACACCTATAAATTATTTTAATCTTTGTTTATATTGATTCAATGCCAACACTTCAATGTTTCTATGTAATGGCATACATAAAGCAAATGGTGTAGGAAAATAATCATCTCCATCATGCTATATATAAATAGTTATACCTATATTATGAAAGTTTACACATGTTTTTATTTTATAGTTTAGTGTTCCAATCAACTAGCCAATTTTGTCCAAACATTATTTTGAAATGCAGTTCATGTGACGATATCTATATAGTTGAAGCTTTGACATGTGGGTCACAAGTAATAGGTAATTGAATGTATCCTTGATATTAGGGACTCAAGGGAGAATATATTAGTTCATTTTTATTATGCCCCAATTGTGCAAGAAAAGTAGTATCTCAAGTTTTATCTCACTTGGTTGGATCAAAACTGATATGGTGGAAATATACCACATTAATATTAAAAATAATAGTTAAATCATCATACTTTTATCACCTTAATGTATATTTTTATTTTGAAAGATAAGATTTGTTTTTCTTTTTACCTATTATGGACACATTGCATGTGTCTTTCACTCTTATATTACTATATTAGATTTTTCAATGTCCCACATTATTTGGTAGTATGAAAAATAATCCAATGGTAATTAAAATATGGTACTCACTTTGTAGTTATTATTCTATTATGTGATATGTGTATGCAAGAAAAATTGAAGCTTATGCACAAATCAATCCTAACTTAGAAAAGATAAATCAACAAACTATACTTCTAGTAATACTCAGATAATCAGGGTCATGACCAATATAGATCCACTAAACCTACCTAATGGATCTCTTATTATATAATATGGATAGATAGGGTTAAAAATCCTTTATTCAAGACACACCACAAAATAACCTTAGATAGGTCTTGATAATGCAATAATTAAGTAAATCTAATCTAGTTCTCACTAAATCTTGTGGCATAAATTTGGGATAAACATGAAAAGTAAAACTCTAATAAATTCAATGTAGAGGTAATCCTAAACAATGAGAGAAAATATATTAATTAACTATCATTCATGAAAGTATGTCTACTAAAATAGAAGAGTAAGAGTTGGGAATACTTACCTTGAAGAAGGAAACATTGAGCCTCAACCTCTCCATTGGCCAATGGTGCTTTTCAAAAAGTTGTTATGTATTATTGAATAAAATAAGATGGACAATGGACGATGGTCCATCCAAGGACCTTATAGTGAGTCTCAATATTTCATAAGATAAAGGTTCTCCTCCAAGAAGCATAAAACCCTAAGTAATGACTCCTCAAATAGAATGGAAAAAAATATAAATAATTACAAATGAATCATTTTATTTATTATAAATGGGGTGAAATATGTGTATATATAGCCTAATTTGACCTTAAGCCCCTGTAAAATTGTAGCTAATGTAGTCAGCTCAGTTGACCTTGTTAGTTATAAAATAGAGTTTTTAGATTTAGAACTAAGTTAGTGTAGGCTGACTCAATCATGTAATGTGCAACATTCCTATAACTACATTGACCCATTCAAATGCATTTAAAAACTAGTAAAAAGGGGTTTTAGATTAAGTAAGGCTATTTGAAGTGGTGAATTAATTGGATAAGAATTTGTTAAATGTTTCAAAGCTTAGGAAAATTTATAATATGGGTTTTTATTGGTTTTAGGAAGTGGTATAGGGAACAAAAATCTTGTGAAGAACAAAATGTCTTTCCACCCCTTTCCTGGTGTACCCTTTAAGGAATGCAATTAGAGAGTTTAAGGTTATATGGGTTCTTTCAAGAGAGAAAGAATCCATAATTGATAAATTTTATAAATATTATGTATATACATATACCCCACTTGAAGCTCATCACTGATCATGTTGTTGTAACAAAAGATGGTGCTTCAAGAAAAGACATAGAAACAAACAATGTTGAGATGAATAAATTATCGTATAGAGAAAATAAGATAATTGAAGAATACATATGTTTACTTATCTTAGTGTCATAGAGTAGAAATGATATGAGAGAAATAGAGAGTCATCTAAAGTAGGGAACATTAGGTGTACCTATAAAATAAGATAAAATTCAATTTTTTTCCAAAAATAAGTATGGTCTATATAAAAATCTTTATGATGTTGAGATTCAAAAACTTATTTGGGTTTGGAAAAAGAGCTAGTAGAAATAAAGTTATGAGTAAAATTTTGAATCTAGTGGTAAATAGTTTATAGTTAAGTAATTTTGAATGAAAAATATAAATAAGATTAAAAAATATTCATTTGTATTTTTACTATTCTAAGAAAATAGAGATCTGAGAGACCTATAGGAGTAAAGAGAGTGACGATAGTGAGCAGATGTTAGATGTAGGCTAGAAGAAACCTAGCTATAGTATATAGTGTAGCTCATATAAGTGATGCATTAAATTCAATTTTTTGGTATTTTTATTTAAAATTAATCTAGTTATGAACATGCCGATACTAGGGCAAAAATGTGGAGTGAAATTGGCCCACAAATTTTTTTAATTAGAGTAGGAATTAAGTTGGTTAATAGGTAAGAAGTGGTAAGATTAATAAATACCTAAGGTATTTATGGTAAATAGTAGAAAAGTCACTACCCTTTTTAAATAGAATCATCTTAGCTAACTTAGTTAAAAATTGAAATGGTGATGAAAGTGGTTGATTGCATAACATAGGTAAGG
Source organism: Torreya grandis (assembly GCA_037957365.1). Lineage (NCBI taxonomy): Eukaryota > Viridiplantae > Streptophyta > Pinopsida > Cupressales > Taxaceae > Torreya > Torreya grandis. The sequence goes on along the minus strand of JARHVA010001650.1, from coordinate 106,306 downwards.
TTTAGTATTACTCGATATGGCCAATTGCATAGTAGATGGTCAACCTAGTTAGAAGGTTCAAGTGGCTAATTTAGTACACTATGGATAATTTAGTTTTCTAAAATGGATAATAGGGTAGACTTGGTATAAAGTGCCTAAAATAGTTGGTTAAAAGGGATTAATTAGTATAAAGTGGCTGACTATGTAGCCTAACATGACTTAGTATAAAGTAACTGACTATATAGGTTAATAGGGCCAACTTTGTATAAAATGATCAACTATGTAGGTTGATAGGGATGACTTAGTATAAAGTGGCTGAACGTGTAGGGTAATAGGGATAACTTAGTATAAAGTGGTCAAATGTGTAGAAAAAGGGGGGAAAATATCAAGAATAAGTTGATGAGGTAGTTATTTTTTTAAAATTTAATAATTTAAGAATGCATTTTTATAACTTTTCTATCAAGATCTGATATATTTTATGATGTTTGGAATTTTTTAGAGATTCTTGGGACCCTATTTTTCTATGTATGGGATCCATGCTATCAAAAAGAAAATCTTATCATGAGGCAATCAGTTGGCATGATTGTTATTTTGGTATCTTGGCACTAACTGGAGGAATCAATACACATCTTGCACCAACTAGCAGATAGTTAATTGACACCCAGATCTTTAGGGCATACTCTATGAGTGAAAACACATGAAGACCACAAAATAAATGGTACAAGGTGATGTAGTGGATAGAATGATCAATAAAAAATCCAACTTAGCACCCAACATGCACTCTCCACCCTGGCAAAGAGATGCTCCTATGTGCTATAAAACAATCTTGAACTAATGAGAAAAAGGATGTGAATGGAATATAATGAAGCTCTGAAGAAATAGTTCTAAATATGATGGACATAATTAGTATTAAAAATATATTGGATTATATTAGGTCCCAACTTGTATATGTCTAAGCTCATTTGTGATCCTCTGGGCCATTAACTAGTTTGAGCAAGTGTTTACCCTATTTAAGCTACTATGGACTATGTTATATCTAACTTGATCTTTAAACAATGTCAAATAATGCATATGGTATTCATGATGTTTTTTGGTTTATGCATGTTTACATTATTATTTAATTGTGAATATAATTCTATGAATTCATTTCAATATTGTTGAGTAATAGTTATGTAAGCTTCTAATTTATGTTGTTAATGGTATCCATATAATATTGATGATGTTAGCAAAATCTATTGAAATATCCTAAGTGTAAAGAGATTCATATGCCCAAGATTTGATACCCTTGATAAGAATATCTATCCTAAGTATGAAAACTTGATTTAAAGCATCCCCTTGACCCATCTAATGCCTATATAACATTAGACTTAGTTAATAAAGGCTTATGCCATTATGACTAGAACTAGTTCCCCAAATGGGCTTGTGCCTATAGACCATCAGCCGTAGCCTAGAAAATGGTTTCACCAATGAATATATTAAATTCATTCTCTTGAATGGCCAAGTCCTTTAATTTAAATCCTGTTCCACAACACAACTAGCCTAACATGGGCCTAGGTTCTTTCTCTACTACACTTTTGGTGAGTGCATAAGGATTATGCCTTATGTAAATTGATGCCAGTGCAATCACGTGATAAATGTTGAGAATTATATGAATATAATAGTTTCCACCTATTTTCAATAATCTTATAACTAACTTGGAAAATTTAATGAGAACCAACTTCATGAATTGATATTTGACCCCCTTGTCTATAACATTTTTATTCCATTGTCACGACCCATGTTGAATTTTGTTACTACAATGGTGAAATAGAACAATGCTTTGACTCTCCCTTAATAACATTGAGCATTAAATAAAATAGGTATAATATATATTTATACTAAATCATCCAACCTATAAGGGATGAAACCCATGTAAGTAGGTTTAAAATAACCTGTATGATTCTCTGTATGAAGTCTTCTTTTGTGAATTGCCCAAACATGTGTATTGGTGGTTGTCTGCATATGTAACCCATAGAAGATGAAGCTATGGATAGCACTCTAAGTGGATGATAGTGAGCTTAGAGAGGCTTGAGACCCTGCATGCCACTTGGACTAAAGTAGTAGACAAATGGTGCCAAGGAGTACTAAACAGTTATATTATTAAGTTCATAGTTTTAACATACTCGTGTCCTAAGTAAGTAGAGTATCAATTTTTATGCGAACACATAGGCACATTTGTGAAATATTTTAGTGTAAAAGTCAAGAAAATAATGGTGTATTATGACTTTGAAACCTTGGGAATGGAAGGCTAAAGTCCTTTCATGTATCAATAGTGTAATGGGGAGAATGGGATGTGTAGGTGAAGCATAATGGAAGGGGACAAGCATATTGATGCCTAAGAGCTTAGGAGATAAACTTATAAAAAATATGGCATAGGTTGATGGAATATAAATAACTTATAAGTGTCAAGAGAACCTTTATGAGTGGGAAGGGCATGTGAAACGATATCTTGAATTGTAACAGCATGAGGAAGAGAGAAATAATGAAGCCATATATCAAGATCAATAGGTGATGGGTATAGAATTAATTAGGTTCTTATATAATTTTGTGACTAAATATGCACCAAATTTTCCTACCCCTTATGAACCTATAGTGTAAGCTCATGCACTGGATCCCCGACATGAAGAAATAACAAGAGTGATAACTAACCCTATTGTCAATATAAACTTTGGATGTTTTTTATATTTAGAGTATAATTTTATGATTGACCAAGTTATTCCCTATGAATATTTGAGCGAGAATACTTATATACCATTGGATGATATCTCACCAAAATAGAATGTGATTTGAATCATACTAGCTTAGCCAACATCATCTATGTAGAGTGGGCAACAACCTGTAAGAAGTGGTTTAACACCACAAGTAAGTAATATTGTGATTTAAACATCAATGGTGCTAATAGTAATAATGGGGCTAGCACCTAATATAGTGGTTAGAGGCATTATAGGGCCACCACTTAAATGGATTCTAGGGAGATAACACCCCAAATTCTAGTTACCCCCCAATAGTATATATTTTATGAAATGGCCATGCACTTGCCTAAGTACCATAGTGTGGAAATTTCCATAGAGTATGTATTAAAGTGTGAAATACAATGGCATGCTCAGGGCATAACCTAATTATAGCACAAGGAAACCCAATTCATAACCACTTTATTGGATCATACCCATACCTAGTATAGGAAGCATTCTTGAAGGAATTTGACATACCAAAGTTTAAACAGCATATTATCATAGAATTAATGGATATTACCCAAGGGATCTCTAAAATCATGCACCTATATGATGCTAGGTTCAAAAATCTTCTTTCCAAGCTCGCTTATGAAATTTACCCCTCCTAACATGTATAATGGTTTATGGGAGGGTTTCTAGTGCCATTCAAAAGATCACTTTACATAAAGACCTTTATAGACTCTTGAAAAGTGCTTGAAGCGATGCTAAGATCTGAGGCATTTGGAAGCACTAATACTAGGATCAACCCATTCATGAAGGCATATATTACATCCATGGCCTCCAAACTCAAAAATCTTACTTCTAGTTCATGGCAAGATGCTTTAAGTAGGTTATGGTGCATTGACTATGAAATAGAAGGCCATAACAAGAATAACTTCCCTCAAAGGAGTGTATGTACATTGCTTCTAACTATGAATTTTGTAAATATGCACATGATGTTCATAACTACCCATTATTATAATGTACTAGCTAGGTTAACATAGCAATTTATTTCCAATTATGCAATGCCTACATCGATACAATAGTTGATTACCATATGATTGATGAGATGCCTAAGAACATGGAGAGGGGTAAAAGGTAGGCCACTATAGTAGTCAGAGGGTAGGTGACCTAAGGAAATAAGGGATATAGATAATAGAATGAAAGATATAGGATGTAATGAGGTGTTAGAGGGTGAGGTGGAGGATGTGATGAATATTGGAAGGTTCCCACCCTACTCATGTTACAAGTTTGCTTTCATAGAACATTATCAATGCAATTACCCTACACATCCAATGTGTGGGTATTTTCAAGGGACCCATAAAGTTGAGGAGTTCCCTAAATTATATAAAAAACTAACCCAAGGTAGGCCTAACATAGAAAAGGGTGCATGGATGATCAGACATGAACCAAAAGAGGAGAAATGGACTTTAAAGGTGTAATCAAACCATGTAGAGGCAATAAATGTGGAGATAACTTCTTGTAGTGGATTCACAACTCAGGTGCCACTAGCACCAATGCTTGAGTTGCACCTAGAATATTGGGAATAAAGTCACATTGAGTACATGACATAACTTGAACCCAAAATGGTGCCTTACCTAGACACTATGTGTTAGAAATATGTATTGTTATAAGTCATGAGTGTTATCTAGAACTTGTAAGGAGAGCTCTAACTAGCATGAGACCTAGAAGTGTAGGCTATCACCACTCACAAGAAGCAAGATAGCCATTAGGTTGAGATACCATAATTAATGAATATCATATGCCTCCTATAGATAAAAGGAATGCTTCCCCTATTAAATAAATTTATCGTAGAGTATGTGGGGTAGAAATTAGTTGAAGTTGTTATGCCACATATGGAGCATGCATGAAAATTTAGTTATACCTATAATGCAAAGTACTATCAAGAACTCCTTATGAATTCCACCATTGATGGATGGTTTATATGTGATGTCCTTATGGACATAGGAATTGAGGTTAATATATTGACCAAGAATGCATGGGATAATATGGATAGGCTATCCTTGAGGCCTTCCCCTCATTTGCTTTTTATGGCCAATAAAATGTAAGCACAATCAATTGGAATTATAAAGAGTACCATTGTAGATATCATGAGCACTGAGTTTTGCACTTAATTTGAAGTGATCAAGTTGGCACAATAAGATAATTATCTAATGTTCTTGGGAAGGCTATGATGTTATGTGAATAATTTAGATATGTACTTTAAGAGTTGTTATATGACCTAAAAAATGGCAAGGAGAGAATAGTTATCCCCCTTCAAGTTACTAGGGACCCCTTACTTTGAAAGTTTGGACCTTAAGGATGAGATCAACCACATATATGACATCATGTTGTAAGGTGTCAAGACTCTCAACCCCAATGACCAAGGAATGATTTCTTAGGAAGATGGGCAATCAACCTTGGACACCATTGATGTTGTCTATAATCAATGGGTTGAAGAAGCTTATGAGACAACTAGTCGAAGGTGCTACTTGGTACACATGAAGGCACCAAAACTAGTAAGGATAAGATGGATCCAAATTGATTTCACTTATAAAAGGTGGGTCCCTTGTGTCAAGAAGAAAGGAAAGAGAGTGTTTTACTTGAATAATGATAAAATTTTTACACTCCCAAGATATAAGGGGAACAATCCTATGGTAGAGTATGTACATGACCTTGAATCTTACATCCCAAAATAAGTAGATAGAATAGTTTCACTAGTGTATACATTAAGGATCACTACCATTTATTGGTGGGAATAAAAAAGGCTTATCTATCTAACTTGGCAAGATGTTAAAGCAGCCATTTGCACTAGATTTTGGAAAGGTAATGAGGAACTGGACATATCTGCCTACTCTGGCAACTTAGACCCTATCATTCATGTGTACTTATGTGAAGAAACATGGAATATTTGGGGTAAAAATGCTTGAAGTAACTTGTGGGTACACACCTTCTATAATACCTTGAAGATCTGGGAATAGACATGGTACATTATCAATAAGACACACCATGAGATAGCCAATTGGGATTTCCTTAAGGATAGGTTTGTGTACACCTTTTCCTTCTCTTCATAGAACCTAGAATTGATTAAGCCACTAAAAGTATTTTGAAGGGAAATATTTGAGGATACTGTAATCTTTAAGGAACACCTTAAAGACATGTTTAAGAAAAAACAAGTGCTCAATACTGACTTGAGTGAAGAGGATTATGAAACATGGAAGGTGTGTGAATGGATAAACTCAACAGGAAAAAGGAAGCTTGTGTACCAAGTAGAGGATAGTACCCCTAATGAAGAAGAACCCACTCACCTTCACATATAAATAATTGAGGGTAGTATGAAAGTTGAGGATTCACATTAAGATAATAATGAGCCTTACCATACACCACTCAAAACTACCAAGGCAGACATCAACTCATAAGGGGAACCAAAGATGGCTACTTTGGGTACATATTAGTCTAACATGGAGTTGGCATGAATTTTGGATCTCTTGAAGGAGTTCTAAGAATTATTTCCTTAGAATTACAAAGTTATGAAGGCACCTACCCATCCTTTGGGAAGATGAGCATAAATCTAGTTGATGGGTATGATACATGTCAAGAAGCACCCTTATAAAATGAACCCCAATCTCTGTGTCAATGTAAAAATGGATATTGGTGGTATATTAGCTATAGGCATCATCTATGCTATGCAAGAATATGAATAGGTGAGCCCCATGGTTATTAGCATCAAGAAGGATGGGCACATCCATATTTGCATCGATTATAGATTGTTAAATGCTGCTTATGTCACTGATCCCTTTTCAACTCCATTTATTGACAAAATATTGGATGGTGTCATAGGCTATGAAATATACACTTTCATTGATGGGTTCTCAATATACCATAAAGTCTAGATTAAGGAAGAAGACAAGCCTGAAACAACCCTTATAATAGAATGGGGTTGTTTCAAATACAACATGATTCCCTTTGGACTCAATAATGTGCCTATCATGTTCGCCATAGTGGTCATCACCACATTTAAGGACTTTATTCACAAGTTTTAATAAGTGTACATAAATGATTGGATTATTTATGGGATAGTAAAAGACCATTATGACAACTTTTACCTCATTTTTGAGAGGTGTAGGTAGTTATATATATCCTTAAACCTCAATAAGTGCATCTTTACAACACCATTTAACACTTTGCTTGGGCACATCATCTATAAATATGATATGCCAATCAACCTCATGAAGATTGAAATTATCCTATAGCTCTAGGATCCATCAACATAGAAATATGTTCACACCTATCTTGGCCATTAAAACTACTATATAAATTTCATAAGGAGATATACAAGGACTATTTTGCCACTAGAGGAACTCTTGTGTAAGGATGGCTCATTCTATTAGGGCACAACACAAGGAGATGACTTTGAAACTCTAAATCTCATATTAGTTAGTGCACTATTACTATAATTTCATAACTAGACAACTCCATTCCATGCCCACATTGATACATCTTGATTTGCAATTGGTGCCATTCTGGTTAAATTGGCAATGGTATGATGGATTATCCTATATCCTTTGAAAGTCAAAACCTAATCCAAGTTGAGTAGAACTATATGATAACTAAGTGTGAGACACTTGCCTTGCTTTAATCCTTGTAAAATTTTAAATAATACTTTTTAGTGACCCCCTTCATCTTTTTAATCAATCATGAGGCACTTAGGTACCTTGTGAACAAGCCCATTCTCCATGGGTGCATTTCTAGATGGATAAATATGTTTCAAGAATTCCATTTTTCATTTATAGTGAAGCCTAAAAAATAGAAATCGAGCCTAGACTATTTATCCTACATCAAATCTAGCAATGTAATAGTTACTATAGAGGATGATATGTTAGAAGTGCAACTCTATAGGGTCTAGTTCATCCCTGAGTACTTGGTGGAGATCACCACTTTTCTAACATATAGGTATGTGCCCTAAACTATGATAACCAAAGAAAAGAAGCATCTCATAATTCATGCTACCACATTTTAGATCATTAGCAAAGAGATTTAAAAATTGAGCCTTGACGAAGTCTTATGTTGATGTGTTTTGAAACATGAAAGGCACTATGCCTCTTTTGATAGCAAGAGGTCATTACGCTGGAGATATTACTATGTGTAACATGTTGTAATTAGGCTTATGATGGCCAAGTTTTTTCTATGATGCAAAATATTATGCTAATTCATGTGACATCTGCTAGTGCATAAGAAAGCCAAACCACTGGGATGAGATGCCTCTCATTCCCATTCTTTCCCAAGTACCATTCAAAAAATGGGCAATTGATTTTATTGGGTTGATAACTCTCATTGTGAGGCCTAGTAATGAAAGATATATTCTGGTAGCCACTAATTATTTCACCAAGTGGGTTGAGATAGCATGAAATAAAGAATGTACAACCACCAGCACCATAAGGTTTATATGAGAGAACATCATTACTCACTATGGGTTCCCACTTAATCTGACTAGCGATAAAAGTGCACACTTCATAAATGTAACCATGCACATATTATTGATTGAATACATGGTGGTGTACTAAAAGACAACACCTTATCATCCCCAAGTGAATGGCATCACTAAAGAATTCAACAAGATATTTGGAATGTGACTCATAAAGATATGCAATGTTGGTTACAAATATTAGGATGATTAGGTATCAATAGTATTATGGGCCTACCCCACTACCTATAAGAACCTAAACAAGGCTACACCATTCTAGTTGGTATTTTTCATAGAGGCCATTTTACCAATGGATTTCATAGTAACTTCATTATGCATTATACATATTGGTCATTTAGATGACCAGTAATCCTTGAGCACATGGTTGAAATACTTGGAATGCTTGGATGAGACGTGCACCCAAGCAAGATGGAGTTAGTAGATATATAAGGGACACCAAAAGCTATGGCATGATAAACACATCAAGCATAATATTCTTACTACAGGATCATTGGTATTACTTTATGACTCTAGGTACCTTAAGTACCTCAAAAAAATTTAGATCAGGTGGATGGGCCCTTATGTCATTCACAACATATTAGATACTAGTGCTTGCAAGATGAACACCTTGATGAGTGAAATGTTCCCTGGGCATTTCAATGGCAACTGATTAAATCCTTATAGGTAATAATATGGTACTTGCACCATCAGACATTGACTTCCTAGTGATAAGTTATTTGTGTTGTGTTGACCAAAATAAAGTTTAACATAAGCCAAATGTTTCCTTATGTTTTGTGTTATTGTGTTATTATTCATGTTGAGTGAATAATCAAGGTGATTTAGGCCCTCATGATCTCTTATAGCACTTACATGTATAAATACAATCAATTGAGTTGATCATGGGTGATTTATAATCACCTAAGGCCAAAGACCTAAGTTTTAGGCATGTGGAGTTTGTGAGACATTTAAAATTATGAGTACCAAGTGATAAAGGGAGGTGCACAAGATGCTATTGCACAAGGGACAAAAAGGAGGCACATAAAATTTTTGTGTGTAAGAGATCAAGAAAACAGAATGAATCATTGGAGGGCTAGTGCATGAATTTATATGGGTAAGGGTAGGTAACATCAAGATATGAAAGTACAATAAATTAACCAATAAATGGAAGTGCATAAGAAAGGAAGTACAGTAGGAAGAGGAGATGAAACTAAGGAGGTTAAATTATATGCATGTGAAGAGATATGCCCAAGTTGTCATAAGAAAGTTAAAGGTCACACCAAGGTGAATGAAGTACATGAGGAAGATTATCAAGATAGATGGTACCCACCCAATGGTTGGCAAGAAGTGATCATTTGAATCACCTGTCACTTAATAGAATAAACCACTAAGAGAATTTAATGATTGTGATAATGGAGGCACAAATATTTGTAGTAAATGAGAACATGGTGGTCAATTTTCATGGATTTTATAGGTTTAGCAAATTTCAATAAATCCATGCACTGCCATGCCATTACTCAGCAACCATTAATGGGGTAGCTAAAGTTAAGGTATAAAGAGGTAGATTGTGTATTAGACTAGTTTATAAACCCTAAGTGAATTTGAAACCAAATGCAGATCAAAACTAGACCTGAAGTAGAGCTAAAGTGAGTAAATATTACCAAGTGAGAACATGAGAACCCACAGTGACCAAACAAGAATGGTTGCAAAGAGAAAGAAATTGCATTCCATGTGAGATTAGAAAGAAGGTTTATGAGAGAGCCAGGTAGTATAGACTTAGAGTGATGCTACAGCTACTATTAATAGCAGAAAAGTCTCGAGATATGAATTCACAATCTTAATCCTCATGACTATGAAGAAGCATGAATAAAAATTACAAGTTTTGACAAGATCAACAAACCATGCTTCAACACTATCTAGTTTAGAATGGAAAATAAATGATTGAGTTTTGGTCTACCACAAGCATAAAAAGATGCCAAGAAGGCATATATGATAGAATAGATAACCATTGTGAATAAAAAAATTAGTCAATTGAAGGAGTTATCATTGTTAAGATTGACCCTAAGGCAATCACCAAGATGTATTACAAAGAAATGCAATTTTCCCTTATGGCCATAATGGGGGAAACTTAAATATCTTTCATGCACTCCTAAAAGCTAAAGGAATACAACCATTGTACATCAAACAATGTGTAGGAGCTCAACTAAGACTGGGTGGTTGATACAGGATCAAAGATAGAGGTGGGTGTGGTTTTGTTTGACATCTCCATTCAAGATAGGCATATGACCACCAATGCAACCTAGATGTATGAGTTACCATGTTTTGGTAAGATAGAGGAAATAATGTAATTCCTCATCTCACACTTCCATGGGGATCAGTTCTACTTCATAGGGAGGTGTAGGTAGATATCGGTGCAACTCATAAGTAGATCCATTAGGATCCCAAGCTCAAACATAAACATTTTCTTGATGATGGAAGATGACACTAAGGTGGAGAGGGTTTTGAAACTCCTTGGTCATTATAGGGTAGGTTTCACATTTATGATTAAGTACGTAAAGGACCTTAGCATGAGGGTTATGTCACACCTTGTGAGCTCCAAATTATTCCCTAGTGGTTGATGGATGGACATCAACAAGACCTACTTTTGCATCACCCACCACATGGTACAAGATTTGAAGTTCAATATTGCTAAATTCATTTCTAAAGAGATGGTGAAGAACACACTAGAGTACCACAAGGAATGAGATACCTTCAAGTGTGGATAAATGTTGGTATAATAGTGATGGAAGAGATTGACATGCCTGATGGTGATGAAGATAATCTTTGGGTCTTCCCAGTGCACAAGGAATCCCCAACACTAAAGTACTAGGACTTTACCTACCCACTCTCCTTCTCCCAAAAATATAAGACATGGATGATAGGGTGGTGTGTTGAGTACATTGAGGAATTTGGTATCGAATGAAAAATCTTAAAGGAGCTCTTCCAACACATGTTTGTCATGGTGACCTTCACTGTCAAGAAACATTTCTATGTAGTGTGCCTACTACTCATAGATGAAAACCTATTCAGTTGGATCAAAATACTTACAAATTTTCTATAAAATATTTTAGGGAGGTGCTAAAGAGGATTCATGATTCACAATAGTTAGATATCTCGGTAAAGGCTATGGATTTAGAAATAAGTAGTTTGAGGTGTTAGTATGTGCACTTAGGAGGAAGAGCCACAAAAGATGAGGAAGATGACTCTGACTGAATAGACTTCCATCCCTTCTAAATTTAAGTTATAAATAGGCACATATTTATGTTGCACTATGAGATGAATCCATGAAATAAGGGCATAGACCTTGGAAAATATGATGATTTCCCCCCCAAATTAGTGGCAAAGGAAATACAACACTAAAGTCACCATAGAAGTCTCCCTAAAAGAAGTGGGGAGAGACTCTTGAGGAGAGTGAGGAGTGCATAAGGTTGAGGATCACCTCTGGTGAACAAGAAACACCTCTATATCTATCTAAAGAAGAAGTGTGATACCTTTATGATAGAGACTACTTCCTCTAGAAAGAAGTAGAAAAAGAAAAATTCTAATGGACCTATTGTGCTCCCTATGATAAATTTGGTAGAAATGGAGGTGAAAGAGGACCGTGCACACATAAGGGAGGAAGAGATGGGGGCAGAGGTAAAATAATAAAAAAAAAACTTACATTGTGTAAGAATAAGTGGGAGAGGAGCCTAATATCGAGGATGTTCAGAAGGCCCTCTAAGGTGGAACTATGATCACACTTGAATAAATAGGGAAGTTGGTGAGTGCCTCATTGAAAGATCCCTCCACATAGCCTCTAAAAAATGAGTAAAAGAGAAGGTTGTGGAAGAAAATGGGCCACAACAAGGAAGAAATTGAAATAGTGTTGGTATTGGAAAAGAGGAGGAAGGCATGGATGGAAGTTACATGAGTCAGGTAGATATTGAAAATGTTAAGGCTAAGGAAGAGAAGGCCAAGATAGAGAGGAAGAAAAATAAGGTTATTGCAATCATAGGACCAACCATTAAGAAAATAAATAAGGTGCCTAGTGCCCCCAAGATAAAATCAAATGAATCTATACAATAGACATGCCTAAGTAGTGAAGGGGTAATTGAATAAAAATAAGGTGATGTTGGTGCCTTGGAAGAAAAAAGGAGATTAGAGAAGAACCCCAATAGGAATAGTAAAAAGGTGAAGTTATCACCAAGGGAATACATATAGAGGTGAGAAATGATAAATTCCAAGAATAAGAAGTAGACAAAGGTTAAACTTTTGAAGAGGAACCACTTCCAGAACAAGAAGATGAGTCCTCAAAGGAAAACACTAAAAAAAGTGGTGGCACTAGTGAGGAGGAAGGGAAAATGGAGCTAGTTATCATTAAGGAAAAATGAATGTAATTTAACATCAAATAAAAATTACACAAGGGGTAGATAAAGGAGGTTTTATAAATGTTTGAATTCATGCACCCCCAAATCCACCATATTTAGGATGCACAAATAACTTACATTTATGTTTTATAGATACAAAGATGAGCCTCACTTTAAGGCACCTCAAAAGGTCATATTGAGCATGGATGAACCTAAAAAAGGGAATGAATCCCTCATCATAAACCCCTATACCATGACCCCAATCTAGTCTTGGAATGTGCTTATCTAAATGGACATGGAAGTCATGTGAAAGAACATTATCAATGATGGCAGAGCAAAGAAATGAAAGAAACTTTCGAAGGATGTCGAAGATATAGCATAGGTCATGAAGTTAAAAATATAGTAGATATGAGACTACATAAATATTGTTAAACCATACCTTTTGGTTAGTGTTGATACATCAAACATCTCAGAGGTTGATACAGTATGTGTGCTAGTGGAGCAAATGCTCCTAAAGATGAAACTAAACCAACACAAGAAGAAGAAGACCCATACACCATGTTATAGAAGGAGTTATCTTTCAAAATTTAAGAATTATAGGAACTCTTCAAAAAACTTAGTAAGGCACAAATATAACTAATGCCATCTTCTGAAGTTTTCCAACCAAGTGTTAATCATAGATGAATGCCTCAAGTAGGTAAAGGAGGAAAAGGTGGAGATAATGATGAAGGTGTATTCTACAAATAGGTTAGAGTGTGCATCGATCATGGGGAAGTTCAATGTTCTAATCACATAGATAAAGGACCAAGAGTATAATCTAGAAGCACTCTTTCACACCTTGTACACTAAGGCCTATGATCAAGGAACAATCCTAGATGGAGGAGTGACAATAGATAAGACAAGTTTAAAAGCCTTCAAAAAGGAATTAGATAAAATTGGTTTGCTCACACTTAATGCTACCTCAAAAAAAAATAGATAACACCACTAAGGAAATAAATCTCACCATAAAGGTATTTGAGGACTTTAGCATCAAACTTAGGGAGAACATGCACAAATTCTACATGTTGAAGGCTTTATTAGCCTAGTCTGAGGATAGACTAGTTTTTTTTTACAAGGTAATGTTGGGCCCATATATCATTAAGTATGTGATCCATGCCATCACAATAGACATCTTGGTGTTAGGCAATCAGTTAACATGACTATTATTTTGGTATCTTGGCACTAGCTAGAAGAATAAATACACATCTTGCACTAATTAGTAGGTGTTTAACTAGCATCTAGATCTTTAGGGCATCATCTATGAGTGGTATCATGTGGTGACCATAGTGCTAAGGGAATGATATGATAGATCTAGTGGAATTATCAATAAAGTCTCTAGCTCAACACTTGACATTTTCTCCCCACCTTGGCAAAGAGATGATCCTATGTGCTATAAAACAAGCTTGAAGTAGTGAGAAAAAGGACATGAATAGAATGTAATAAATCTATAAATAAATGGTTCTACATATAATGGCCACAATTAGTATTAAGAATATATTAGATTCCATTAGGGCCCAATTTGTGAATTCCTAAGCTCACCTATGATCATCTGGGCATTAATTAGCTTGAGTGAGTGTTTATCCTATTTTAGTTAATATGGACTCTATTCTATCTAATTTTATATTTAATAAATTGAAAATAATGGTTATTTATACATGATGTTATTTGGTTTATTCATCTTTAAATTGTTATTTAATTACAAATATAATACTATGATTTAATTTCAATCTTGTTGAATAATGGTTATGCAAACGTTTGGTTTATGTTATTAATGGTGTCTATATAATATTGATGACATCAAAATACTCTATGGAAATATCCTAATTATAAATAGAGACATGTTCCCAATCCTTGATACCCTTACTAATAATCTCTAGCCTAAGAATTAACACTTGATTTAAAGCATCCCCTTGACCCATCTAGTGCCTATACGACATTAGACTTAGTTAATAAAGGCTTGCCCTGTTATGACTAGAACTAGTTCCTCAAATGGGTGTGTACCTATAGACCATCAAGATTATCATATAAAAGGCTTGTGACAATTAATCTACTAAAATAATTCTCTCAAATGGCCAAGTCCCTTAAGTGAAATCTTGTGCCGTAGCACAACTAGACCAATGTGGGCCCCAATTCTTTCTTTACTATGCTTTGGGTAAGTGCATAAGGATGTCACCTTATCCAAATTTATGCCAGTGCAATCAAGTGATAATTTTTGAGTATTAAAGTAATATACTATGTTTTCACCTAGTTTTAATAATCTTATAATTGAATTGGACAATCGAATGAGTGCCTAGCTTGATGAATTGATATTTGACCCCCTTGTCTACAATAGAGATGATAAATATTTTGGTGCTTAGTGAATGTGTCATGGTTGTAAGAATTAATAGAAATATTTTCATATGATGATTTTACATTTTTAGTTTCCTTAGGATTTGGAGGTATTATAGAGATGTGTAGGATCCCCTTGCATGATGATTTAGTCATCATGTTCCTTAGACCATGGAAGTGACTAACTAACACTTTTTGGTGAGAGGTGGATTGGGATACTATACATGTGGGGGTAATATCAAATAATTCCCATGATTTAATTATATTACACATTATAATTACTCTTATGATCTATGGTAACCTCGAGTCTGAGGCCAAGAGGTTGGCCTTTGCTCTATGATATATAGGGTCAAAAAAATATTTTGTTGGGTTATGAGTATGCTTGTTTGATGTTTATATATAGACCATTATAGACATCTAAAAGGCCATGATATGTCTTATGAAATCATGTGTGATTTGTCATAAGTTTAATGGTAAGGTACCATTGTATGCAATGGCCTTATGTGAATTTATTATAGAGCAAGGCACACTTTATGACCTAGGATTGGTTATTTGTGTGTAAATGGTGCATGATATGTATGGTATGTTTTCTAGAGGATAAAAAACTATGTGCCCTATTATTTTACTAAGTATTTTGATATATGAGAGGTTCTTAATGTATCAACTAGTTGGGTTGCCCCACACTATGGATGATAGGCTTCCTTGTGTGATTAGGTGGAGACGAGACCATGTGGTACGTGTTATGCCACATACCCAATAACTATAGATAGTTACATGTGGTGATATTACATGGAAGTTGTATATAGATATTATGGCTAGTTTTCCATCTTTGTCTACTATTTTTGTTGTCTTGCGTCACACTTGCATTACTAGTTATTATACATGGTGGGTAGAGCCATACCTTGCTGCTCATGTTCTTGAATAGTTTGGCTTACCATATCTAATAGATCATTTAGTGGTGGATGATTTTTTGGAATGACATGATATGGATATAAGGGGTGGAGGTGTTTTAGGAGCACCAATTGAGATACCTATGATTCAGTTGTGTTGAGTGAGACCTTATATTAGTTAGGCTTGGTAGTAGAGGGTAGCTTGACCTGAGGTTGAGGAGGTAGTTATGATAGATGTGGAGATGGTTGGTGTTGAGGGTGAGGGTGATGATGTGTTTAATTATAAACCACATCAATAATTACAAGTTATTCCATGATCATGGAAGAGAAAAAGACATTATCAAGTGGTATGGGAGACATAGGAGTGATCAGCTACATAGGAGATCCTGTAGTGTAGGATATATAATTAAGTGATAGAGAGATAGATTTAGAGAGGACCTAAACACACATTGTTTGTTTCTCTAGGTTTTATATCTACTCTAATTTAGTCTATGGTGGAGCTACTAGGTGGTTGTGCTGATAGGGATATTATTGTTGGTAACATTGTTGTTGGTAATTAATGCTTTGTGTTTTGAGTATTTGATAGATGACTAGATGTATAGTTGTATTATTTTCTTTGTGTAGATATATGTTTTGTGTGTGTGTGTGTGTGTGATCTAATATATAGTTTATTTTTGTTTTTGAGAATTTTAGATGGGGTGTAGTAGTTTGGGTCACACACCATGATATTTTGGATGGCGTGTTATTTCACTATGATATTAATACCATGGAAGATATTATGATAGCATTTTCTCTAGCTTATTCTAGTTGGTTTCAACTAGTTTGTGAGGCATATCAAGAGCTACATACATGAGGATATGGTCTATATATAACCGTAGGAGTTGAATATGGAGAGTCACGATCCTAACATGTATTGGCCTAGGAGAAAATTACTCATATGGATAATATGATAGAGCTTGAATGTGTACATGCCTAGGTGTAAAATCTTTAGGGACATGTTGATGATCTTACATCCTATACTCCCTCATTACAACATAATATTCATAGGGGACAATCACATGCATCTATGGGTAACATGACTCATCCACCAAATAGGTATGAGAGAACACAATATTAGAGTTGTTTGATATTGTACTTGTACTTTGTATTAAATTTTGTTATATCAAACTCTTGATATATATGGATATGGACATTTATTGGTTTATGACTTATAATTGTATTATGGTTGTATGTATTTATTTTTATTCTATCACTTTTTTTTAATTTTGATGTATATACCATGGAAAAATATATGGTGTATGATTTCTTTTCTAATATTATGTGAAACACATGCATGGTTTTGAAAAATAGAATTTAGAGACGTAGATAAATAATCATAAAATGTAATATAGACTAAATCATGATGGGAAATGTGTAAAATAAATTGAAAAAATAGTAAATGGTAAAATGAAATAAAAGTTTGTAATAGTGTAAAGTAACACAAAAACACACTAAGTCAATATAAGTTAAATCACACTAAATTAAGATGGGAAGTATGAAAAAATTATAATCAAATGGAAAACATGTTATATCAAAAATTAATTGTACCAATTCAAAACAAGATAAATAATACTAAATCAAGGTGGGAACTTTGAAAAATTTGTAATAAAATGGAAGATAAGTTAAATCAAATGTTTGAAAAGTAATGAAAAACAAACTTAATAGTGAAATTTTGATAGTTATTTGTCTGATTAATGGTATAAGAGTTTTTAGGAATATTTTGGTAGGAATATTAGGTCCTATTTATGGTCTTATATTACAACTCATAAAGGGAATTCTAATAAGGTGAAATATTTGATATGATTTTTAGGGAAGAAGGATAAATTTGTGACGAATGTTTGGTCCTATCCAAGGTTTTATTCTGTAACTCATAAATGGAATACCTCTAGGAGTATGATCAATTAACAATGTATATTCATCAATGTTAAATATTGGAATTTTTATAGTGAATGAAAGGAGTGGAATAAGCATGACATTGGCATCTATAATGAAACCTTAGTATACTTGAGGTGTATTAATAATTATAGGAATGCACTAATAATTTATGGACCCTTAAATTTAAAATATATTTTTTCAAAATAGATACAAAACATTGTGGGAAAATAAGTGGAGTACTACGATCAAGTCATGAAAGTTATACATACAAGAATAGTAAAATGGACCTACCTTTCCACAACATTTTCCCCATTCCCTAGGACCATTTATAGAGTCATCGGTCTAATACAAAGATTGGGTACTTTCATAAGAAATTAGGTAGCACTATAGATAATTTTGAAATCCTCTATCCCAATCTATTGGCCTATCATACCCCAATAGACCTAGGCTCTATTATGAGACTGACTGTGGAGTTTAAACTTTGACTAGGAATAGGAGATGTTCTATGAATCATGTCTTTTATTGTGATTTTAAATTTTTGATTCTGATTTTTGAAATTTGATCATTTACTTTTGTTTAAAATGATTTGGATTTTAATTTTTTATGTTTTTTTTAGATAACCAAACATGAGTGATAAAAGTGACACATAGATAAACTTTAGGTTTTGGTTATAGGAGACAAGATAACTAGAGATATGATTGAATAAATAATTTGGATTTCTTATAATATAGTATGTGATCTCAAATCTCAGCTATATGTGTGCTTAATATGATAAGGGAAAGAAAGGGAATAAATGTATATCAAAAGAGATCTATGTATATAAGGGTATAACGAGAATTATTCTTGTTAACTAATCATATGGGAAATATAATATATTATGGGGATGTGTGTTTAAAAACCAAGTCACAATAATAACTATATTTGTTTTAACTAAATATAAAAATCAATCATATAAGCATAAAAAGATAAAAACAAATCCATCTGAAAAGAATTATAAGTCATATATATATATATATATATATATAATTATAATCTTTAAGAGATCATGAAAAAAATGTATATAAATGGGAGAAAATGAAAATGAAAATTAACATACCCAATGTATAAATAATAATAAATCAAGGCCAAATCATGTAATAATGTGATAAATAACCATGACATGTTTAAAAATACTAATAAATTTCACTAAAAATATCATCTGTAACATCTAATATCATCTGTATCTCTTGGTTTTTGGAATGGAATTATGGAAAGAATGCAGAGGAAACTTCTTGGTTGGAAGGGGAAACTACTCAGCAATGCTAGTAAACTGTAACTTCTACAGGCTTTGCTATAAGGTATTTCTACATACTTCCTGTCTCTTTTTAAAATTATTGCATATATTACTGAGAAACTGGAATAGATCCAAAGGAAATTTTTATGGGCAGGAGTGGAAGACAAATAGAGAATGTCTTTAGTCAGATGGGAAAAAGTGTGTCTTCCAAAATCTCATGGTGGACTTAATATTAGGTCTATCAGGAACATGAACAAATCCCCTCTCTCAAAAGTTAGTTGGAACCTAATCCATGAAAACAATGATTGGGGGGGGGGGGGAATAATGTATGCCAAATACATGCATAGCATTAATGATTCCAATTTTCTTCAACAGACGGGATTACCCTAGGGATCTGTGATATGGAATAAAATGCTAAAAAGTAGAAGTCTTCTTAAACAAGGAATTAGATGTAAACTTGGAAATGGCTAGCATATTAAATTCTAGGATGATATCTGGGTAAAGGAGAAGGCTCTCATCACACAGGGAAACTATGGAGAGATTGTTGACTTGGATACCCAGTTTTTTGGAGATAGGGTCAGTGATTATATGGAAAATAACAATGAGATGAGGAGCTGGAAAAATCTATTGGATTGTTGTGATCACCGGCTTGAGCTTTTCCCTAGAGATTGAGAGATCTAGCAGTGCGTTCAAAAGATCAGAATCCCTCTCTTCCCCCAAGAGGATGAACAATATTGGTGGCTAGATAAGAATGGATCATTCTTAGTCAAATCTACTTACCATCTGCTCATTCTTGAAGCTCAGAATAAAGATGTATGGAAAAAGGATTGGAATCATAAAATTATTCCAAAAATTAACATGTTTTGGTGGGATGCTACTCATAAAAAAATCCTTACTCAGGATAACCTTCAAAAGAGAAGGTTTACTTTGGCTAACAGATGTTTCCCGTGTGGTTCAAAAGAAGAATCAGTTTCACACCTTTTTATCCACTGTGATTTTGCCTAGGAATTATGGGGCACAATACTTAACAACTTTGGTATTGAATGGGTCTATAATTCTAACCTTAAAGAAGTAATTTTCAGCTAGAACCCAACCTTTACACACCCTTGGCTTATGGAATTATGGAAGCAAGCTCTGCCATGTTTGAGCTAGATTTTATGGAAAGAGCACAACCACAAAATTTTTAGGGACACTGCTAGAAATGCTTCTCAGGTGTTTAACTCCTTTGCTAAGACCATTATGGAAAGTGTTACAACAACTCACATTCATGTTGTGGAGAAACCCATATCTCAAATTGAAAACCAAATTGTAGCCAAGTGGAAGGTTTTAAACTAGATCCCTGGGTATAATAACTCCAAAATGCTACAGAGACTAAATACTAAATGGATCCCCCCTAAACCTAACTGGATGAAACTCAATTTTGATGGGGCATCCAAGTTGGATGGTAGAGCTAGTGGAGGAGGAATTATAAGGAGTGATAAAGGATGGATATCTGCTATTTATGCTAGTGGAATTAGATGCCAGAGCAACAACTATGCTGAAGTAATGGCTTTACTATGGCGATTAAAGATAGCTATATCCCTAGGAATAAGGAACTTGAATATACAAGGAGACTCTAAGATGGTCATAGATGCCATTAATAAAGCATCAAATGTGGGAATCAAGCTAAAAGACATCATTACTGATATCTAATTTCTTTTACAAAAGTTTTCTAAAGTTGAGATTTCCCATACCTACAGAGAAGGAAACAGGGTCACTGATGCTTGTGCCAACCTTGGTCAGCAATTTTCATGTTGGAGGGTGTGGTGAAAAGGTGTTCATATTACATTAAACATTAGGGAGATCATTCAAAATGAGATGACTTGTCAAGAATGAGGTGCATTGATGACAAGGATAGCTCTCAGAGGCGGTCCATGTGGAGAGGGCCATCGGGGATCTCAGAACTTGATAACCTTAGTACTTTTTTGGTAATCATTCATAATTCATTATATCATGAGGTTAAGGCACACAGGTCTCATCATGAAAATCAAGGGAAAATTATTTTCAAGCATGGGAGTAGACAATGTCATCTCTACATGGTATTTTGTAAAATGAGCTATCACATTTGCATTCTCAATAAATGGAAGCAAGGGTTAGCTACCAGTTGAAAGTGGAAGGCAGAACTTAGGAACTCCACTATTTGGGTCTACAAATATAGAATGGGGGGAGATCGTATTTGAACTGAACTTGTCTTCTACCATGAATTTAAAGATAATCCACTAGTTTGGCATTATTGTAAAGAAGGGGGTATCAGCCCATATCTAGAAAGGCTGAATGCTTATGACGAAAACTTGTCTAAGTAGTTTGTAAGATATTAGTTAAATAAGTAGGTCACAGTGGGTGGAATTAATTTTTAAATCTCTAAAAAAGTGATTTCTATGGCCATGGGAATGACCATGCAGGGTATAAAACTTCAAAGGAAAACCAAAATCATGGATATGGCTATCCATAAACTGTTTCTAGGTGAGGGACAAGAACTCATCCCGTATCAAGGAGGGTTCAAGCGTGATAAACTTCTAGAGCCATGGGATGGATTGTGATTCATTCTCATGAAGTAATTCACACTTGAAGGGTGATTTACCAGGTTTTACAATTACCACCTTCCTTTGTTAAATCATTTCAGGTGTAATGTTATTATTAGCTTTCCTTTTTACCTACTCTCCTCTTTGGAACACTCTATCCTGAGGGTGAGAGCTAAAATGGCTAAGAAGCTAGATATAAACCCTATCCCCCTACACCAAGGGCTAATTTTATACTTATACAAATTTTAGCCCACCCTTGAGCCAACCAGGAATATCAGAGTTGATAGCGGAGACATTCCTTCCAACCCGGTGTTCGGCAATGGTATTGATGAGTCTTGGGTTTCCCCTGCTCCTACCAAAACAAAATATGTCTCCTTATCCACCCTTGAAAATAACCCTATTGATACCCCCATCTCCTTTGTGATCAAGAAGGGTAAGAATATAAATGTTGATGAATAGGAAGAAAATATTAAAGAGACTACGAAGGGGAGTCGCAGGAATCTAGGCAGTGCCACGAGGGGCCAAGGTGGCAAATATCACAAGCCTTCCAAAATTAATAAGGAAGGATTCTCCTCTAGAGTGTGAAGGTCATGGTGGATTTTTGGTAAACCCTCCCTAAAGGATAGACTGATTGATTACTTGGAAAGTGCTTCGGAAGAAGCAACCCAGGAGGAAGAGTCTAAGGAGCTGGAAATCCAAGAAATTTTGAAGGGCACTAGTGGGAAGCAGGCTACTAGGGATTTTGAGGTTACTGAGGAGAAAGGTGATGACACTATGGGAACTACTAACAATAAGGGGAAAATGTATGTTGACGAAGCTGGCGAGGGTACTGAGAATGAGACTGATTAGAAAGCTAAAATTGGGGCCCTGAAGGACCATATTAAGAAGCTAGAGAAGGTTTTTGCCAAAGGACTTTGGAATACAATTTTGCTAAACATGTCTATGCTAGAAGTGGTGGGTAATACTGGGTATGATGACAATGTAGAGAATGAGAAACTTAATGATATTATCAAATCAATAGTTATGTAAGGGGGGTCCTCTCTGACTCTAGTCTTTCCATTTCTTGTGTTTTGTTTTTGTCTATTATTCTCAGTTGTGCCATCATCTCTTTGAAGGTATATTTTGTTTGTTTGCCTTCTTGTCTTTTTTGATTATATAGGGTTCAGCCCTTGGTTTTCTACCTTACTTTATCAAAAACATCTAATGCATCCTTATGTAGCTAAATTTTGACATTAATCAATGTTTCATCAATCTTCATAGAATGCCATAGAAAGACTTCATTTTATATCGTATCTACAAAAAAGGTAGGTGTGGTAGAAGAATGATGATGCTCATGATGCACCTCCTATATGGGATACTTATTGCTAAGAATGTGACTAGTGTCCTAAAATATGTGAGGAGATGTAGGTGGCAGAGAAGGAAAACCTTCACCTACAGATGAATGAGAGAGGTAGGTTAAGTCAGTGAAGGAGTAAGATATGGAAGATCCTAAAGATGAGGTGAATTATTCAATATATATCATTATGGTATGTAGTGAATTGATTCTAAATTAAAAATACTTCCTTATATTTAGGGGTATAATCTAGAAGTAGCTTAGGAGGTGATATATTTTTTCGTTAGGATGTGTTATGGCTAGATGTAGTGCATAAATATATTTCTTGAGTTAATGAAAATTAGTAGAATAATGATTATGTATACCATGAAATCAAAAAATGCATCTATTAGTAGATAGTGAAGGTATACTAGCTAAAGTATTAAAGGAAAATGCCTATTAGTGCTGATGTATATGACAATCCTTGGTCTAATGACTAGAAACTCTATGAATATCACAATAAGTATCATCTCCCTATTGTGTTAGTATATTATTTAGCTTAGGTAATGGTATAATGACATCAATAACAATGTAATAAGATGGAGCAAGATCTAAACTTAGCTCATTCATGTACATGGATGGATTTATAGTAGGTTGAAGTAGGGTGAATGAAATCTCAAGAGGAAGAAAACTAGATGGATCATGGTATATAGAAAAATGGTAAGGTCACATCATGGAATAGTACATAAGCATACCTTAGATAGGTTCAAATATGATTTTAGGGATACTGAGATATGCTCCATCTTTGACCTATGAATAATGGAGGAAAAACTAATATCAGGTACTATAGCAAGATAAGTAACTAGAGAAAAAGAACTGAGAGACTGTAGTAAGTAAGAATGATATCTAAGTACTTCTCCATTAATCTAGATAAAAATGGATCATGTAGAGAATATTTTTCATCATAATTACGTGTATATAAGTCAATAGTACATTTGTCAAATATCTTATCAACCAAAGAAGCACAATGAATAAAATGTGTAGTTTTAGTTAAGGGAACTGGTATTTCATCAAAAGTTTTTTAACAAGAGAGAGGTTTAAGAGAAGGAGGTAATTGATAAATGATGTTAGGAGAGACATTAGAAGTTTTGATCTTAAATATTATCTCAATCTAGTTCATCATCGTCTAAGTCTAGAAGGTTAAGAGGAATGTTTCCTATTAATTAAGGATGACCATTATAACCTCAAGTAGAATTGATGGGATAATTAAAATGTTGTGATTCACAAAATGGAATACTAGGTAAAGGTTCAAGGGTAGGTATTTACAAAAAACCTTGTTCTTGTAATTGTTCAAAATTATAAATGTTTGTGTCACCTTGAATATTATAGATAACACCATTTTGGGGCTATTTAAAACTTTGGCATACAGATGAAGCAACCACTCTCATGTGATGTGTCCAAGGTTGACCGAGTAGTTTATTATAATAAAGTGGAAAGTTAAATATCATAACTTTCACATGAATGATGATGGGAGTAATATTTATGGGAATACAAATACAACCTAAAGGGGGTATTTGTCTCTATCATATCTTTGAAATGTATTTTTCATGGATTACGATTATAGTTAGAATATCTAATTATTGTATATAAAATCAAGGGAAACAACACAAGTGCATGGTCCTTCATTTATTAAATGACATTTGAATTTGATATCTATTATTTATATGGTAATGAAGAGAGGGGGGTCATTTGCATGAAATAATATCCCATCAAGAATCATCAAAGAGATAGGAAATTTGAGTGAAAGATAAGTGCCTACCATTTTATTAGCATGGATAGACATCTCTTCACACTATTTGAGAATGTTATCTTTAGACCCTGATAATGTAACTTATTATTTGATGGGTGGAGGACAAGGGATGTTAATTTTGAATAGTAATTTCATTAGTTAATAATGATGATAAGGGGAAGTTATCATGATTTCTAAGAAAGGAATTTAGGATAGAAAATGGGAAAGTTCCTCTATAGGATCCCATTCATTAT
Source organism: Torreya grandis (assembly GCA_037957365.1). Taxonomy (NCBI): domain Eukaryota; kingdom Viridiplantae; phylum Streptophyta; class Pinopsida; order Cupressales; family Taxaceae; genus Torreya; species Torreya grandis. The sequence continues at coordinate 81,371 of JARHVA010001650.1, read as the reverse complement.
AACCCATTAGAGTATTATTGGATAAAGGTGCATAATGTTTTAATAAATCCATTGAATGGGGGTTTTATGTGAATTGAATGTTTTTTTCATAAGGTATAATTAGTTTAGTATTGTTTAAATTGGGCTGATCTATTTTAGGTGTTGTATTTGTTTCCTTAAGTGTTTTCTATGTTTGAGTGGAAGAGAGTTGATATGAAGTTTTATGGATATATAATTGATGTATATTATTTGGAGTAAGAGTATAAATTATATAAATTGTATGATAAAAATGGCTAATTTACATTGCTAGAGTTGTTACTTATCTATTTTTGGTTTTACATGCCCCAATTTTGTGAGATGTGATGGGTAAGTATTTTGAATAATATAAAACTTAAAATAATTGTGATGGTTAGAGGCTAGGTATTGATCAATATAAGAAACTAATCTCCTCATATTATTCATGTTGACCATATTCTCATCATTGGTGTTAGGATATATGCTACTCTTAATGTTATCGGTAGTAGGGATAAGTTTATTAGTGTTATCTTGATGGTTAGGAAGATGATCTTTCTAGATAGCTAGATGATTAATGACTTGATTTAAAGATTCATTTTTAGTTTTGGTATTATAATCCTTAAGTATTATTTCATAAGATTATTGTAATTTGTGTATAAGTGATTCATGGTCAAAGGTGGGTTTAAGGAGAAAGTCCATAGCAATATGTTTCCGTTTGTGACAAGTTTCGTGAGAATGACCGCAACTTGCATTAAACCAAAAAAATTTATTGGGATCATACTAGTGTTTCATAGGAAATGTAGGGTAAAGATATCATGGTGAGGGTCATGGAAGACACTTTTGAATCTATGTTAAGGAAAGATATTTGTGTGCATACATATTATGTTATTGAGATAATGAGGAACCCTGTTGGGAATTGTTATTAGGTGGAAATGGAGGTTCATATGATCCATTTTAGTGTTTGGAGAAATGGATTATATGGAATCATAACCATAAATAACACCATCTCTTGTTGCATCTTATTTTTTAGGATTTTCAAAAATCAAGCTATCATTAGAGGATGAGAGGGTTTAAATTAACATATAAGGAAATCTTGATGTTTAACTTGGCCATTGGCCTATTCCAAATATTTTGGGGCAAGTATCCTAATATGGTACAATAATTTAGGATGAAGAGAATTATTAAATAATCATAAGAGGTTATCATCTTCCATATTATGTTTGGCTTTATTAGGTAATATTTTTCATCATTTAATGAAAACTTGTGCCATTTCAAATTTTAATTATTTACAGTTGATAAAATGGGCTAATGTGTTTTTGGGAATGTCATTAGTTTGGAATTATTTAACCAATGCATTGACTAAGTCTTCTAAAATAGTTATGGATTGGGTTTTAATTTGACTATACCAATCTAGATCATCTTCAAAGAGATTTTTAGCTAAGAGTTTGGTCAAAACGAGTGTATTAAGTTTAACTCAAACTTTGTAGATGTTTAAAAAAAAATTAAGTGAAAGGTAGGATTTGTAGATCCACTATAATTTATATTAGGAATTATAAATCCTATGTCTATGTTTGAAATTTGAGGTAAAATAGGTTCATTTCATAAGTGTTTAATAGTTTTATTAATAAGTGGAGGTCGAGGTATAAGGTTACCATGTGCAACTCTAAGGGGAGGTGGGAGAAATTAGGATTTATTTCTCCCCATTGAGCATGTCAAGTTTGATTTTGGAGTTTCATTAAGTGGTTTTACATATGCATCATTTGAATTTCATTACTTTTTTAAAAAGTAACCATGTAGTTGAGAGTTTTTACTAGTTATTCATTAGTTTGAGCACTATTTTGACTAGTAGAAGTGACTTTGGATGCCTTCATGTATTTTGAGGTGTTGATAATTTGGGATGAATGAGTAGCATGAGATTAAATAGTGAAATGATAAGTGGTAGTAACATTATAATTATTATATCCATTGTGTGTCAAATGAAATTGGATATTAGTGTGGATGTTTGGGGTAGGCCCACTAAAAGATACATCAATCATGTTAGTATAAATACTTGGCATGGTGGTGAAATAAGACATAGAGGATGATGTCATGTTGTTATAAGCATATATTACAGAGGGTAAATGTGAGGAGGATATTATTAATTGACTTTCCCCAAATCCTTTGTAAAATCTAGGTAAAGGTGAATGGGGATGTTCAAGATGAGGTCCCATCATGATGTTATAAATGACTAAAGGATCCTTACCTTTATGTTGAGCATTTTCATTATTGAAATGAATCATTTCAAGTATGTATTCAATATAATTTACATTTTATAACATTTTATAAATAAGGTATTAATTGATGTAAAATAAGGAGTTTTGTAGTTAATATTTCTAGTGGTGACATGGATGCTACTCTAATTCAAGTTAGTTACCATAAAAGGTGGATTATAATTTTTTTTAGGATTGGCAAAGTTCATCATATTGGTTTTATTTTCAGTTTTTAAATTATCATACAATTTTTTCATAATGAAAAATGGGAAGTTAAACACTTATTGAAAATGAGGAAAAACTAGTTATTCTACTAGGTCAAATGGGTCAACTATTTTCTATAAAGAGGTAAATAGAATAATAGGTAGGAAATAGAGTCAAATGGGTTGAATATGTTCTTTGTGAGGATGAATACTCTATAGAAAATATATTTGAATAGGGTGACTATGTTCTGTAGGAAATTAAATAAAGCAACTTGTAAGAGATTGAATTGACTAAATTGATTGTTCTATAAGTAAGAAAAATTTGGAATGGTATAAATTTGGACAATTGAATTTTAATTTGTAGAAAATTAAGATAAATACATAATAAAATAGGTTTATTAGGTTTATCTATTTGCATCATTCAACACAAATGTTGTACCAACACTAGATAATACAAGTTTTGTAATAAAAAATACAATTTACAAATAACAAGTAATAATACTAAAATGTTAATGCTAATATAATAAGTAGACATGCCTTATGTATTTTAAATTATGTTTCAAAATGTGATAGGGCATTTGTATTTTAAAAGGAACTAAAAATAGGTAATCTAAAGTTATTTTCAAGTATGTTAAGGATGAAATGAATTTGTATTTCTGATGATACCAGCTTGGTGTTGGGGCCTACCCCCTCATTTCACAATCTCGTAATGATAAGGGTGTTAGGTGATGTTATAATATATAACATCATCCACATGTTTATAATCATATATAAAACTAAGTTAGTTTCCCCCTTGGTGATGAAATCTAATTATATAGACTTGGGTAGAATGTTTTTGAATGTTTATTTTATATTTTGTGATTTGGTAGTGTGTGAAGGAAGAAAGTGACCAATCAGATAAATTAACCTTCCAAGTTATACTATGTGCACTAATTTAAGTAAGAAAAAATATAAAAGAAATGTGAAATATATACTACCAATGTGGACTAATTTCCTTTGCTTGAAAAAACATAGTACTAGATCAATTAGATCAACCTAATATGTAAACAATATAGAACATAGTCGACCTGGTCGACTTTATCTATTACAAGATAGTCTAAATAAAAAAAATAAAGTAAGTCAACTAATTTTCATATGAAAAAATTAGTTAATTAACTAAGTATATCTAATCACTTAGTTTAATGTAAGGTTATAGTTTTGTGGAACTAAAAAACTAGGAAAATAGAACTAAAGTTTGACTGAAATTGAGAAAAAATGAAATAACTAACATGGTTAGAGTGAACTTGACGATTAATACAATGTCAATTTTAATTAATTTAGTAATGTAATGAATCTACCAAATTATTATTTTTTAAATGTATTTTCTAGATGAGGATTTAAACATGCAATATGTAATGCCGAAATAGATTCAAACTAATTGACTAAGATTGCATAAAACTGAATAGTTAAAATAATTGAAAGAAACTATGTCAATAAAATCAATCTAGTAGTTAGAACATAACTTGATATAAATTTTGAAATATAGGATAGAAACTTAAATCAATGGGATTACTAGTGTGATATGATGTAAATTATGATCATAGATAGTTAAACTAGATTGATAATCTTGCTTCAGTTGAAAAACTTATAAGATGATCCCCTAATTGTGTCAGTCATATTCATGGGGAAGAAGATAACCTGTAAAAATATAAACTAGGTTAATCATATTGATTCAGTTGTTTATATAAGAAAATTACCTACACATAGATCCTAACTAAGTTGATTAGATCAAATGGATATTAAGACCTACACACAAAATGTTATACTGATCCAATAAAGTCGATCCAATAGTCTAAAAGTGAAAATAATTTTTTTGTAAAGGTTAGTTCATGTCAGGCTTAATAGAATGTATGAAAGTGAAAGTGAAGCTGATATAAATATCAATCCTAACTTGGAGAAGATAAATCAACTAATTATACTACTAACAATACTTAGATAATAATTACTATGATCAATATGGATCCACTAAACCTATATATGGGATCTCTTGTCATATAATATGGCTAGAGAGGGTTCCAAATCCTCTAGTCAAGAAACACCACATAATAACCCTAACTAGGTCTTGATAATGCATTAATAAAGTAAAATAAATCTAGTGATCACTAAATCTATGGCATAAATGGGGGATAAACATATACAATAAACATGTAAAGTAAAACTCTACTCATGTCAATGTAGAGGTTATCCTAATCAAGGAGAGACAATACATCCATTAGCAATTATTCATGTAAATCTATCTACTAAAATAGACAAGAGTTAGTTATACTTACATGGAATATGAACCCATCAAACCTCAACCTCTCCCTTATCCAATGGTGTTTTTTAATAATTTGTTGTGTATTATTTAAAAATTTAAATGTAGACTACGGACTATAGTCTAGCCAAGGACCTCTGAGTGAATCTCAAGATTTCACAAGACAAATTTTCTCCTTTAAGAAGCATAAAACTCTAAGTAATGGCTCCTTAATTAGAATGGTGTAAAAGCATATAAATAATCACAAATGAATGATTATATTTATTATAAATGGGGTGAAAGATGTGTATATATAGTTATATTTGACCCTAATTCCTTATGAAATTTTAGTTGATACAATAAACCTAGTTGACAATTTTAGTTGGAAAATAGAGCCATTAGGTCCTGAACTTAGTCAACCTAGGATGACTCAGTCTTATAGTGTGTACTATTCCCAAGACTAGGATGACCCATTCAACTAAATTTGGAACGTGGTCAAAAAAAATTTGTCTTAGGTAGGCGATATTTAAGGTGGTGAATTATTTGGAGAAGAGTGTGGTTGAGGTGTCAAAGATTAAGGAAAAATATATGATGGGTTTGTATTAGTTTTAGGTATTGGTATAGGGGACAACAATATTAAAAATCACCAAAGGTTTACCCACCCCTTTCCTAGTGTACCATTTAAGGTGTGCACTCATAAAGGTTGAGGTTTGATGGGTTCCTATAAGAGAGAAAGCATTAATAATTGACAAAGTTTAAAAATATTGTGTATATAATCTATGTCTAGTATAAGTTAAATAAATCATTCTATTTCTAAGTAACAAAGATAATATAGTATCTATGGTATCTTGTTCCATTATGATATATAACACCTGGGGTAAATCCATTTGATAAGAGTCCACATTATTAACATGATGTAGTTGTATTTGGCCCTTACAAATTTAACTCAATTATTTTAACTAAGAGGGATGTATTTAGTAATAAACATTTACATGCTCATCTATTAGTTTTGTATTTCCCCAATATAGATTCATCTCTATATTTTATATAAGTGGGTTTAGTTTATATGTACCAAAACTCATAGGTTGAAATAGGTTATGTGATAGGTGCTCTAGTGGGTCAAATTTTAAATTTCAATTTTATCATCTACCATATCATAAGATATATCATCATAACTATCATAGTAGTCTAATATGTGGCCATATTTTTTTCTTATTATTTACTAATAAAGGAAGTTTAAATGTTGGGGGCTCTTTTATTTGTATTGTATCTTTTGGTAATGGTTCTTAATATTTATGTGAATATATATTGACTTCAAGATGTTGGGCCTTATTTGCATCTAGGGATAAAGGAGTCATTGTAATTGACTCACCTATTTCATATGTTTGGATATGATCAAGGGAGATGTATTTTTTAGCTGTTACCAATATATGAATGCCCTTAGTTTCAGAATGTATCATTTTTAAAAATTTGAAGAGATAATAATCAATGAGAATGGATAATAAGATCACATCATGTGTGAATTTGATACATTGATAAAGTTTCAATGGGACATCTTACATTGCATGTATCCAAGTTCTACCCAAAAGTAAATTATAATGTAGTGATTAAGACATGACCTAAAAAGTAGTGGAAATAGTTTTGTTTCCTAGTGTTACATCTAATTTAATTTGACCAATTGGAGGTTTATTTTAATTATTAACCCTTTATGCGTATAACTATTTTTTGAATAAAATTTGTGCCTATATCCATGGTAGTTAGAAATTTTATGCCATAAATGTTTAAGCCCAATCCATTATCAATCAACACTTGTTTAATTCCTTTATTTTTCAAGGTTACTTGTATGATCAAAGGCAAATTTTGGTCGATATTATATTTACATGGTAAATATGTTGGATCAAAGGAAATAAGTTTGGCATTGTTATTGATATCCTAGAAAATAAGCAGGCTCAATATTAGTTAGAACTTTTGTTTCATGCAATGCCTCATATAAGATATCCTTATAAATAATAGATTGATTTAGGCACTCAAGAATTTAAATTAACATGTGTATTGTTTAAATTTTTAACAATGTCATATTCCTTAGAATTTATTATAAGCTTATGTTTAGGTGGCACTTTTTGTATATTAAAAAGTGTCGAAGTGGATTGAGCAATTTTACCTCTTTGAGTAGTAACAACATTGATCATGGAATATAATATAAGACATGGTTGAATAATGGTTAATGGATGGTATATGCCATTTGAATAAGACTTAGGTAGGACAAATGGTCAATAAAATACACATTGATGTGTAGTTATTGTCTCTATAACATTAAAAAATGAACTTTGAGGAGAGATTAATTATTTTTTTCACTTTAAAACCCTCTCATTATTGGCATGAATTTGTTTATAAGATTTGACAAGGCAAGTAATGTATCAAACCATAAAAACTAACACATATTGGAATCTAAAATGGGTAATAGATGCATATATGTTGAACATATTTTATGACAATAAGGGATCAATGACAAAATAATAATAAAACACTAAGTGACCTAGGGTTTGATGTTCAAATATTGGGTTCACAAAGTTTTTAACCCTAAAATGATCTAGGTAATCTTATTGCTAGCCATATATTTGATTAAAGGGATCTATGTAAATGAAATGACACAAGATGGACTATTTTAGATAATCTAGACTTATGTCCCCCAAATTGGACTAGAGTAAATGTCATAAAAATAATAGTTTTAATATATTCCAAAAAATATATGTTAAGAATAAGGTAATGACTTGGATCGATTACCAATATATTGCACTCAAGATAATTTGGAACTAAAAGATTTTGAATATTTTAGTCTTATTTCTAGTATTTTTGTTTAGAGTTGGACTAGTGGTTAGTCCAAATTATTTGAAATGGTCCTTCAAGGGTGATAATCAAATATATAGTAGGATAATTACATGCTAAACTCAGATATAGCCATATGTTGAATTCATAAAAATGAGATGGTCTAAATATGGAAAGTATAACTATGCTAGATATGAAAATAACAAATAAGTAATGTAATTAAAGTATTCTTATTATAATTTATTTTTAGATATGGAGAAAGAATAAATTAGTTTGAAAGAATATTATAGAATTGTTGTCAAATTTTGGATCTAACACTTCTAGAGCTCTAGATACTAACATTAGCCTAGGATGGTTACATCAATGCTACTATCTGGGTTAGACAAAGTGTTTTATATGTAATACCTTATATAAAATAATTATACCACATGGATGATTCTATATTTGGCTTTGCCTTCAATATGGTGAATTCAGATCTAGGTCATAGATTATTACTCCTTGTGAAATGACAAAACCCTATTTATCCATCTTCATAGTGATCTTGGGGAAAAATGGGTTAGTGGGCACATAATATCGAGATGAATCCAAATACCCCATTATCAATGGTCACATACCATATATCCAATACTCCATAAGATGGCCTTAGACTCATGTAGCTATCCCCTACATGTTGGCTTGTGTGTGGATCATGTAATTTGTGGAAAACACATATAATATTAACCTAGCTTGTATCTTGTAAAATCAAGCTCTTAGGATGTTGTTTAGTATTTAAAAAATGTATATGTATTTTACCTATAATTGGTATGTAAATAGGGAAGTTTTGTTTAATTAAATGTTTGATAGAGTTATTTTGATAATTTTCCTTTATCTCTTTGATCTTTTGCTAGGTTTTGTAGGTGAGGAATGAATGAGGGTTTATTTTGTATTTATATCTATCCCTTTGGAGTAATAAATAAAATTAAATAACTTAGGTCAACCATTAAGATAGGTTTCATTTGTAAATTATATGACTTTAGGGCATTGTACACTTGCATCAGTTTAGAACACTAACATCAATGCTATTTTTTGTCTTGAACATTAGTGTCAAAGGAGTAGAAAAGCATGTATAGGTTTAAAACTTATAGAGATAGAGAATAAGTACATTTTAAGCATTGTGGGAAAGATATGAGGCCTAGGTAATCAACATAAAACTATTTAAACTAAGAGATATAGGCCAAGGGGAAGAAGATAAAGTATATGCAAGACATATGGAAGAGGGAAAAGGTCTAGAACTAGGAGGAACAACTAAGGTCTAAGTTTTCCAAGTGTACAAAATTGAGGTGTTATATAATCCATAAATATCATCTACATAAATTTTTATGATGCATTTATGAGACCAAAATGAAGGACCATAAAATCATAATGGATTTCATGAGTTCTAAAAGTTATTTTATGGATATCTTAATCATTAAAATAAATTTGATGACACCCATAATGAAGATCTAGTTTGGAAAAATAAATAACACAAAGTAATTGATCTAACAGATCATCAATAACTATAATGTGGAACTTATATTTGATGGTATAATTATTGATTTATTTCTAATTGGGGCACATCCTCCAAGTGCCATCCTTATTCTACACCATGACTATTAGTGAGTAATATTCACTTTGGTTATGTTATATAATACCTACCCCCATCATCTCATGTACCATGTTTTTAGTTTCACTTTTCTAAGCATATGGATACTTATATGATCTAATGTTTGGTAGTGTGCTACTTGGGATCAATATTATGGCATGTTTATGTTCTTTTTTGGGTGGTAGGACTCTTAGAATTACACCAAAAAATGTTGGATAACATTTAAGAACCATTTATAAATCAAGATGTGTAGACACATGTTGGATGAACTTCTAAAGGAAAAAAATCATGCTACAAATCCTTTTCCCCCTTTTTAAAGAATATTTATCATTTGATGTGAAATAACAAATTGGGGATAATTTTCTTGTAATCCCCTTAGTTAAAATGTCCTACCTTTAGAATGAAAGTGCATGAATAGTTCTTGGAAACTCATCTTAATTGTGTCCACATTCATGAGACATTGTAATCCTAAAGTAATGTAATATCCACCCATGTGGATAGAAAATATAGGATAATTAATCATGAAGTCCCCCATCAAAATATTAATACTATCACATTTTATATAATAGTTGATTGTGCCACTATCTATAATCATGACATGAAATTCTAGATCTATATAAATAAATAAATTCAAATGAGTAGCCAACTTATTATTGATGAAGTTATGTGCACTTTTAGAGTCAATCATCACTATCACCTTCTATTTATTGAGTAATCCCACCACCTTAAGAGTTTGATGAGTACTTATACTTGAAAGGGAATGGCAAGAGATAGTATGGTGAGATTAGTTAGATTCCTTCTATGGTTATTCCATACTCTCTTACATGACATCATCATCATTAACACCTTCAATGTAGAAAAACTTATTTTTGACCCATTTATGTCCTCTTCTCCATTTGGCATCGTATCCAAAAGATAACCCTTTGGAATGTTTATCTTTAATTTGTTGAGGGGTTAGTCTTGTAAGTTGCAAAAATGATGGTGCTATGAGATTACATTCATGGTCATGAGTGAAAGCCCTTATTTTGACCAATTATTTTTCCTTTGCCTAGTAAGAAAATGGTATGGATTTAGAAATAAAAGATGGATTACAAATAAGAATCTCAAGTTGGATGTTATCATTGACCCCATAAGAAAAGGTCAATCAAGTTATTCTTGATCTATAAACACCACTGATAAACTCAAAGTGAAATTTTAAAAGTACAAATTTTGAATTTCTCAAACTTAGCAAATTCTTGAAAATATTCAAAAGAACTTGCAAATTGTTTGGCAAAAGTATTCTCAATTATCAAATTGGATTGGATTTGTCAAAAGACTAATATCTTCAATTCACTAATAAAACCAGATTTTGTTTTAAAATCAAATGTCATAAATTGTCAAAAAAAAATTAAATATTGCATGAGTTCTTGATTAATTAAAAATTAGAATACTGAAAATAAAACATTCAATAAATGACAAATTACCACATGAAATTGATAACGGAGTTTGGCATATTTTTCCTACATCTCCAAGTCTGCCCAATAGTGAGGACTATTTTTATTAAATTTGTGAAATAAATGGCTTACAAATTATTTGAACCACTACACAACTTCCCTCAGGTCTGATCTCTGTCCAAGAACTCCACCTCACTGATATACTCAAAGCTTGGTCACACGGAATCCTTCCTCAATCTTTAATCCCCTTTTGAAATTGTTTTGGTACTTCATTCAATCTATTGGTATATCCAAATAATAATAATAACATTCTCTTTTTAATTACAAAACATAATCAAAAAATCTTACTATGTACAAGGTCGGATATTGGAGAAAATCCCATTTGGTAGCTATCTCCAAGCTTCCATCTAACTCTCTGCCTCTTAAAAATAAGTACATAGTCCTACAAAGGATAAATTCAAATAGAATTTAATGCCTTTTATAACATTTCCAAGTCCATAGCTTGGTCGGTCAAGGTTGATCCCTTTTACTAGGTAGGTCACGGGTTCAAATCGTATCCCTTCCTTTTTGGGTGCTTAGCTTATCTTGCTTTAATCCCACATTGGAAATTCCAAAATGGTTTGATAGCTTTTAATAGTTGAGCATCCTCCTTGCATAATGCTAATGCCCCCCTTTTGGTGGGCTTGAGGCATTAAATATAGCTTGTACATTTGTTGGTGTGCTAATTTAGTATGGGACGTTGGTGGAAGTGCCAACTTAGCATTAGTTAGTCAACATCCTCTTCTCATGTTCCACATGGCATGCATGTTCTCATGTTCCAATGCATGGCATATATCTCAAGATATAACTTAGCAACATGACTTGGCATGTATTTCTCATGTTCCACATGGCAATGTGTGTGTTCTCCCATGTGGTGTATGGGGAATATTACAAAGCTTTAAAAACACTTAATTTAAATACAATGTATTGTCTAATCCATACATACTATCAAAGACAAAAATCACTCAATTTTTTGGACTTACATTGACTGCCACATGTCATCACCTGATTGGTCCACTTGGCATGTCCATATTGTGCCACATCATCTTGTGACACCACATTTTTCCCTGTCATAAGAAAACTTTAGCAGCTTATAACTTGAGCATACGGTGTCCATTTTGCAAACTGCAAAAAGCACTGGAAAGGTCTCAATGAGCTCTATGGTGTGAAGTCATATTAATTATAAGTTGGAAAATTTTTCTAAACTTAAATTTTGATCACACCTCCCTACAAAAGAGGCTTTTGGTCTCCAAAAGTCTACGATCACCTAAAATCTTATAACTAGTCTACTACATCACATCACACAGAACCCAATCATAGAAAAGAGATAAATATTGGTAAAATAAATGATTAAAAACTCAACTAAAAATGCCTACACATGGCATGAGTAAAGGAATTTTCAACTGCCAAAGTGATTACAACATATCAAACTGCCTGCCCAAATGTCACATCTTATAAAGCGGTGAATTGCCAAAAACTGAAACAACTCCCAATGTAACTACAAGACAAGTTTATAATGCTAACAACATATAATAAATGTTGTGGACATGTTGAAATACAATGCCCTAGTATTGTACTTATATGCTAAGCAAATTCAAACAACACAAAGTGTATATTACCTAACATCCAAACATGCCCATAGGGTCTTCCAATGCATCTATGCATCTATGTGTCAAAATAGATACATTCAAAATAGTAGTCTAATTGTCAAATGTTGTAAGGAAAAAACTCACAACATCAATCCACTATATTCCCAACTGTTTCAAATGAATTAATGTCTTATCCATTATTAGACTACCCATATAGTATATTTTGGAGATCAAAAACTTAGAGTTATCAAAAAGTGAGAATTGAAAAACTTCATATGGTAAACCTATCTTGAAGTGTTCCCACCAAATCTAATCTACATCTATCAAATATTGTTCATTCCCTTAGGTGAATTCTTAACCATGCTTTGCAAAAAGAATGTAGTGATAATCCACTTAACCAATTCTTTCTTCCTAGTAAAATTGATTATCAATATGGATTCATTATCAATTGCATACTTTATCAATTTGGGCTTTGCCATATGTAATTAAAAAAATTGTTGACTTAACCTCTTAAATGGATTTTCACTTGTAGGTTTTACTTTATCCTAGGTTGTATTGTTAACTACATGATGGATTGAATTAGCTTCATTAACCTTAGTGAGAGGTTTGTAAATCATCTTAGTTTTAACATTACTTGAATGTGAAGATGAATGAAGCTTAAAACATCTATCAATCCTATGTCCACTCACTTTACAATGAGAACAAACATCTTTTTTAGGTGAGGGTCCCCTTTTGCCAATTCCCAACGTAACATGAGAATGGTCTTTCAAACATGCAATCTGCTTAAACAAAGATTTTCATTTCCAACAAGTCTTAGCACTATGGTTATTCATCCCACAAAAAGTGCATGGAAATGATTACATTATATTCTATACATTATATCCAAACTTCTTAAAAGTATCAATTAGATCATATGATTTAGTATAAGAATCAGGTGGTGGAATCTCAATACCTCTTTTACCTTAACACTTTTGAACTAGTGGCCTAGAACCTTCACTATTTAAAGATCCTCATCCTTTATCCATGGAAGAAACTTCTCCATCATCCACCTACACAATAGTATAACCCAAACCTAAATGAAGAGGTCTATGCTCAACTTGAATTGGATTAGTTATACCTTGGCTATCACTACCAAGTCCTCCTCCATTATAGCCCATTTTAAACAACAATTTAGATCCTATGCCCTTAGTGTATCTTTTGAAATCACCAAAAACAATACTACTAGAATCTAAATCTGAAATGGTAGAAGAAGATGAAGATTCCTATGGTGAAAAACTTACAGTGCACTCAGTCATAGTTTCTACATCTGAAGTTGAAGGCTTTACCTTTTCACACTCACCACATTGCAATCTAATCAAGAGCTCATCCTTAGATTCGAGCTCTGATTTTAACTTTTCCACTTGTAATTCAAGTGAGAATTTATGGCATTTCAATATTGCATTTTCATCTTTGATGGCCTCAATCTGTGACATCTTTCCCAGGGTTTCCTACAAACACTTGATTCCACACTACACACTGCAATATAATCAATCTGTAGACTAATAATCCAACTATTCTGGAAGCAATCGTCAAAACAAAACTAGAAGCAAACCCTACACTCTAACTAATCTGATACCAAATTTGATCTGTAAACACCACTAATAAACTCAAAGTAAATTTTTAAAAGTACAAATTATGAATTTCTAAAACTTAACAACTTCTCAACAATATTTAAAAGAACTTTAAAATTGTTTGGCAAAAGTATTCTCAACTATCAAAGTTGATTAGATTTGTTAAAAGACTAATATCTTCCATTCACCAATAAAACCAGATTTTGTTTTTAAATCAAATGTCGTAAATTGTCAATTTTTTAAAAATATTGCATGAGTTCTTGATTAATTAAAAATTAGAATACTGAAAATAAAACATGCAATAAATGACAAATTACCACATGAAATTGATAACGGCGTTCAACATATTTTGCCGACATCTCCAGGTTTGCCCAATAGTGAGGACCGTTTCTATTAAATTTTTGTAAAAAATGGCTTACAAATTATTCAAAATGTTGCACAACTTCCCTCAAGTCTGATCTCTATCCAAGAACTCCACCTCACTGATATACTCAAAGCTTGGTAACATAGAATCCTTCCTCAATCTTCAATCCCCTTCTGAAATTGCTTTGGTCCTTCATTCAATCTATTGGTATATCCAAATAATAATAATAACATTCTATTTTTAATTACAAAACATAATTAAAAAGGCTTACTATGTACAAGGTTAGATATTGGAAAAAATCTGATTTGGTAGTTATCTCCAAGCTTTCATCTAGCTCTCGGCCTCTTAAAAATAAATACACAATCTTGTGAAGCTTACATTAAAATAGAAATTCATTCCTTTTATAACACTTCCAAGTACACAACAAGGATGGTCAAGGCTTATCCATTTTACTGGGCAGGTCATGGGTTCAAATCTTATCCCTTCCTTTTTGGGCACTTAGCTTATCTTGTTTTAATCCCACATTGTCAATTCCAAAACGGTTTGATGGCTTTTAATAGTTGAGCAGCCTCCTTGCATAATGCTAATTCCCCTCTTTTGGTGGGCTTGAGGTGCTAAATATAGCTTATACATTGGATGGTGCACCAATTTAGTATGGGACATTGGTGGATGCACCAACTTAGCATTAGTTAGTTGATGTCATGTTCTTACGTTCCACGTGGCATGCATATTCTCATGTTCCAATGCATGGCATATATCTTGAGCTATAACTTGGCAACATGACTTGGCATGTATTTCTCACATTCCATGTGGTAATGTGTATGTTCTACCATGTGGCGTATGGGGAATATTACAAAGCTTTAAAAACACTTAATTTAAATACACTGTATTGTCCAATCCATACTTGCTGTCAAAGACAAAAATCACTCAAATTTTTGGACTTACATCAACTGCCATGTGTCATCACGTGATTGGTCCACTTGGCATGTCCATATTGTGCCACATCATCTGTGACACCACATTTTTCCCTGTCACAAGAAAACTTTAGTGGATTATAACTTGACATACGGTGTCCATTTTGCAAACCATGAAAAGCACCAAAAAGCTCTCAAGGAGCTCTACATTGTGAAATCATTTTAATTACAAGTTGGAAACTTTTTCTAAACTAAACTCTGGATCAATTCTCAATGATATCATCTGCATGTAAGGATAGCTTTTGGAGTTACTAAATATAATCCTTAATATTACATGTCTATCAAAACCTTACTAACTTATGGAAGTAGTTTTTAGAGATGTTGTGATAGTGCATATGTATATCCTTAGTAAACCCTAACAAGATAATAAGAGTGCCCTTATTTTTATTATGATCACATAACCACCTATACAAAATTAACTTCTTAGGTTATAGATAGAGAGATGTCATGATCATATTTTGCACACATGGGGTCTAATTTAGATCAAATAAATTTTCTATTTGATTGATCCAAGTGAGTGGATCCTTATCATAAAAATTATGCACTTCCAATTTTGGTAGCATGTTATTTGAACTAGTATTGTAGTTGTGATTTTTATGAGTGGGAAGACTTGATAGGAGTGGTGGAGGATTATTTTGTGGAAGCTCAGCTACAATAGAGTCTAATTTATAAATCATTAGTGATAACTGACCATTCAGAGAATACATTTCCCATTTTACTTCATCAAGATAATCCTTCCTTAGAATTTTTTGGATATTTGACTAAATTTGTTGAACCACCTCAAAAACTGATAGATTGATATTTTTAGACTCCATGCCATTTTTATGAGGATTTTTTGGGGTATCCTAACCTTTCCTATGTTTGTGAGTGTTTAGGCCAACGATGAATGAATCGTAATATGGATGGTTTTGTTTTTTCTTCCACAAAACTCTCTAAGTTTGTCACAAAATCATGGAACCACTTTTTTCTCTAGATTCTAGACTTGTAATTAAGTCAACTTTGTGATTTTGGCCTATTTAATTTACTAGTCTAATTGAAAAAAGAATATTTGGGGTATGATAAAATCACCCTACTTAATCTTATTGGTTATTTTGATGAAGTCTAAAAATTAAATGTTCATTATAGAAACTTGGTCCAAAAGTTAAATTTAAGGCTATATATATATATATATATATATATATATATATATATATATATATATATATATATATATATATATATATATATATATATATTCTAAATCTGATAAGTCTCAATCTATTTCATGTTAGGTACTAAGTTGCATTAAAATTTCCATTTTTTGGACCATTTCAGCACAAATTTTTGCAAGATATCTAACTTTTTCAAAGTTTTCATGAATTTTTTTTAGGAAATTGAGTTTATATCTACCCATTTTCAAATGAAAATTTCTAAAATTTCATATGGTATTTATTTTTAGACTTAGTTGTTTTGATCATGTTGGACTAGTTGACATCAAATTGAAAAACTATGTACCTTTATTCATTTACATATTAATAAATATTACCTTTGTGTAGACACTATAATTTCATATATTTAGTGTTGTAAAGCCCTTATTATTATTTTATTATCCTAAATATCCCTTTCCTAAAGTTTAAATTATTTACCATTAGACTCGATAATATGTTTTCATAAATTACTATTTTACCTCCTAACCACCTAAATCTATTTACAACCCATGATATCTTAATCCTTTAACCAACTTACCCATGTATAACCATATCCTTAACAACCTCATGCATATAATCCTAAAATTATTTGTAGTTAGAACAAACCAATGTGGATGAAACAACTCCATGCTAGAAAGGGTGAATCCTTATTGATTCTCCCATGATTGATGTTGATTCTCCCAATTGGCATTGATCTATTTATATGTAGCTAGCCTTTTGGCTTAGTGATCACAAACTTTGAATCTCAAAACGTTGCTTAGTATTTTATTAAGGGAATTAAGGAGAACCTTAGTATCACTCTTCCAAAATTCTACTACACCTAATCCACATCCATCATCATGAAATAGGAGGATGGATTGCACCTATGGGAAGAATACATTCTCCCTACAAATTTTGTTCAAGGTAAGTATTATTATATTTATTTAATTTATCATTTATATTCATATGATTTATTGATTATCCCACTCTTAGAGCATAACATAAATCCTTGCTTTCCTTATCATTATCCTCTGTCACTCTATAATTCCCTATTTTTAATTAGGTGTAGTCTAAATAGAATCAATGCCAATTCATCTGAATCAACATTGATTCTATAAGATTGACATCAATCCAATGCACTCTATTTTTAAACCCAACCATTTTTAATCCTAAAACTATGTATTGAATCCATTCTATTTTTTTGTGTTTTTAAGCATGGCATTAATGTGTAAATGGCTCTACCTAAAATTATGCATGACATCATTAATGTTTTTGATCTACCCATTATATCTCAACCCTTTTTTTCTGACTAGAGTGATATAGCCTTCAAGTTATCAATTTGTTCCATTGTTTACTCTATCTCAGTTAAAGCCACTTGTTACCAACTAGATGTTATACAGGATGATGTGAATGTTGTTATAGCTTATTGGGGTGAATACTTTGCTTACATTGATAGTTTAAATGAATATTAATTCATAATCTCTTTGTTATTGTATACACACACACAAACACACACACACACACACACACACACACACACACACACACACACACACACACACACACACACACACACACACACACACACACACACACACACACACACACACACACAACATATTTATATTTTTTAATTTTAATGTTTATTTATCCACTTAATTATGAAAATATTGAGTTTACTTCCACTTGAGGAAGTTCATAACTTCTCAAGACTAGTTCTTAACCAAGCAACTCACCTATCTATCTGTTAATCCATTTTGTCCAAGTTGTCTTCTTGTGTGCATTTCATTCTTCCAAGCCAAAAATAAGTTCCCTCATTTATTGCATTTAAGTGGTACAAAATCATCTTCATATATCCAAGTATTCTTTATAAACCTTGTAATTTCATTAAGTTTTAGTAAGTTAATTAAATTAAAATGAAAAAAGAAAAACTACTAAAACATTATATCATGCCTAGTGGGACCTCTAAGGTCTCATTTTTCTTATTATAATTCATTTTGAATTTATTCCTTTATTTCCTCTTCTCTTGATTGTTGTTTTCATTCAAAATAAAAATCCAAAAATTTTATACTTCTTTTAAAGGTAATAAGAAGAATTGCATCCATTCCTTGCTTGCTTAGGTAATTCACATAGAATAATTTAGGAAGATCAATTTATTATAGTAATCAGTTATTTTCACACACATACCAAACCACTTACACAATAAATTCATCAAACATTGACATAAGGGAACTAACTCAAATTTCATCACCTAGTGATAACCTTTATCTTAGCTATTCTACTTAGATTTCACCACTAAGGGGAGAGACAACTCAATATGCTAACTGAGTATAAACTCTAGTTATTAGATATATACTAGAAAAGCACCCAACATCCTTATGTTTCAGTGTGTGAAGTGAGGGGGTAGGCCCTAATACCAAGCCATGTATCAATTCCAGTATAGAGATAATTTGAGCCTAAATAAAATTGAAACCATCTCTAGATTTTCACTTCTTAAGAACCATCATTAACATTTTTCCTTATCATACTTT